>OW026521.1:61741441-62341441 GCA_932274085.1 Protocalliphora azurea | reverse complement strand
CAGTGATATATTTCCTAGTTGACTCAATTTTAAATTACTTTCCTAAAACTCTTTCACCGAGAGTTTTACATCGGTGGAAAGAACAAGCTAAAAGCTTTCAACCAAGCTATAAATGATTTACGCAACAAAAGAAATGTGAAAGTTAAATTCAACTGTATATGGAAAATACAAAATCATCAACAATATTTATAGTGACATATTTCCTAGATCAGTCAATTTTAAATTCCCTTCGTAAGCCTCTTCAAACGAGAGGTATACATCGCTGAAAAGAACAAGATGAGAGCTCTCAACCAAGGTATAAACGGTTTATACAGCGAAAAAAATGTGAAAGTTAAATACAACTGTATATGAAAAATACAAAAATATTCCCAGTGACATATTTCCTAGATGAGTCAATTTTAAGTTCCTTTCCTTAACCTCTTTCAACGAGAGTTTTACATCGTTGGAAGGAACAAGCTAAAAGCTTCCAATCAAGCTGTAAATGGTTCATGCACCAAATGAACTATGAAAGTTAAATGTAACTGTATATGAGAAATACAGAATCATCAACAATATTCCCAGTGACATATTTCCTAGATCAGTCAATTTTAAGTTCCTTTCCTAAACCTCTTTCAACGAGAGTTTTAAATCGTTGGAAACAATAAGCTAAGAGCTTTCAATCAAGCTATTAATGAATTATGCAACGAAACAGATGTGAAAGTTATATGCAACTGTATATGAAAAATGCAGAATCATCAACTATATTCCCAGTGACATATCTCCTAGATGAGTCAATCTTAAGTTCCTTTCCTAAACCTCTTTCAACCTGAGTTTTACATCGTTGGAAAGGACAAGCTAATAGCTTTCAACCAAGTTATAAATGGTTCATGCAGCGAAAAAAATTGAAAGTTAAATGCAACTGTATATGAAAAATACAGAATCATCAACAATATTCCCAGTGACATATTTCCTAGATGAGTCAATTTTAAGTTCCTTTCCTAAACCAATTTCGACGAGAGTTTTACATCGTTGGAAACAATAAGCTAAGAGCTTTCAATCAAGCTATAAATGAATTATGCAACAAAAGAGATGTGAAATGTGTGTATATGAAAAACATAAAATCATCAACAATATTTCCAATGACATATTTCCTAGATGTGCCAATTTTAAGTTCCTTCCCTTACACTCTATCAATGAGAGTTATACATCGTTGGAAAGAACAAGCTAAGAGCTTTCAATCAAGCTATAAATGAATTATGCAACAAAACAGATGTGAAAGTTATATGCAACTGTATATGAAAAATGCAGAATCATCAACAATATTCCCAGTGACATATTTCCTAGATGAGTTAATTTTAAGTTCCTTCCCCTACCCTCTATCAATGAGAGTTATACATCGTTGGAAAGAACAAGCTAAGAGCTTTCAATCAAGCTATAAATGAATTATGCAACAAAACAGATGTGAAAGTTATATGCAACTGTATATGAAAAATATAGAATCATCAACAATATTCCCAGTGACATATTTCCTAGATGAGTCAATTTTAAGTTCCTTTCCTAAACGTCTTTCAACGAGAGTTTTACATCGTTGGAAACAACAAGCTAAGAGCTTTCAACCAAGCTATACGTGATTTATGCAACAAAAGAAATGTGAAATGTGCGTATATGAAAAATATAAAATCATCAACAATATTGCCAGTGACATATTTCCTAGATGAGCCAATTTTAAGTTCCTTTCCTTAGCCTCTATCAATGAGAGTTATACATCGTTGGAGAGAACAAGCTAAGAGATTTCAATCAAGCTATAAACACTGTATGCAGGGAAAAAAATGTGAAAGTTAAATACAACTGTATATGAAAAATACAGAATCGTCAACAATATTCGCAGTGACATATTTCCTAGATCAGTCAACTCTAAATTCCTTTCCTAAGCCTCTATAATCGAGGGTTATACATCGTTGGAAAAAACAAAATAAGGGCTTTCAATCACGCTATAAATTGTCTATGCAGCGAAAACAGTGTGAAAGTTAAATACAACTGTATATGAAAAATACAGAATCATCAAAAATATTGCCAGTGATATATTTCCTAGTTGACTCAATTTTAAATTACTTTCCTAAAACTCTTTCACCGAGAGTTTTACATCGGTGGAAAGAACAAGCTAAAAGCTTTCAACCAAGCTATAAATGATTTACGCAACAAAAGAAATGTGAAAGTTAAATTCAACTGTATATGGAAAATACAAAATCATCAACAATATTTATAGTGACATATTTCCTAGATCAGTCAATTTTAAATTCCCTTCGTAAGCCTCTTCAAACGAGAGGTATACATCGCTGAAAAGAACAAGATGAGAGCTCTCAACCAAGGTATAAACGGTTTATACAGCGAAAAAAATGTGAAAGTTAAATACAACTGTATATGAAAAATACAAAAATATTCCCAGTGACATATTTCCTAGATGAGTCAATTTTAAGTTCCTTTCCTTAACCTCTTTCAACGAGAGTTTTACATCGTTGGAAGGAACAAGCTAAAAGCTTCCAATCAAGCTGTAAATGGTTCATGCACCAAATGAACTATGAAAGTTAAATGTAACTGTATATGAGAAATACAGAATCATCAACAATATTCCCAGTGACATATTTCCTAGATCAGTCAATTTTAAGTTCCTTTCCTAAACCTCTTTCAACGAGAGTTTTAAATCGTTGGAAACAATAAGCTAAGAGCTTTCAATCAAGCTATTAATGAATTATGCAACGAAACAGATGTGAAAGTTATATGCAACTGTATATGAAAAATGCAGAATCATCAACTATATTCCCAGTGACATATCTCCTAGATGAGTCAATCTTAAGTTCCTTTCCTAAACCTCTTTCAACCTGAGTTTTACATCGTTGGAAAGGACAAGCTAATAGCTTTCAACCAAGTTATAAATGGTTCATGCAGCGAAAAAAATTGAAAGTTAAATGCAACTGTATATGAAAAATACAGAATCATCAACAATATTCCCAGTGACATATTTCCTAGATGAGTCAATTTTAAGTTCCTTTCCTAAACCAATTTCGACGAGAGTTTTACATCGTTGGAAACAATAAGCTAAGAGCTTTCAATCAAGCTATAAATGAATTATGCAACAAAAGAGATGTGAAATGTGTGTATATGAAAAACATAAAATCATCAACAATATTTCCAATGACATATTTCCTAGATGTGCCAATTTTAAGTTCCTTCCCTTACACTCTATCAATGAGAGTTATACATCGTTGGAAAGAACAAGCTAAGAGCTTTCAATCAAGCTATAAATGAATTATGCAACAAAACAGATGTGAAAGTTATATGCAACTGTATATGAAAAATGCAGAATCATCAACAATATTCCCAGTGACATATTTCCTAGATGAGTTAATTTTAAGTTCCTTCCCCTACCCTCTATCAATGAGAGTTATACATCGTTGGAAAGAACAAGCTAAGAGCTTTCAATCAAGCTATAAATGAATTATGCAACAAAACAGATGTGAAAGTTATATGCAACTGTATATGAAAAATATAGAATCATCAACAATATTCCCAGTGACATATTTCCTAGATGAGTCAATTTTAAGTTCCTTTCCTAAACGTCTTTCAACGAGAGTTTTACATCGTTGGAAAGAACAAGCTAAGAGCTTTCAACCAAGCTATAAGTGATTTATGCAACAAAAGAAATGTGAAATGTGCGTATATGAAAAATATAAAATCATCAACAATATTGCCAGTGACATATTTCCTAGATGAGCCAATTTTAAGTTCCTTTCCTTAGCCTCTATCAATGAGAGTTATACATCGTTGGAGAGAACAAGCTAAGAGATTTCAATCAAGCTATAAACACTGTATGCAGGGAAAAAAATGTGAAAGTTAAATACAACTGTATATGAAAAATACAGAATCGTCAACAATATTCGCAGTGACATATTTCCTAGATCAGTCAACTCTAAATTCCTTTCCTAAGCCTCTATAATCGAGGGTTATACATCGTTGGAAAAAACAAAATAAGGGCTTTCAATCACGCTATAAATTGTCTATGCAGCGAAAACAGTGTGAAAGTTAAATACAACTGTATATGAAAAATACAGAATCATCAAAAATATTGCCAGTGATATATTTCCTAGTTGACTCAATTTTAAATTACTTTCCTAAAACTCTTTCACCGAGAGTTTTACATCGGTGGAAAGAACAAGCTAAAAGCTTTCAACCAAGCTATAAATGATTTACGCAACAAAAGAAATGTGAAAGTTAAATTCAACTGTATATGGAAAATACAAAATCATCAACAATATTTATAGTGACATATTTCCTAGATCAGTCAATTTTAAATTCCCTTCGTAAGCCTCTTCAAACGAGAGGTATACATCGCTGAAAAGAACAAGATGAGAGCTCTCAACCAAGGTATAAACGGTTTATACAGCGAAAAAAATGTGAAAGTTAAATACAACTGTATATGAAAAATACAAAAATATTCCCAGTGACATATTTCCTAGATGAGTCAATTTTAAGTTCCTTTCCTTAACCTCTTTCAACGAGAGTTTTACATCGTTGGAAGGAACAAGCTAAAAGCTTCCAATCAAGCTGTAAATGGTTCATGCACCAAATGAACTATGAAAGTTAAATGTAACTGTATATGAGAAATACAGAATCATCAACAATATTCCCAGTGACATATTTCCTAGATCAGTCAATTTTAAGTTCCTTTCCTAAACCTCTTTCAACGAGAGTTTTAAATCGTTGGAAACAATAAGCTAAGAGCTTTCAATCAAGCTATTAATGAATTATGCAACGAAACAGATGTGAAAGTTATATGCAACTGTATATGAAAAATGCAGAATCATCAACTATATTCCCAGTGACATATCTCCTAGATGAGTCAATCTTAAGTTCCTTTCCTAAACCTCTTTCAACCTGAGTTTTACATCGTTGGAAAGGACAAGCTAATAGCTTTCAACCAAGTTATAAATGGTTCATGCAGCGAAAAAAATTGAAAGTTAAATGCAACTGTATATGAAAAATACAGAATCATCAACAATATTCCCAGTGACATATTTCCTAGATGAGTCAATTTTAAGTTCCTTTCCTAAACCAATTTCGACGAGAGTTTTACATCGTTGGAAACAATAAGCTAAGAGCTTTCAATCAAGCTATAAATGAATTATGCAACAAAAGAGATGTGAAAGTTATATTGAACTGTATATGAAAAATGCAGAATCATCAACAATATTCCCAGTGACATATCTCATAGATGAGTCAATCTTAAGTTCCTTTCCTAAACCTCTTTCGACCTGAGTTTTACATCGTTGGAGAGGACAAGCTAATAGCTTTCAACCAAGTTATAAATGGTTCATGCAGCGAAAAAAATTGAAAGTTAAATGCAACTGTATATGAAAAATACAGAATCATCAACAATATTCCCAGTGACATATTTCCTAGATGAGTCAATTTTAAGTTCCTTTCCTAAACCACTTTCAACCAGAGTTTTACATCGTTGGAAACAACAAGCTAAGAGCTTTCAATCAAGCTATAAATGAATTATGCAACAAAAGAGATGTGAAAGTTATATGCAACTGTATATGAAAAATGCAGAATCATCAACAATATTCCCAGTGACATATTTCCTAGATGAGTCAATCTTAAGTTCCTTTCCTAAACCTCTTTCAACCTGAGTTTTACAAATTTTTAAAGGACAAGCTAAGAGCTTTCAAACAAGTCATAAATGGTTTATGCAGCGAAAAAAATGTGAAAGTTAAATGCAACTGTATATGAAAAATATACAATCATCAACAATATTCCCAGTGACATATTTCCTTGACGAGTCAATTTGAAGTTCCTTTCCTGAACCTGTTTCAACGAGAGTTTTACATCGTTGAAAAGAACAAGCTAAGGGATCTCTATCAGGCTATAAATAGTTTATGCAGCGAAAAAAAATATGAAAGTTAAATACAACTGTATATGAAAAATACAGAATAATCAACAATATTCCCAGTGACATATTTCCTAGATGAGTCAATTTTATGTTCCTTTCCTAAGCATCTATCAACCAGAGTTATATATGTTTGGAAAGAACAAAATAATGGCTTTCAATCATGCTGTAAACAGTTTATGTAGCAAAAGAAATGTGAAAGTTAAATGCAACTGTATATGAAAAATACAGAATCATCAACAATATTGCCAGTGACATATTTCCTAGATGAGTCAAGTTTAAGTTCCTTTCCTAAACTTCTTTCAACGAGAGTTTTACATCGTTAGAAGAAACAAGCTAAAAGCTTCCAATCAAGCTACAAATGGTATAAGGGATCTCTATCAAGCTATAAATAGTTTATGCAGCGGAAAAAATGTGAAAGTTAAATACAACTGTATATGAAAAATACAGAATCATCAACAATATTCCCAGTGACATATTTCCTAGATGAGTCAATTTTAAGTTCCTTTCCTAAGCATCTATCAACCAGAGTTATATATGGTTGAAAAGAACAAAATAATGGCTTTCAATCACGCTGTAAACAGTTTATGTAGCAAAAGAAATGTGAAAGTTAAATGCAACTGTATATGAAAAATACAGAATTATCAACAATATTCCCAGTGACATATTTCCTAGATGAGTCAAGTTTAAGTTCCTTTCCTAAACTTCTTTCAACGAGAGTTTTACATCGTTGGAAGGAACAAGCTAAAAGCTTCCAAACAAGCTATAAATGGTTCATGCACCAAATGAACTATGAAAGTTAAATGTAACTGTATATGAAAAATACAGAATCATCAACAATATTCCCAGTGACATATTTCCTAGATCAGTCAATTTTAAGTTCCTTTCCTAAGCATCTATCAACCAGAGTTATATATGGTTGCAAAGAACAAAATAATGGCTTTCAATCACACTGTAAACAGTTTATGTAGCAAAAGAAATGTGAAAGTTAAATGCAACTGTATATGAAAAATACAGAATCATCAACAATATTCCCAGTGACATATTTCCTAGATGAGTCAAGTTTAAGTTCCTTTCCTAAACTTCTTTCAACGAGAAGGAACAAGCTAAAGCTTCCAATCAAGCTATAAATGGTTCATGCACCAAATGAACTATGAAAGTTAAATGTAACTGTATATGAAAAATACAGAATCATCAACAATATTCCCAGTGACATATTTCCTAGATCAGTCAATTTTAAGTTCCTTTCCTAAACCACTTTCAACGAGATTCTTACATAGCTGGAAAGAAAAAGCTAAGAGCTTTCAACCAAGCTGTAAATGATTTATGCAACAAAAGAAATGTGAAATGTGTGTATATGAAAAATATAAAATCATCAACAATATTTCCAGTGACAAATTTCCTAGATGAGCCAATTTTAAGTTCCTTTCCTTAGCCTCTATCAATGAGAGTTATACATCTTTGGAAAGAACAAGCTAAGAGATTTCAATCAAGCTATAAACACTGTATGCAGCGAAAAAAATGTGAAAGTTAAATACAACTGTATATGAAAAATACAGAATCATCAACAATATTAACAGTGACATACTTCCTAGATGAGTCAATGTTAAGTTCCTTTCCTAAACCTCTTTCAACGAGAGTTTTACATCGTTGGAAGGAACAAGCTAAAAGCTTCCAATCGAGCTATAAGTGGTTCATGCACCAAATGAACTATGAAAGTTAAATGTAAGTGTATATGAAAAATACAGAATCATCAACAATATTCCCAGTGACATATTTCCTAGATCAGTCAATTTTAAGTTCCTTTCCTAAACCTCTTTCAACGAGAGTCTTACATAGCTGGAAAGAAAAAGCTAAAAGCTTTCAACCAAGCTATAAATGATTTATGCAACAAAAGAAATGTGAAATGTGTGTATATGAAAAATATAAAATCATCAACAATATTTCCAGTGACATATTTCCTAGATGAGCCAATTTTAAGTTCCTTTCCTTAGCCTCTCTCAATGAGAGTTATACATCGTTGGAAAGAACAAGCTAAGAGATTTAAATCAAGCTATAAACACTGTATGCAGCGAAAAAAATGTGAAAGTTAAATACAACTGTATATGAAAAATACAGAATCATCAACAATATTCCCAGTGACATATTTCCTAGATCAGTCAATTTTAAGTTCCTTTCCTAAGCATCTATCAATCAGAGTTCTATATGGTTGGAAAGAACAAAATAATGGCTTTCAATCACGCTGTAAACAGTTTATGCAGCAAAAGAAATGTGAAAGTTAAATGCAACTGTATATGAAAAATACAGAATCATCAACAATATTCCCAGTGACATATTTCCTAGATCACTCAATTTTAAGTTCCTTTCCTAACCTTCTTTCAACGAGAGTTTTACATAGCTGGAAAGAACAAACTAAGAGCTTTCAACCAAGCTATAAATGATTTATGCAACAAAAGAAATGTGAAATGTGTGTATATGAAAAATATAAAATCATCAACAATATTTCCAGTGACATGTTTCCTAGATGAGCCAATTTTAAGTTCCTTTCCTTAGCCTCTATCAATCAGAGTTATACATCGTTGGAAAGAACAAGCTAAGATTTTTAAATCAAGCTATAAACACTGTATGCAGCGAAAAAAATGTGAAAGTTAAATACAACTGTATATGAAAAATACAGAATCATCAACAATATTCCCATTGACATATTTCCTATATGAGTCAATTTTAAGTTCCTTTCGTAAACCTCTTTCAACGAGAGTTTTACATAGCTGGAAAGAACAAGCTAAGAGCTTTCAACCAGGCTATAAATGATTTATGCAACAAAAGAAATGTGAAAGTTAAATGCAACTGTATATGAAAAATACAAAATCATCAACAATATTGCCAGTGACATATTTCCTATATGAGTCAATTTTAAGTTCCTTTCGTAAACCTCTTTCAACGAGAGTTTTACATAGCTGGAAAGAACAAGCTAAGAGCTTTCAACCAAGCTATAAATGACTTATGCAACAAGAGAAATGTGAAATGTGTGTACATGAAAAGTATAAAATCATCAACAATATTGCCAGTGACATATTTCCTAGATAAGCCAATTTTAAGTTCCTTTCCTAAACCTCTTTCAACGAGGGTTTTACATCGTTGGAAACAACGAGCTAAGAGCTTTCCATCAAGCTGTAAATCGTTTATGCAGCAAAAGAAGTGTGAAAGTTAAATTCAACTGTGTATGGAAAATACAAAATCATCAACAATATTTCTACTGACATATTTCCTAGATCAGTCAATTTTAAGTTTCTTTCCTAAGCCTCTTCAAACGAGAGGTATACAGCGCTGGAAAGAACAAGATAAGAGATTTCAATCAAGGTATAACCGATTTATGCAGCGAAAAAAATGTGAAAGTTAAATACAACTGTATATGAAAAATACAGAATCATCAACAATATTCCCAGTGACATATTTCCTAGATCAGTCAATTTTAAGTTCCTTTCCTAAGCATCTATCAACCAGAGTTATATATGGTTGGAAAGAACAAAATAATGGCTTTCAATCACGCTGTAAACAGTTTATGCAGCAAAAGAAATGTGAAAGTTAAATGCAACTGTATATGAAAAATACAGAATCATCAACAATATTCCCAGTGACATATTTCCTAGATCACTCAATTTTAAGTTCCTTTCCTAACCTTCTTTCAACGAGAGTTTTACATAGCTGGAAAGAACAAACTAAGAGCTTTCAACCAAGCTATAAATGATTTATGCAACAAAAGAAATGTGAAATGTGTGTATATGAAAAATATAAAATCATCAACAATATTTCCAGTGACATGTTTCCTAGATGAGCCAATTTTAAGTTCCTTTCCTTAGCCTCTATCAATCAGAGTTATACATCGTTGGAAAGAACAAGCTAAGATTTTTAAATCAAGCTATAAACACTGTATGCAGCGAAAAAAATGTGAAAGTTAAATACAACTGTATATGAAAAATACAGAATCATCAACAATATTCCCATTGACATATTTCCTATATGAGTCAATTTTAAGTTCCTTTCGTAAACCTCTTTCAACGAGAGTTTTACATAGCTGGAAAGAACAAGCTAAGAGCTTTCAACCAGGCTATAAATGATTTATGCAACAAAAGAAATGTGAAAGTAAAATGCAACTGTATATGAAAAATACAGAATGACCAACAATATTGCCAGTGACATATTTCCTAGATGAGTCAATTTTAAGTTCCTTTCGTAAACCTCTTTCAACGAGAGTTTTACATAGCTGGAAAGAACAAGCTAAGAGCTTTCAACCAAGCTATAAATGACTTATGCAACAAGAGAAATGTGAAATGTGTGTACATGAAAAGTATAAAATCATCAACAATATTGCCAGTGACATATTTCCTAGATAAGCCAATTTTAAGTTCCTTTCCTAAACCTCTTTCAACGAGGGTTTTACATCGTTGGAAACAACGAGCTAAGAGCTTTCCATCAAGCTGTAAATCGTTTATGCAGCAAAAGAAGTGTGAAAGTTAAATTCAACTGTGTATGGAAAATACAAAATCATCAACAATATTTCTACTGACATATTTCCGAGATCAGTCAATTTTAAGTTCCCTTCCTAAGCCTCTTCAAACGAGAGGTATACAGCGCTGGAAAGAACAAGATAAGAGCTCTCAATCAAGGTATAACCGATTTATGCAGCGAAAAAAATGTGAAAGTTAAATACAACTGTATATGAAAAATACAGAATCATCAACAATATTCCCAGTGACATATTTCCTAGATCAGTCAATTTTAAGTTCCTTTCCTAAGCATCTATCAACCAGAGTTATATATGGTTGGAAAGAACAAAATAATGGCTTTCAATCACGCTGTAAACAGTTTATGCAGCAAAAGAAATGTGAAAGTTAAATGCTACTGTATATGAAAAATACAGAATCATCAACAATATTCCCAGTGACATATTTCCTAGATCACTCAATTTTAAGTTCCTTTCCTAACCTTCTTTCAACGAGAGTTTTACATAGCTGGAAAGAACAAACTAAGAGCTTTCAACCAAGCTATAAATGATTTATGCAACAAAAGAAATGTGAAATGTGTGTATATGAAAAATATAAAATCATCAACAATATTTCCAGTGACATGTTTCCTAGATGAGCCAATTTTAAGTTCCTTTCCTTAGCCTCTATCAATCAGAGTTATACATCGTTGGAAAGAACAAGCTAAGATTTTTAAATCAAGCTATAAACACTGTATGCAGCGAAAAAAATGTGAAAGTTAAATACAACTGTATATGAAAAATACAGAATCATCAACAATATTCCCATTGACATATTTCCTATATGAGTCAATTTTAAGTTCCTTTCGTAAACCTCTTTCAACGAGAGTTTTACATAGCTGGAAAGAACAAGCTAAGAGCTTTCAACCAGGCTATAAATGATTTATGCAACAAAAGAAATGTGAAAGTTAAATGCAACTGTATATGAAAAATACAAAATCATCAACAATATTGCCAGTGACATATTTCCTATATGAGTCAATTTTAAGTTCCTTTCGTAAACCTCTTTCAACGAGAGTTTTACATAGCTGGAAAGAACAAGCTAAGAGCTTTCAACCAAGCTATAAATGACTTATGCAACAAGAGAAATGTGAAATGTGTGTACATGAAAAGTATAAAATCATCAACAATATTGCCAGTGAAATATTTCCTAGATAAGCCAATTTTAAGTTCCTTTCCTAAACCTCTTTCAACGAGAGTTTTACATCGTTGGAAACAACGAGCTAAGAGCTTTCCATCAAGCTGTAAATCGTTTATGCAGCAAAAGAAGTGTGAAAGTTAAATTCAACTGTGTATGGAAAATACAAAATCATCAACAATATTTCTACTGACATATTTCCGAGATCAGTCAATTTTAAGTTTCTTTCCTAAGCCTCTTCAAACGAGAGGTATACAGCGCTGGAAAGAACAAGATAAGAGATTTCAATCACGCTATAAATGTTTTATGCAGCGAAAAAAATGTGAAAGTTAAATACAACTGTATATGAAAAATACAGAATCATCAACAATATTCCCAGTGACATATTTCCTAGATCAGTCAATTTTAAGTTCCTTTCCTAAGCATCTATCAACCAGAGTTATATATGGTTGGAAAGAACAAAATAATGGCTTTCAATCACGCTGTAAACAGTTTATGCAGAAAAAGAAAAGTGAAATTTAAATGCAACTGTATATGAAAAATACAGAATCATCAACAATATTCCCAGTGACATATTTCCTAGATCAGTCAATTTTAAGTTCCTTTCCTAAACCTCTTTCAACGAGAGTTTTACCTCGTTGGAAAGAACAAGCTAAAAGCTTGCAATCAAGCAATAAATGATTCATGCACCAAATGAACTATGAAAGTTAAATGTAACTGTATATGAAAAATACAGAATCATCAACAATATTTCCAGTGACATATTTCCTAGATGAGTCAATTTTAAGTTCCTTTCCTAAACGACTTTCAACGAGAGTTTAACATCGTTGGAAACAACAAGCTAAGGGCTTTCAATCAAGCTATAAATGAATTATGCAACAAAGGAGATATGAAAGTTATATGCAAATGTATATGAAAAATGCAGAATCATCAACAATATTCCCAGTGACATATCTCCTAGATGAGTCAATCTTAAGTTCCTTTCCTAAACCTCTTTCAACCTGAGTTTTACATCGTTGGAAAGGACAAGCTAAGAGCTTTCAATCAAGCTATAAATGAATTATGCAGCAAAAGAGATGTGAAAGTTATATGCAACTGTACATGAAAAATTCAGAATCATCAACAATATTCCCAGTGACATATCTCCTAGATGAGTCAATCTTAAGTTCCTTTCCTAAACCTCTTTCAACCTGAGTTTTACATCGTTGGAAAAGACAAGCTAAGAGCTTTCAACCAAGCTATAAATGGTTCATGCAGCGAAAAAAATTTGAAAGTTAAATGCAACTGTATATGAAAAATATAAAATCATCAACAATATTCCCAGTGACATATTTCCTAGATGAGTAAATTTTAAGTTCCTTTCCTAAACGAGATGTGAAAGTTATATGCAACTGTATATGAAAAATACAAAATCATCAACAATATTCCCAGTGACATATCTCCTAGATGAGTCAATTTTAAGTTCCTTTCCTAAACCTCTTTCAACCTGAGTTTTACATCGTTGGAAAGGACAAGCTAAGAGCTTTCAACCAAGCTATAAATGATTTATGCAACAAGAAAAATGTGAAATGTGTGTACATGAAAAGTATAAAATCATCAACAATATTGCCAGTGACATATTTCCTAGATAAGCCAATTTTAAGTTCCTTTCCTAAACCTCTTTCAACGAGGGTTTTACATCGTTGGAAACAACGAGCTAAGAGCTTTCCATCAAGCTGTAAATCGTTTATGCAGCAAAAGAAGTGTGAAAGTTAAATACAACTGTATATGAAAAATACAAAATCATCAACAATATTGCCAGTGACATATTTCCTAGATGACTCAATTTTAAGTTCCTTTCCTAAAACTCTTTCAACGAGAGTTTTACATCGCTGGAAAGAACAAGCTAAGAGGCTTCAACCAAGCTATAAATGATTTTTGCAACAAAAGAAATGTGAAAGTTAAATACAACTGTATATGAAAAATACAAAATCATCAACAATATTGCCAGTGACATATTTCCTAGACGACTCAATTTTAAGTTCCTTTCCTAAAACTCTTTCAACGAGAGTTTTACATCGCTGGAAAGAACAAGCTAGGAGCTTTCACCCAAGTTATAAATGATTTATGCAACAAAAGTAATGTGAAAGTTAAATTCAACTGTGTATGGAAAATACAAAATCATCAACAATATTTCTACTGACATATTTCCGAGATCAGTCAATTATAAGTTTCTTTCCTAAGCCTCTTCAAACGAGAGGTATACAGCGCTGGAAAGAACAAGATAAGAGATTTCAATCACGCTATAGATGGCTTATGCAGCGAAAAAAATGTGAAAGTTAAATACAACTGTATATGAAAAATACAGAATCATCAACAATATTCCCAGTGACATATTTCCTAGATCAGTCAATTTTAAGTTCCTTTCCTAAGCCTCTATCAACCAGAGTTATATATGGTTGGAAAGAACAAAATAATGGCTTTCAATCACGCTGTAAACAGTTTATGCAGAAAAAGAAAAGTGAAAGTTAAATGCAACTGTATATGAAAAATACAGAATCATCAACAATATTCCCAGTGACATATTTCCTAGATCAGTCAATTTTAAGTTCCTTTCCTAAACCTCTTTCAACGAGAGTTTTACCTCGTTGGAAAGAACAAGCTAAAAGCTTGCAATCAAGCAATAAATGATTCATGCACCAAATGAACTATGAAAGTTAAATGTAACTGTATATGAAAAATACAGAATCATCAACAATATTTCCAGTGACATATTTCCTAGATGAGTCAATTTTAAGTTCCTTTCCTAAACGACTTTCAACGAGAGTTTAACATCGTTGGAAACAATAAGCTAAGGGCTTTCAATCAAGCTATAAATGAATTATGCAACAAAAGAGATGTGAAAGTTATATGCAAATGTATATGAAAAATGCAGAATCATCAACAATATTCCCAGTGACATATCTCCTAGATGAGTCAATCTTAAGTTCCTTTCCTAAACCTCTTTCAACCTGAGTTTTACATCGTTGGAAAGGACAAGCTAAGAGCTTTCAATCAAGCTATAAATGAATTATGCAGCAAAAGAGATGTGAAAGTTATATGCAACTGTATATGAAAAATTCAGAATCATCAACAATATTCCCAGTGACATATTTCCTAGATGAGTAAATTTTAAGTTCCTTTCCTAAACAAGATGTGAATGTTATATGCAACTGTATATGAAAAATTCAGAAGCATCAACAATATTCCCAGTGACATATCTCCTAGATGAGTCAATCTTAAGTTCCTTTCCTAAACCTCTTTCAACGAGAGTTTTGCATCGTTGGAAGGAACAAGCTAAAAGCTTCCAATCGAGCTATAAGTGGTTCATGCACCAAATGAACTATGAAAGTTAAATGTAAGTGTATATGAAAAATACAGAATCATCAACAATATTCCCAGTGACATATTTCCTAGATCAGTCAATTTTAAGTTCCTTTCCTAAACCTCTTTCAACGAGAGTCTTACACAGCTGGAAAGAAAAAGCTAAAAGCTTTCAACCAAGCTATAAATGATTTATGCAACAAAAGAAATGTGAAATGTGTGTATATGAAAAATATAAAATCATCAACAATATTTCCAGTGACATATTTCCTAGATGAGCCAATTTTAAGTTCCTTTCCTTAGCCTCTCTCAATGAGAGTTATACATCGTTGGAAAGAACAAGCTAAGAGATTTAAATCAAGCTATAAACACTGTATGCAGCGAAAAAAATGTGAAAGTTAAATACAACTGTATATGAAAAACACAGAATCATCAACAATATTCCCAGTGACATATTTCCTAGATCAGTCAATTTTAAGTTCCTTTCCTAAGCATCTATCAACCAGAGTTCTATATGGTTGGAAAGAACAAAATAATGGCTTTCAATCACGCTGTAAACAGTTTATGCAGCAAAAGAAATGTGAAAGTTAAATGCAACTGTATATGAAAAATACAGAATCATCAACAATATTCCCAGTGACATATTTCCTAGATCAGTCAATTTTAAGTTCCTTTCCTAACCTTCTTTCAACGAGAGTTTTACATAGCTGGAAAGAACAAACTAAGAGCTTTCAACCAAGCTATAAATGATTTATGCAACAAAAGAAATGTGAAATGTGTGTATATGAAAAATATAAAATCATCAACAATATTTCCAGTGACATGTTTCCTAGATGAGCCAATTTTAAGTTCCTTTCCTTAGCCTCTATCAATGAGAGTTATACATCGTTGGAAAGAACAAGCTAAGATTTTTAAATCAAGCTATAAACACTGTATGCAGCGAAAAAAATGTGAAAGTTAAATACAACTGTATATGAAAAATACAGAATCATCAACAATATTCCCATTGACATATTTCCTATATGAGTCAATTTTAAGTTCCTTTCGTAAACCTCTTTCAACGAGAGTTTTACATAGCTGGAAAGAACAAGCTAAGAGCTTTCAACCAGGCTATAAATGATTTATGCAACAAAAGAAATGTGAAAGTTAAATTCAACTGTGTATGGAAAATACAAAATCATCAACAATATTGCCAGTGACATATTTCCTAGACGACTCAATTTTAAGTTCCTTTCCTAAAACTCTTTCAACGAGAGTTTTACAACGCTGGAAAGAACAAGCTAGGAGCTTTCACCCAAGTTATAAATGATTTATGCAACAAAAGTAATGTGAAAGTTAAATTCAACTGTGTATGGAAAATACAAAATCATCAACAATATTTCTACTGACATATTTCCGAGATCAGTCAATTTTAAGTTCCCTTCTTAAGCCTCTTCAAACGAGAGGTATACAGCGCTGGAAAGAACAAGATAAGAGCTCTCAATCAAGGTATAACCGATTTATGCAGCGAAAAAAATGTGAAAGTTAAATACAACTGTATATGAAAAATACAGAATCATCAACAATATTCCCAGTGACATATTTCCTAGATCAGTCAATTTTAAGTTCCTTTCCTAAGCATCTATCAACCAGAGTTATATATGGTTGGAAAGAACAAAATAATGGCTTTCAATCACGCTGTAAACAGTTTATGCAGAAAAAGAAAAGTGAAAGTTAAATGCAACTGTATATGAAAAATACAGAATCATCAACAATATTCCCAGTGACATATTTCCTAGATCAGTCAATTTTATGTTCCTTTCCTAAACCTCTTTCAACGAGAGTTTTACCTCGTTGGAAAGAACAAGCTAAAAGCTTGCAATCAAGCAATAAATGATTCATGCACCAAATGAACTATGAAAGTTAAATGTAACTGTATATGAAAAATACAGAATCATCAACAATATTTCCAGTGACATATTTCCTAGATGAGTCAATTTTAAGTTCCTTTCCTAAACCTCTTTCAACGAGGGTTTTACATCGTTGGAAACAACGAGCTAAGAGCTTTCCATCAAGCTGTAAATCGTTTATGCAGCAAAAGAAGTGTGAAAGTTAAATACAACTGTATATGAAAAATACAAAATCATCAACAATATTGCCAGTGACATATTTCCTAGATAAGCCAATTTTAAGTTCCTTTCCTAAACCTCTTTCAACGAGGGTTTTACATCGTTGGAAACAACGAGCTAAGAGCTTTCCATCAAGCTGTAAATCGTTTATGCAGCAAAAGAAGTGTGAAAGTTAAATACAACTGTATATGAAAAATACAAAATCATCAACAATATTGCCAGTGACATATTTCCTAGATGACTCAATTTTAAGTTCCTTTCCTAAAACTCTTTCAACGAGAGTTTTACATCGCTGGAAAGAACAAGCTAAGAGGTTTCAACCAAGCTATAAATGATTTTTGCAACAAAAGAAATGTGAAAGTTAAATACAACTGTATATGAAAAATACAAAATCATCAACAATATTGCCAGTGACATATTTCCTAGACGACTCAATTTTAAGTTCCTTTCCTAAAACTCTTTCAACGAGAGTTTTACATCGCTGGAAAGAACAAGCTAGGAGCTTTCACCCAAGTTATAAATGATTTATGCAACAAAAGTAATGTGAAAGTTAAATTCAACTGTGTATGGAAAATACAAAATCATCAACAATATTTCTACTGACATATTTCCGAGATCAGTCAATTATAAGTTTCTTTCCTAAGCCTCTTCAAACGAGAGGTATACAGCGCTGGAAAGAACCAGATAAGAGATTTCAATCACGCTATAGATGGCTTATGCAGCGAAAAAAATGTGAAAGTTAAATACAACTGTATATGAAAAATACAGAATCATCAACAATATTCCCAGTGACATATTTCCTAGATCAGTCAATTTTAAGTTCCTTTCCTAAGCATCTATCAACCAGAGTTATATATGGTTGGAAAGAACAAAATAATGGCTTTCAATCACGCTGTAAACAGTTTATGCAGAAAAAGAAAAGTGAAAGTTAAATGCAACTGTATATGAAAAATACAGAATCATCAACAATATTCCCAGTGACATATTTCCTAGATCAGTCAATTTTAAGTTCCTTTCCTAAACCTCTTTCAACGAGAGTTTTACCTCGTTGGAAAGAACAAGCTAAAAGCTTGCAATCAAGCAATAAATGATTCATGCACCAAATGAACTATGAAAGTTAAATGTAACTGTATATGAAAAATACAGAATCATCAACAATATTTCCAGTGACATATTTCCTAGATGAGTCAATTTTAAGTTCCTTTCCTAAACGAGATGTGAATGTTATATGCAACTGTATATGAAAAATTCAGAAGCATCAACAATATTCCCAGTGACATATCTCCTAGATGAGTCAATCTTAAGTTCCTTTCCTAAACCTCTTTCAACGAGAGTTTTACATCGTTGGAAGGAACAAGCTAAAAGCTTCCAATCGAGCTATAAGTGGTTCATGCACCAAATGAACTATGAAAGTTAAATGTAAGTGTATATGAAAAATACAGAATCATCAACAATATTCCCAGTGACATATTTCCTAGATCAGTCAATTTTAAGTTCCTTTCCTAAACCTCTTTCAACGAGAGTCTTACATAGCTGGAAAGAAAAAGCTAAAAGCTTTCAACCAAGCTATAAATGATTTATGCAACAAAAGAAATGTGAAATGTGTGTATATGAAAAATATAAAATCATCAACAATATTTCCAGTGACATATTTCCTAGATGAGCCAATTTTAAGTTCCTTTCCTTAGCCTCTCTCAATGAGAGTTATACATCGTTGGAAAGAACAAGTTAAGAGATTTAAATCAAGCTATAAACACTGTATGCAGCGAAAAAAAATGTGAAAGTTAAATACAACTGTATATGAAAAATACAGAATCATCAACAATATTCCCAGTGACATATTTCCTAGATCAGTCAATTTTAAGTTCCTTTCCTAAGCATCTATCAACCAGAGTTCTATATGGTTGGAAAGAACAAAATAATGGCTTTCAATCACGCTGTAAACAGTTTATGCAGCAAAAGAAATGTGAAAGTTAAATGCAACTGTATATGAAAAATACAGAATCATCAACAATATTCCCAGTGACATATTTCCTAGATCAGTCAATTTTAAGTTCCTTTCCTAACCTTCTTTCAACGAGAGTTTTACATAGCTGGAAAGAACAAACTAAGAGCTTTCAACCAAGCTATAAATGATTTATGCAACAAAAGAAATGTGAAATGTGTGTATATGAAAAATATAAAATCATCAACAATATGGCCAGTGACATGTTTCCTAGATGAGCCAATTTTAAGTTCCTTTCCTTAGCCTCTATCAATGAGAGTTATACATCGTTGGAAAGAACAAGCTAAGATTTTTAAATCAAGCTATAAAGACTGTATGCAGCGAAAAAAATGTGAAAGTTAAATACAACTGTATATGAAAAATACAGAATCATCAACAATATTCCCATTGACATATTTCCTATATGAGTCAATTTTAAGTTCCTTTCGTAAACCTCTTTCAACGAGAGTTTTACATAGCTGGAAAGAAGAAGCTAAGAGCTTTCAACCAGGCTATAAATGATTTATGCAACAAAAGAAATGTGAAAGTTAAATGCAACTGTATATGAAAAATACAAAATCATCAACAATATTGCCAGTGACATATTTCCTATATGAGTCAATTTTAAGTTCCTTTCGTAAACCTCTTTCAACGAGAGTTTTACATAGCTGGAAAGAACAAGCTAAGAGCTTTCAACCAAGCTATAAATGACTTATGCAACAAGAGAAATGTGAAATGTGTGTACATGAAAAGTATAAAATCATCAACAATATTGCCAGTGACATATTTCCTAGATAAGCCAATTTTAAGTTCCTTTCCTAAACCTCTTTCAACGAGGGTTTTGCATCGTTGGAAACAACGAGCTAAGAGCTTTCCATCAAGCTGTAAATCGTTTATGCAGCAAAAGAAGTGTGAAAGTTAAATTCAACTGTGTATGGAAAATACAAAATCATCAACAATATTTCTACTGACATATTTTCGAGATCAGTCAATTTTAAGTTCCCTTCCTAAGCCTCTTCAAACGAGAGGTATACAGCGCTGGAAAGAACAAGATAAGAGATTTCAATCAAGGTATAACCGATTTATGCAGCGAAAAAAATGTGAAAGTTAAATACAACTGTATATGAAAAATACAGAATCATCAACAATATTCCCAGTGACATATTTCCTAGATCAGTCAATTTTAAGTTCCTTTCCTAAGCATCTATCAACCAGAGTTATATATGGTTGGAAAGAACAAAATAATGGCTTTCAATCACGCTGTAAACAGTTTATGCAGAAAAAGAAAAGTGAAAGTTAAATGCAACTGTATATGAAAAATACAGAATCATCAACAATATTCCCAGTGACATATTTCCTAGATCAGTCAATTTTAAGTTCCTTTCCTAAACCTCTTTCAACGAGAGTTTTACCTCGTTGGAAAGAACAAGCTAAAAGCTTGCAATCAAGCAATAAATGATTCATGCACCAAATGAACTATGAAAGTTAAATGTAACTGTATATGAAAAATACAGAATCATCAACAATATTTCCAGTGACATATTTCCTAGATGAGTCAATTTTAAGTTCCTTTCCTAAACGACTTTCAACGAGAGTTTAACATCGTTGGAAACAACAAGCTAAGGGCTTTCAATCAAGCTATAAATGAATTATGCAACAAAAGAGATATGAAAGTTATATGCAAATGTATATGAAAAATGCAGAATCATCAACAATATTCCCAGTGACATATCTCCTAGATGAGTCAATCTTAAGTTCCTTTCCTAAACCTCTTTCAACCTGAGTTTTACATCGTTGGAAAGGACAAGCTAAGAGCTTTCAATCAAGCTATAAATGAATTATGCAGCAAAAGAGATGTGAAAGTTATATGCAACTGTATATGAAAAATTCAGAATCATCAACAATATTCCCAGTGACATATCTCCTAGATGAGTCAATCTTAAGTTCCTTTCCTAAACCTCTTTCAACCTGAGTTTTACATCGTTGGAAAAGACAAGCTAAGAGCTTTCAACCAAGCTATAAATGGTTCATGCAGCGAAAAAAATTTGAAAGTTAAATGCAACTGTATATGAAAAATATAAAATCATCAACAATATTCCCAGTGACATATTTCCTAGATGAGTAAATTTTAAGTTCCTTTCCTAAACGAGATGTGAAAGTTATATGCAACTGTATATGAAAAATACAAAATCATCAACAATATTCCCAGTGACATATCTCCTAGATGAGTCAATTTTAAGTTCCTTTCCTAAACCTCTTTCAACCTGAGTTTTACATCGTTGGAAAGGACAAGCTAAGAGCTTTCAACCAAGCTATAAATGATTTATGCAACAAGAAAAATGTGAAATGTGTGTACATGAAAAGTATAAAATCAACAACAATATTGCCAGTGACATATTTCCTAGATAAGCCAATTTTAAGTTCCTTTCCTAAACCTCTTTCAACGAGGGTTTTACATCGTTGGAAACAACGAGCTAAGAGCTTTCCATCAAGCTGTAAATCGTTTATGCAGCAAAAGAAGTGTGAAAGTTAAATACAACTGTATATGAAAAATACAAAATCATCAACAATATTGCCAGTGACATATTTCCTAGATGACTCAATTTTAAGTTCCTTTCCTAAAACTCTTTCAACGAGAGTTTTACATCGCTGGAAAGAACAAGCTAAGAGGTTTCAACCAAGCTATAAATGATTTTTGCAACAAAAGAAATGTGAAAGTTAAATACAACTGTATATGAAAAATACAAAATCATCAACAATATTGCCAGTGACATATTTCCTAGACGACTCAATTTTAAGTTCCTTTCCTAAAACTCTTTCAACGAGAGTTTTACATCGCTGGAAAGAACAAGCTAGGAGCTTTCACCCAAGTTATAAATGATTTATGCAACAAAAGTAATGTGAAAGTTAAATTCAACTGTGTATGGAAAATACAAAATCATCAACAATATTTCTACTGACATATTTCCGAGATCAGTCAATTTTAAGTTTCTATCCTAAGCCTCTTCAAACGAGAGGTATACAGCGCTGGAAAGAACAAGATAAGAGATTTCAATCACGCTATAAATGTTTTATGCAGCGAAAAAAATGTGAAAGTTAAATACAACTGTATATGAAAAATACAGAATCATCAACAATATTCCCAGTGACATATTTCCTAGATCAGTCAATTTTAAGTTCCTTTCCTAAGCATCTATCAACCAGAGTTATATATGGTTGGAAAGAACAAAATAATGGCTTTCAATCACGCTGTAAACAGTTTATGCAGAAAAAGAAAAGTGAAAGTTAAATGCAACTGTATATGAAAAATACAGAATCATCAACAATATTCCCAGTGACATATTTCCTAGATCAGTCAATTTTAAGTTCCTTTCCTAAACCTCTTTCAACGAGAGTTTTACCTCGTTGGAAAGAACAAGCTAAAAGCTTGCAATCAAGCAATAAATGATTCATGCACCAAATGAACTATGAAAGTTAAATGTAACTGTATATGAAAAATACAGAATCATCAACAATATTTCCAGTGACATATTTCCTAGATGAGTCAATTTTAAGTTCCTTTCCTAAACGACTTTCAACGAGAGTTTAACATCGTCGGAAACAACAAGCTAAGGGCTTTCAATCAAGCTATAAATGAATTATGCAACAAAAGAGATGTGAAAGTTATATGCAAATGTATATGAAAAATGCAGAATCATCAACAATATTCCCAGTGACATATCTCCTAGATGAGTCAATCTTAAGTTCCTTTCCTAAACCTCTTTCAACCTGAGTTTTACATCGTTGGAAAGGACAAGCTAAGAGCTTTCAATCAAGCTATAAATGAATTATGCAGCAAAAGAGATGTGAAAGTTATATGCAACTGTATATGAAAAATTCAGAATCATCAACAATATTCCCAGTGACATATTTCCTAGATGAGTAAATTTTAAGTTCCTTTCCTAAACGAGATGTGAATGTTATATGCAACTGTATATGAAAAATTCAGAAGCATCAACAATATTCCCAGTGACATATCTCCTAGATGAGTCAATCTTAAGTTCCTTTCCTAAACCTCTTTCAACGAGAGTTTTACATCGTTGGAAGGAACAAGCTAAAAGCTTCCAATCGAGCTATAAGTGGTTCATGCACCAAATGAACTATGAAAGTTAAATGTAAGTGTATATGAAAAATACAGAATCATCAACAATATTCCCAGTGACATATTTCCTAGATCAGTCAATTTTAAGTTCCTTTCCTAAACCTCTTTCAACGAGAGTCTTACATAGCTGGAAAGAAAAAGCTAAAAGCTTTCAACCAAGCTATAAATGATTTATGCAACAAAAGAAATGTGAAATGTGTGTATATGAAAAATATAAAATCATCAACAATATTTCCAGTGACATATTTCCTAGATGAGCCAATTTTAAGTTCCTTTCCTTAGCCTCTCTCAATGAGAGTTATACATCGTTGGAAAGAACAAGTTAAGAGATTTAAATCAAGCTATAAACACTGTATGCAGCGAAAAAAAATGTGAAAGTTAAATACAACTGTATATGAAAAATACAGAATCATCAACAATATTCCCAGTGACATATTTCCTACATCAGTCAATTTTAAGTTCCTTTCCTAAGCATCTATCAACCAGAGTTCTATATGGTTGGAAAGAACAAAATAATGGCTTTCAATCACGCTGTAAACAGTTTATGCAGCAAAAGAAATGTGAAAGTTAAATGCAACTGTATATGAAAAATACAGAATCATCAACAATATTCCCAGTGACATATTTCCTAGATCAGTCAATTTTAAGTTCCTTTCCTAACCTTCTTTCAACGAGAGTTTTACATAGCTGGAAAGAACAAACTAAGAGCTTTCAACCAAGCTATAAATGATTTATGCAACAAAAGAAATGTGAAATGTGTGTATATGAAAAATATAAAATCATCAACAATATGGCCAGTGACATGTTTCCTAGATGAGCCAATTTTAAGTTCCTTTCCTTAGCCTCTATCAATCAGAGTTATACATCGTTGGAAAGAACAAGCTAAGATTTTTAAATCAAGCTATAAACACTGTATGCAGCGAAAAAAATGTGAAAGTTAAATACAACTGTATATGAAAAATACAGAATCATCAACAATATTCCCATTGACATATTTCCTATATGAGTCAATTTTAAGTTCCTTTCGTAAACCTCTTTCAACGAGAGTTTTACATAGCTGGAAAGAACAAGCTAAGAGCTTTCAACCAGGCTATAAATGATTTATGCAACAAAAGAAATGTGAAAGTTAAATGCAACTGTATATGAAAAATACAAAATCATCAACAATATTGCCAGTGACATATTTCCTATATGAGTCAATTTTAAGTTCCTTTCGTAAACCTCTTTCAACGAGAGTTTTACATAGCTGGAAAGAACAAGCTAAGAGCTTTCAACCAAGCTATAAATGACTTATGCAACAAGAGAAATGTGAAATGTGTGTACATAAAAAGTATAAAATCATCAACAATATTGCCAGTGACATATTTCCTAGATAAGCCAATTTTAAGTTCCTTTCCTAAACCTCTTTCAACGAGGGTTTTGCATCGTTGGAAACAACGAGCTAAGAGCTTTCCATCAAGCTGTAAATCGTTTATGCAGCAAAAGAAGTGTGAAAGTTAAATTCAACTGTGTATGGAAAATACAAAATCATCAACAATATTTCTACTGACATATTTCCGAGATCAGTCAATTTTAAGTTCCCTTCCTAAGCCTCTTCAAACGAGAGGTATACAGCGCTGGAAAGAACAAGATAAGAGCTCTCAATCAAGGTATAACCGATTTATGCAGCGAAAAAAATGTGAAAGTTAAATACAACTGTATATGAAAAATACAGAATCATCAACAATATTCCCAGTGACATATTTCCTAGATCAGTCAATTTTAAGTTCCTTTCCTAAACCTCTTTCAACGAGAGTTTTACCTCGTTGGAAAGAACAAGCTAAAAGCTTGCAATCAAGCAATAAATGATTCATGCACCAAATGAACTATGAAAGTTAAATGTAACTGTATATGAAAAATACAGAATCATCAACAATATTTCCAGTGACATATTTCCTAGATGAGTCAATTTTAAGTTCCTTTCCTAAACGACTTTCAACGAGAGTTTAACATCGTTGGAAACAACAAGCTAAGGGCTTTCAATCAAGCTATAAATGAATTATGCAACAAAAGAGATATGAAAGTTATATGCAAATGTATATGAAAAATGCAGAATCATCAACAATATTCCCAGTGACATATCTCCTAGATGAGTCAATCTTAAGTTCCTTTCCTAAACCTCTTTCAACCTGAGTTTTACATCGTTGGAAAGGACAAGCTAAGAGCTTTCAATCAAGCTATAAATGAATTATGCAGCAAAAGAGATGTGAAAGTTATATGCAACTGTATATGAAAAATTCAGAATCATCAACAATATTCCCAGTGACATATCTCCTAGATGAGTCAATCTTAAGTTCCTTTCCTAAACCTCTTTCAACCTGAGTTTTACATCGTTGGAAAAGACAAGCTAAGAGCTTTCAACCAAGCTATAAATGGTTCATGCAGCGAAAAAAATTTGAAAGTTAAATGCAACTGTATATGAAAAATATAAAATCATCAACAATATTCCCAGTGACATATTTCCTAGATGAGTAAATTTTAAGTTCCTTTCCTAAACGAGATGTGAAAGTTATATGCAACTGTATATGAAAAATACAAAATCATCAACAATATTCCCAGTGACATATCTCCTAGATGAGTCAATTTTAAGTTCCTTTCCTAAACCTCTTTCAACCTGAGTTTTACATCGTTGGAAAGGAAAAGCTAAGAGCTTTCAACCAAGCTATAAATGATTTATGCAACAAGAAAAATGTGAAATGTGTGTACATGAAAAGTATAAAATCATCAACAATATTGCCAGTGACATATTTCCTAGATAAGCCAATTTTAAGTTCCTTTCCTAAACCTCTTTCAACGAGGGTTTTACATCGTTGGAAACAACGAGCTAAGAGCTTTCCATCAAGCTGTAAATCGTTTATGCAGCAAAAGAAGTGTGAAAGTTAAATACAACTGTATATGAAAAATACAAAATCATCAACAATATTGCCAGTGACATATTTCCTAGATGACTCAATTTTAAGTTCCTTTCCTAAAACTCTTTCAACGAGAGTTTTACATCGCTGGAAAGAACAAGCTAAGAGGTTTCAACCAAGCTATAAATGATTTTTGCAACAAAAGAAATGTGAAAGTTAAATACAACTGTATATGAAAAATACAAAATCATCAACAATATTGCCAGTGACATATTTCCTAGACGACTCAATTTTAAGTTCCTTTCCTAAAACTCTTTCAACGAGAGTTTTACATCGCTGGAAAGAACAAGCTAGGAGCTTTCACCCAAGTTATAAATGATTTATGCAACAAAAGTAATGTGAAAGTTAAATTCAACTGTGTATGGAAAATACAAAATCATCAACAATATTTCTACTGACATATTTCCTAGATCAGTCAATTTTAAGTTCCCTTCCTAAGCCTCTTCAAACGAGAGGTATACAGCGCTGGAAAGAACAAGATAAGAGCTCTCAATCAAGGTATAACCGATTTATGCAGCGAAAAAAATGTGAAAGTTAAATACAACTGTATATGAAAAATACAGATTCATCAACAATATTCCCAGTGACATATTTCCTAGATCAGTCAATTTTAAGTTCCTTTCCTAAGCATCTATCAACCAGAGTTATATATGGTTGGAAAGAACAAAATAATGGCTTTCAATCACGCTGTAAACAGTTTATGCAGAAAAAGAAAAGTGAAAGTTAAATGCAACTGTATATGAAAAATACAGAATCATCAACAATATTCCCAGTGACATATTTCCTAGATCAGTCAATTTTAAGTTCCTTTCCTAAACCTCTTTCAACGAGAGTTTTACCTCGTTGGAAAGAACAAGCTAAAAGCTTGCAATCAAGCAATAAATGATTCATGCAGCAAATGAACTATGAAAGTTAAATGTAACTGTATATGAAAAATACAGAATCATCAACAATATTTCCAGTGACATATTTCCTAGATGAGTCAATTTTAAGTTCCTTTCCTAAACGACTTTCAACGAGAGTTTAACATCGTTGGAAATAACAAGCTAAGGGCTTTCAATCAAGCTATAAATGAATTATGCAACAAAAGAGATGTGAAAGTTATACGCAAATGTATATGAAAAATGCAGAATCATCAACAATATTCCCAGTGACATATCTCCTAGATGAGTCAATCTTAAGCTCCTTTCCTAAACCTCTTTCAACCTGAGTTTTACATCGTTGGAAAGGACAAGCTAAGAGCTTTCAATCAAGCTATAAATGAATTATGCAGCAAAAGAGATGTGAAAGTTATATGCAACTGTATATGAAAAATTCAGAATCATCAACAATATTCCCAGTGACATATTTCCTAGATGAGTAAATTTTAAGTTCCTTTCCTAAACGAGATGTGAATGTTATATGCAACTGTATATGAAAAATTCAGAAGCATCAACAATATTCCCAGTGACATATCTCCTAGATGAGTCAATCTTAAGTTCCTTTCCTAAACCTCTTTCAACCTGAGTTTTACATCGTTGGAAAGGACAAGCTAAGAGCTTTCAACCAAGCTATAAATGGTTCATGCAGCGAAAAAATTTTAAAAGTTAAATAAAACTGTATATCAAAAATACAGAATCATCAACAATATTCCCATTGACATATTTCCTATATGAGTCAATTTTAAGTTCCTTTCCTAAACCTCTTTCAACCAGAGTTTTACATAGCTGGAAAGAACAAGCTAAGAGCTTTCAACCAAGCTATAAATGATTTATGCAACAAGAGAAATGTGAAATGTGTGTACATGAAAAGTATAAAATCATCAACAATATTGCCAGTGACATATTTCCTAGATAAGCCAATTTTAAGTTCCTTTCCTAAACCTCTTTCAACGAGGGTTTTACATCGTTGGAAACAACGAGCTAAGAGCTTTCCATCAAGCTGTAAATCGTTTATGCAGCAAAAGAAGTGTGAAAGTTAAATACAACTGTATATGAAAAATACAAAATCATCAACAATATTGCCAGTGACATATTTCCTAGATGACTCAATTTTAAGTTCCTTTCCTAAAACTCTTTAAACGAGAGCTTTACATCGCTGGAAAGAACAAGCTAAGAGGTTTCAACCAAGCTATAAATGATTTTTGCAACAAAAGAAATGTGAAAGTTAAATACAACTGTATATGAAAAATACAAAATCATCAACAATATTGCCAGTGACATATTTCCTAGACGACTCAATTTTAAGTTCCATTCCTAAAACTCTTTCAACGAGAGTTTTACATCGTTGGAAAGGACAAGCTAAGAGCTTTCAATCAAGCTATAAATGAATTATGCAGCAAAAGAGATGTGAAAGTTATATGCAACTGTATATGAAAAATTCAGAATCATCAACAATATTCCCAGTGACATATTTCCTAGATGAGTAAATTTTAAGTTCCTTTCCTAAACGAGATGTGAATGTTATATGCAACTGTATATGAAAAATTCAGAAGCATCAACAATATTCCCAGTGACATATCTCCTAGATGAGTCAATCTTAAGTTCCTTTCCTAAACCTCTTTCAACCTGAGTTTTACATCGTTGGAAAGGACAAGCTAAGAGCTTTCAACCAAGCTATAAATGGTTCATGCAGCGAAAAAAATGTGAAAGTTAAATAAAACTGTATATGAAAAATACAGAATCATCAACAATATTCCCATTGACATATTTCCTATATGAGTCAATTTTAAGTTCCTTTCCTAAACCTCTTTCAACCAGAGTTTTACATAGCTGGATAGAACAAGCTAAGAGCTTTCAACCAAGCTATAAATGATTTATGCAACAAGAGAAATGTGAAATGTGTGTACATGAAAATTATAAAATCATCAACAATATTGCCAGTGACATATTTCCTAGATAAGCCAATTTTAAGTTCCTTTCCTAAACCTCTTTCAACGAGGGTTTTACATCGTTGGAAACAACGAGCTAAGAGCTTTCCATCAAGCTGTAAATCGTTTATGCAGCAAAAGAAGTGTGAAAGTTAAATACAACTGTATATGAAAAATACAAAATCATCAACAATATTGCCAGTGACATATTTCCTAGATGACTCAATTTTAAGTTCCTTTCCTAAAACTCTTTCAACGAGAGTTTTACATCGCTGGAAAGAACAAGCTAAGAGGTTTCAACCAAGCTATAAATGATTTTTGCAACAAAAGAAATGTGAAAGTTAAATACAACTGTATATGAAAAATACAAAATCATCAACAATATTGCCAGTGACATATTTCCTAGACGACTCAATTTTAAGTTCCATTCCTAAAACTCTTTCAACGAGAGTTTTACATCGCTGGAAAGAACAAGCTAGGAGCTTTCACCCAAGTTATAAATGATTTATGCAACAAAAGTAATGTGAAAGTTAAATTCAACTGTATATGGAAAATACAAAATCATCAACAATATTTCTACTGACATATTTCCGAGATCAGTCAATTTTAAGTTCCCTTCCTAAGCCTCTTCAAACGAGAGGTATACAGCGCTGGAAAGAACAAGATAAGAGCTCTCAATCAAGGTATAACCGATTTATGCAGCGAAAAAAATGTGAAAGTTAAATACAACTGTATATGAAAAATACAGAATCATCAACAATATTCCCAGTGACATATTTCCTAGATCAGTCAATTTTAAGTTCCTTTCCTAAGCATCTATCAACCAGAGTTATATATGGTTGGAAAGAACAAAATAATGGCTTTCAATCACGCTGTAAACAGTTTATGCAGAAAAAGAAAAGTGAAAGTTAAATGCAACTGTATATGAAAAATACAGAATCATCAACAATATTCAAAGTGACATATTTCCTAGATCAGTCAATTTTAAGTTCCTTTCCTAAACCTCTTTCAACGAAAGTTTTACCTCGTTGGAAAGAACAAGCTAAAAGCTTGCAATCAAGCAATAAATGATTCATGCACCAAATGAACTATGAAAGTTAAATGTAACTGTATATGAAAAATACAGAATCATCAACAATATTTCCAGTGACATATTTCCTAGATGAGTCAATTTTAAGTTCCTTTCCTAAACGACTTTCAACGAGAGTTTAACATCGTTGGAAACAACAAGCTAAGGGCTTTCAATCAAGCTATAAATGAATTATGCAACAAAAGAGATGTGAAAGTTATATGCAAATGTATATGCAAAATGCAGAATCATCAACAATATTCCCAGTGACATATCTCCTAGATGAGTCAATCTTAAGTTCCTTTCCTAAACTTCTTTCAACCTGAGTTTTACATCGTTGGAAAGGACAAGCTAAGAGCTTTCAATCAAGCTATAAATGAATTATGCAGCAAAAGAGATGTGAAAGTTATATGCAACTGTATATGAAAAATTCAGAATCATCAACAATATTCCCAGTGACATATCTCCTAGATGAGTCAATCTTAAGTTCCTTTCCTAAACCTCTTTCAACCTGAGTTTTACATCGTTGGAAAGGACAAGCTAAGAGCTTTCAACCAAGCTATAAATGGTTCATGCAGCGAAAAAAATGTGAAAGTTAAATGCAACTGTATATGAAAAATATAAAATCATCAACAATATTCCCAGTGACATATTTCCTAGATGAGTCAATTTTAAGTTCCTTTCCTAAACGACTTTCAACGAGAGTTTTACAACGTTGGAAACAACAAGCTAAGAGCTTTCAATCAAGCTATAAATGAATTATGCAACAAAAGAGATGTGAAAGTTATATTCAACTGTATATGAAAAATATACAATCATCAACAATATTCCCAGTGACATATCTCCTAGACGAGTCAATTTGAAGTTCCTTTCCTAAACCTCTTTCAACGAGAGTTTTACATCGTTGAAAAAAACAAGCTAAGGGATCTCAATCAAGCTATAAACAGTTTATGCGGCGAAAAAAATGTGAAATGAAAAATACAGAATCATCAACAATAATCCCAGTGACATATTTCCTATATGAGTCAATTTTAAGTTCCTTTCCTAAACCTCTTTCAACGAGAGTTTTACATAGCTGGAAAGAACAAGCTAATAGCTTTCAACCAAGCTATAAATGATTTATGCAACAAAAGTAATGTGAAATGTGTGTATATGAAAATTATATAATCATCAACAATATGGCCAGTGACATATTTCCTAGATGAGCCAATTTTAAGTTCCTTTCCTTGGCCTCTATCAATGAGAGTTACACATCGTTGGAGAGCAAGCTAAGAGATTTCAATCAAGCTATAAACACTGTATGCGGCGAAAATAATGTGAAAGTTAAATATAACTGTATATGAAAAATGCAGAATCGTCAACAATATTCACAGTGACATATTTCCTAGATCAGTCAATTTTAAGTTCCTTTCCTAACCTTCTTTCAACGAGAGTTTTACATAGCTGGAAAGAACAAGCTAAGAGCTTTCAACCAAGCTATAAATGATTTATGCAACAAAAGAAATGTGAAAGTTAAATGCAACTGTATATGAAAAATACAAAATCATCAACAATATTGCCAGTGACATATTTCCTATATGAGTCAATTTTAAGTTCCTTTCGTAAACCTCTTTCAACGAGAGTTTTACATAGCTGGAAAGAACAAGCTAAGAGCTTTCAACCAAGCTATAAATGATTTATGCAACAAGAGAAATGTGAAATGGGTGTACATGAAAAGTATAAAATCATCAACAATATTGCCAGTGACATATTTCCTAGATAAGCCAATTTTAAGTTCCTTTCCTAAACCTCTTTCAACGAGGGTTTTACATCGTTGGAAACAACGAGCTAAGAGCTTTCCATCAAGCTGTAAATCGTTTATGCAGCAAAAGAAGTGTGAAAGTTAAATACAACTGTATATGAAAAATACAAAATCATCAACAATATTGCCAGTGACATATTTCCTAGATGACTCAATTTTAAGTTCCTTTCCTAAAACTCTTTCAACGAGAGTTTTACATCGCTGGAAAGAACAAGCTGGGAGCTTTCACCCAAGTTATAAATGATTTATGCAACAAAAGTAATGTGAAAGTTAAATTCAACTGTGTATGGAAAATACAAAATCATCAACAATATTTCTACTGACATATTTCCGAGATCAGTCAATTTTAAGTTCCCTTCCTAAGCCTCTTCAAACGAGAGGTATACAGCGCTGGAAAGAACAAGATAAGAGCTCTCAATCAAGGTATAACCGATTTATGCAGCGAAAAAAATGTGAAAGTTAAATACAACTGTATATGAAAAATACAGAATCATCAACAATATTCCCAGTGACATATTTCCTAGATCAGTCAATTTTAAGTTCCTTTCCTAAGCATCTATCAACCAGAGTTATATATGGTTGGAAAGAACAAAATAATGGCTTTCAATCACGCTGTAAACAGTTTATGCAGAAAAAGAAAAGTGAAAGCTAAATGCAACTGTATATGAAAAATACAGAATCATCAACAATATTCCCAGTGACATATTTCCTAGATCAGTCAATTTTAAGTTCCTTTCCTAAACCTCTTTCAACGAGAGTTTTACCTCGTTGGAAAGAACAAGCTAAAAGCTTGCAATCAAGCAATAAATGATTCATGCAGCAAATGAACTATGAAAGTTAAATGTAACTGTATATGAAAAATACAGAATCATCAACAATATTTCCAGTGACATATTTCCTAGATGAGTCAATTTTAAGTTCCTTTCCTAAACGACTTTCAACGAGAGTTTAACATCGTTGGAAACAACAAGCTAAGGGCTTTCAATCAAGCTATAAATGAATTATGCAACAAAAGAGATGTGAAAGTTATATGCAAATGTATATGAAAAATGCAGAATCATCAACAATATTCCCAGTGACATATCTCCTAGATGAGTCAATCTTAAGTTCCTTTCCTAAACCTCTTTCAACCTGAGTTTTACATCGTTGGAAAGGACAAGCTAAGAGCTTTCAACCAAGCTATAAATGGTTCATGCAGCGAAAAAAATTTGAAAGTTAAATGCAATTGTATATGAAAAATATAAAATCATCAACAATATTCCCAGTGACATATTTCCTAGATGAGTAAATTTTAAGTTCCTTTCCTAAACGAGATGTGAAAGTTATATGCAACTGTATATGAAAAATTCAGAATCATCAACAATATTCCCAGTGACATATCTCCTAGATGAGTCAATCTTAAGTTCCTTTCCTAAACATCTTTCAACCTGAGTTTTACATCGTTGGAAAGGACAAGCTAAGAGCTTTCAACCAAGCTATAAATGGTTCATGCAGCGAAAAAAATGTGAAAGTTAAATGTAACTGTATATGAAAAATATAAAATCATCAACAATATTCCCAGTGACATATTTCCTAGATGAGTCAATTTTAAGTTCCTTTCCTAAACGACTTTCAACGAGAGTTTTACATCGTTGGAAACAACAAGCTAAGAGCTTTCAATCAAGCTATAAATGAATTATGCAACAAAAGAGATGTGAAAGTTATATTCAACTGTATATGAAAAATATACAATCATCAACAATATTCCCAGTGACATATCTCCTAGACGAGTCAATTTGAAGTTCCTTTCCTAAACCTCTTTCAACGAGAGTTTTACATCGTTGAAAAAAACAAGCTAAGGGATCTCAATCAAGCTATAAACAGTTTATGCGGCGAAAAAAATGTGAAATGAAAAATACAGAATCATCAACAATAATCCCAGTGACATATTTCCTATATGAGTCAATTTTCAGTTTCTTTCCTAAACCTCTTTCAACTAGAGTTTTACATAGCTGGAAAGAACAAGCTAAGAGCTTTCAACCAAGCTATAAATGGTTTATGCAACAAAAGAAATGTGAAATGTGTGTATATGAAAATTATATAATCATCAACAATATGGCCAGTGACATATTTCCTAGATGAGCCAATTTTAAGTTCCTTTCCTTGGCCTCTATCAATGAGAGTTACACATTGTTGGAGAGCAAGCTAAGAGATTTCAATCAAGCTATAAACACTGTATGCGGCGAAAATATTGTGAAAGTTGAATATAACTGTATATGAAAAATGCAGAATCGTCAACAATATTCACAGTGACATATTTCCTAGATGAGCCAATTTTAAGTTCCTTTCCTTGGCCTCTATCAATGAGAGTTACACATTGTTGGAGAGCAAGCTAAGAGATTTCAATCAAGCTATAAACACTGTATGCAGCGAAAAAAATGTGAAGGTTAAATAAAACTGTATATGAAAAATACAGAATCATCAACAATATTCCCATTGACATATTTCCTATATGAGTCAATTTTAAGTTCCTTTCGTAAACCTCTTTCAACTAGAGTTTTACATAGCTGGAAAGAACAAGCTAAGAGCTTTCAACCAAGCTATAAATGGTTTATGCAACAAAAGAAATGTGAAAGTTAAATGCAACTGTATATGAAAAATACAAAATCATCAACAATATTGCCAGTGACATATTTCCTATATGAGTCAATTTTAAGTTCCTTTCGTAAACCTCTTTCAACGAGAGTTTTACATAGCTGGAAAGAACAAGCTAAGAGCTTTCAACCAAGCTATAAATGATTTATGCAACAAGAGAAATGTGAAATGTGTGTACATGAAAAGTATAAAATCATCAACAATATTGCCAGTGACATATTTCCTAGATAAGCCAATTTTAAGTTCCTTTCCTAAACCTCTTTCAACGAGGGTTTTACATCGTTGGAAACAACGAGCTAAGAGCTTTCCATCAAGCTGTAAATCGTTTATGCAGCAAAAGAAGTGTGAAAGTTAAATACAACTGTATATGAAAAATACAAAATCATCAACAATATTGCCAGTGACATATTTCCTAGATGACTCAATTTTAAGTTCCTTTCCTAAAACTCTTTCAACGAGAGTTTTACATCGCTGGAAAGAACAAGCTAAGAGCTTTCAACCAAGCTATAAATGGTTAAATACAACTGTATATGAAAAATACAGAATCATCAACAATATTGCCAGTGACATATTTCCTAGACGACTCAATTTTAAGTTCCTTTCCTAAAACTCTTTCAACGAGAGCTTTACATCGCTGGAAAGAACAAGCTAGAAGCTTTCACCCAAGTTATAAATGATTTATGCAACAAAAGTATTGTGAAAGTTAAATTCAACTGTATATGGAAAATACAAAATCATCAACAATATTTCTACTGTCATATTTCCGAGATCAGTCAATTTTAAGTTCCCTTCCTAAGCCTCTTCAAACGAGAGGTATACAGCGCTGGAAAGAACAAGATAAGAGATTTCAATCAAGGTATAGATGGCTTATGCAGCGAAAAAAATGTGAAAGTTAAATACAACTGTATATGAAAAATACAGAATCATCAACAATATTCCCAGTGACATATTTCCTAGATCAGTCAATTTTAAGTTCCTTTCCTAAGCCTCTATCAATGAGATTTATATATGGTTGGAAAGAACAAAATAATGGCTTTCAATCACGCTGTAAACAGTTTATGCAGAAAAAGAAAAGTGAAAGTTAAATGCAACTGTATATGAAAAATACAGAATCATCAACAATATTCCCAGTGACATATTTCCTAGATCAGTCAATTTTAAGTTCCTTTCCTAAACCTCTTTCAACGAGAGTTTTACCTCGTTGGAAAGAACAAGCTAAAAGCTTGCAATCAAGCAATAAATGATTCATGCACCAAATGAACTATGAAAGTTAAATGTAACTGTATATGAAAAATACAGAATCATCAACAATATTTCCAGTGACATATTTCCTAGATAAGTCAATTTTAAGTTCCTTTCCTAAACGACTTTCAACGAGAGTTTAACATCGTTGGAAACAACAACCTAAGGGTTTTCAATCAAGCTATAAATGAATTATGCAACAAAAGAGATGTGAAAGTTATATGCAAATGTATATGAAAAATGCAGAATCATCAACAATATTCCCAGTGACATATCTCCTAGATGAGTCAATCTTAAGTTCCTTTCCTAAACCTCTTTCAACCTGAGTTTTACATCGTTGGAAAGGACAAGCTAAGAGCGTTCAATCAAGCTATAAATGAATTATGCAGCAAAAGAGATTTGAAAGTTATATGCAACTGTATATGAAAAATTCAGAATCATCAACAATATTCCCAGTGACATATCTCCTAGATGAGTCAATCTTAAGTTCCTTTCCTAAACCTCTTTCAACGAGACTTTTACATCGTTGGAAAGAATAAGCTAAGAGCTTCGAATCAAGCTATAAATGGTTCATGCAGCGAAAAAAATGTGAAAGTTAAATGCAACTGTATATGAAAAATATAAAATCATCAACAATATTCCCAGTGACATATTTCCTAGATGAGTCAATTTTAAGTTCCTTTCCTAAACGACTTTCAACGAGAGTTTTACATCGTTGGAAACAACAAGCTAAGAGCTTTCAATCAAGCTATAAATGAGAGATGTGAAAGTTATATTCAACTGTATATGAAAAATATACAATCATCAACAATATTCCCAGTGACATATCTCCTAGACGAGTCAATTTGAAGTTCCTTTCCTAAACCTCTTTCAACGAGAGTTTTACATCGTTGAAAAAAACAAGCTAAGGGATCTCAATCAAGCTATAAACAGTTTATGCGGCGAAAAAAATGTGAAATGAAAAATACAGAATCATCAACAATAATCCCAGTGACATATTTCCTATATGAGTCAATTTTCAGTTTCTTTCCTAAACCTCTTTCAACTAGAGTTTTACATAGCTGGAAAGAACAAGCTAAGAGCTTTCAACCAAGCTATAAATGGTTTATGCAACAAAAGAAATGTGAAATGTGTGTATATGAAAATTATATAATCATCAACAATATGGCCAGTGACATATTTCCTAGATGAGCCAATTTTAAGTTCCTTTCCTTGGCCTCTATCAATGAGAGTTACACATTGTTGGAGAGCAAGCTAAGAGATTTCAATCAAGCTATAAACACTGTATGCGGCGAAAATATTGTGAAAGTTGAATATAACTGTATATGAAAAATGCAGAATCGTCAACAATATTCACAGTGACATATTTCCTAGATGAGCCAATTTTAAGTTCCTTTCCTTGGCCTCTATCAATGAGAGTTACACATTGTTGGAGAGCAAGCTAAGAGATTTCAATCAAGCTATAAACACTGTATGCAGCGAAAAAAATGTGAAGGTTAAATAAAACTGTATATGAAAAATACAGAATCATCAACAATATTCCCATTGACATATTTCCTATATGAGTCAATTTTAAGTTCCTTTCGTAAACCTCTTTCAACTAGAGTTTTACATAGCTGGAAAGAACAAGCTAAGAGCTATCAACCAAGCTATAAATGGTTTATGCAACAAAAGAAATGTGAAAGTTAAATGCAACTGTATATGAAAAATACAAAATCATCAACAATATTGCCAGTGACATATTTCCTATATGAGTCAATTTTAAGTTCCTTTCGTAAACCTCTTTCAACGAGAGTTTTACATAGCTGGAAAGAACAAGCTAAGAGCTTTCAACCAAGCTATAAATGATTTATGCAACAAGAGAAATGTGAAATGTGTGTACATGAAAAGTATAAAATCATCAACAATATTGCCAGTGACATATTTCCTAGATAAGCCAATTTTAAGTTCCTTTCCTAAACCTCTTTCAACGAGAGTTTTACATCGTTGGAAACAACGAGCTAAGAGCTTTCAATCAAGCTGTAAATCGTTTATGCAGCAAAAGAAGTGTGAAAGTTAAATACAACTGTATATGAAAAATACAAAATCATCAACAATATTGCCAGTGACATATTTCCTAGATGACTCAATTTTAAGTTCCTTTCCTAAACCTCTTTCAACGAGAGTTTTACATCGCTGGAAAGAACAAGCTAAGAGGTTTCAACCAAGCTATAAATGATTTTTGCAACAAAAGAAATGTGAAAGTTAAATACAACTGTATATGAAAAATACAAAATCATCAACAATATTGCCAGTGACATATTTCCTAGACGACTCAATTTTAAGTTCCTTTCCTAAAACTCTTTCAACGAGAGCTTTACATCGCTGGAAAGAACAAGCTAGAAGCTTTCACCCAAGTTATAAATGATTTATGCAACAAAAGTATTGTGAAAGTTAAATTCAACTGTATATGGAAAATACAAAATCATCAACAATATTTCTACTGTCATATTTCCGAGATCAGTCAATTTTAAGTTTCTTTCCTAAGCCTCTTCAAACGAGAGGTATACAGCGCTGGAAAGAACAAGATAAGAGATTTCAATCACGATATAGATGGCTTATGCAGCGAAAAAAATGTGAAAGTTAAATACAACTGTATATGAAAAATACAGAATCATCAACAATATTCCCAGTGACATATTTCCTAGATCAGTCAATTTTAAGTTCCTTTCCTAAGCATCTATCAACCAGAGTTATATATGGTTGGAAAGAACAAAATAATGGCTTTCAATCACGCTGTAAACAGTTTATGCAGAAAAAGAAAAGTGAAAGTTAAATGCAACTGTATATGAAAAATACAGAATCATCAACAATATTCCCAGTGACATATTTCCTAGATCAGTCAATTTTAAGTTCCTTTCCTAAACCTCTTTCAACGAGAGTTTTACCTCGTTGGAAAGAACAAGCTAAAAGCTTGCAATCAAGCAATAAATGATTCATGCACCAAATGAACTATGAAAGTTAAATGTAACTGTATATGAAAAATACAGAATCATCAACAATATTTCCAGTGACATATTTCCTAGATAAGTCAATTTTAAGTTCCTTTCCTAAACGACTTTCAACGAGAGTTTAACATCGTTGGAAACAACAACCTAAGGGCTTTCAATCAAGCTATAAATGAATTATGCAACAAAAGAGATGTGAAAGTTATATGCAAATGTATATGAAAAATGCAGAATCATCAACAATATTCCCAGTGACATATCTCCTAGATGAGTCAATCTTAAGTTCCTTTCCTAAACCTCTTTCAACCTGAGTTTTACATCGTTGGAAAGGACAAGCTAAGAGCGTTCAATCAAGCTATAAATGAATTATGCAGCAAAAGAGATTTGAAAGTTATATGCAACTGTATATGAAAAATTCAGAATCATCAACAATATTCCCAGTGACATATCTCCTAGATGAGTCAATCTTAAGTTCCTTTCCTAAACCTCTTTCAACCTGAGTTTTACATCGTTGGAAAGAATAAGCTAAGAGCTTCGAATCAAGCTATAAATGGTTCATGCAACGAAGGAAATGTGAAAGTTAAATGCAACTGTATATGAAAAATATAAAATCATCAACAATATTCCCAGTGACATATTTCCTAGATGAGTCAATTTTAAGTTCCTTTCCTAAACGACTTTCAACGAGAGTTTTACATCGTTGGAAACAACAAGCTAAGAGCTTTCAATCAAGCTATAAATGAGAGATGTGAAAGTTATATTCAACTGTATATGAAAAATATACAATCATCAACAATATTCCCAGTGACATATCTCCTAGACGAGTCAATTTGAAGTTCCTTTCCTAAACCTCTTTCAACGAGAGTTTTACATCGTTGAAAAAAACAAGCTAAGGGATCTCAATCAAGCTATAAACAGTTTATGCGGCGAAAAAAATGTGAAATGAAAAATACAGAATCATCAACAATAATCCCAGTGACATATTTCCTATATGAGTCAATTTTAAGTTCCTTTCCTAAACCTCTTTCAACGAGAGTTTTACATAGGTGGAAAGAACAAGCTAATAGCTTTCAACCAAGCTATAAATGATTTATGCAACAAAAGAAATGTGAAATGTGTGTATATGAAAATTATATAATCATCAACAATATGGCCAGTGACATATTTCCTAGATGAGCCAATTTTAAGTTCCTTTCCTTGGCCTCTATCAATGAGAGTTACACATCGTTGGAGAGCAAGCTAAGAGATTTCAATCAAGCTATAAACACTGTATGCGGCGAAAATAATGTGAAAGTTAAATATAACTGTATATGAAAAATGCAGAATCGTCAACAATATTCACAGTGACATATTTCCTAGATCAGTCAATTTTAAGTTCCTTTCCTAAACCTCTTTCAACGAGAGTTTTACATAGCTGGAAAGAACAAGCTAAGAGCTTTCAACCAAGCTATAAATGATTTATGAAACAAAAGAAATTTGAAATGTGTGTATATGAAAAATATAAAATCATCAACAATATTTCCAGTGACATATTTCCTAGATGAGCCAATCTTAAGTTCCTTTCCTTAGCCTCTATCAATGAGAGTTATACATCGTTGGAAAGAACAAGCTAAGAGATTTCAATCAAGCTATAAACACTGTATGCAGCGAAAAAAATGTGAAAGTTAAATACAACTGTAAATGAAAAATACAAAATCATCAACAATATTCCCAGTGACATATTTCCTAGATGAGTCAATTTTAAGTTCCTTTCCTAACCCTCTTTCAACAAGAGTTTTACATCGTTGGAAAGAACAAGCTAAGAGCTTTTAAGTTCCTTTCGTAAAACTCTTTCAACGAGAGTTTTACATCGTTGGAAAGAACAAGCTAAGAGCTTTCAATCAAGCTATAAATGATTTACGCAAAAAAGAAATGTGAAAGTTAAATGTAACTGTATATGAAAAATACAGAATCATCAATAATATTCCCAGTGACATATTTCCTAGATGACTCAATTTTAAGTTCCTTTCCTAAAACTCTTTCAACGAGAGTTTTACATCGCTGGAAAGAACAAGCTAGGAGCTTTCACCCAAGTTATAAATGATTTATGCAACAAAAGAAATGTGAAATGTGTGTATATGAAAATTATATAATCATCAACAATATGGCCAGTGACATATTTCCTAGATGAGCCAATTTTAAGTTCCTTTCCTTGGCCTCTATCAATGAGAGTTACACATCGTTGGAGAGCAAGCTAAGAGATTTCAATCAAGCTATAAACACTGTATGCGGCGAAAATAATGTGAAAGTTAAATATAACTGTATATGAAAAATGCAGAATCGTCAACAATATTCACAGTGACATATTTCCTAGATCAGTCAATTTTAAGTTCCTTTCCTAAACCTCTTTCAACGAGAGTTTTACATAGCTGGAAAGAACAAGTTAAGAGCTTTCAACCAAGCTATAAATGATTTATGAAACAAAAGAAATGTGAAATGTGTGTATATGAAAAATATAAAATCATCAACAATATTTCCAGTGACATATTTCCTAGATGAGCCAATCTTAAGTTCCTTTCCTTAGCCTCTATCAATGAGAGTTATACATCGTTGGAAAGAACAAGCTAAGAGATTTCAATCAAGCTATAAACACTGTATGCAGCGAAAAAAATGTGAAAGTTAAATACAACTGTAAATGAAAAATACAAAATCATCAACAATATTCCCAGTGACATATTTCCTAGATGAGTCAATTTTAACTTCCTTTCCTAACCCTCTTTCAACAAGAGTTTTACATCGTTGGAAAGAACAAGCTAAGAGCTTTTAAGTTCCTTTCGTAAAACTCTTTCAACGAGAGTTTTACATCGTTGGAAAGAACAAGCTAAGAGCTTTCAATCAAGCTATAAATGATTTACGCAACAAAAGAAATGTGAAAGTTAAATGTAACTGTATATGAAAAATACAGAATCATTAATAATATTTCCAGTGACATATTTCCTAGATGAGTCAATTTTAAGTTCCTTTCGTAAACCACTTTCAACGAGAGTTTTACAAAGCTGGGAAGAACAAGCTAAGAGCTTTCAACCAAGCTATAAATGATTTATGCAACAAAAGGAATGTTAAATGTGTGTATATGAAAAATATAAAATCATCCACAATATTTCCAGTGACATATTTCCTAGATGAGCCAATTTTAAGTTCCTTTCCTTAGCCTCTATCAATGAGAGTTATACATCGTTGGAAAGAACAAGCTAAGAAATTTCAATCAAGCTATAAACACTGTATGCAGCGAAAAAAATGTGAAAGTTAAATACAACTGTATATGAAAAATACAGAATCATCAACAATATTCCCAGTGACATATTTCCTAGATGAGTCAATTTTAAGTTCCTTTCCTAAACCTCTTTCAACGCGAGTTTTACATCGTTGGAAGGAACAAGCTAAAAGCTTCCAATCAAGCTATAAATGGTTCATGCACCAAATGAACTATGAAAGTTAAATGTAACTGTATGTGAGAAATACAGAATCATCAACAATATTCCCAGTGACATATTTCCTAGATCAGTCAATTTTAAGTCCCTTTCCTAAACCTCTTTCAACGAGAGTTTTACATCGTTGGAAGGAACAAGCTAAAACCTTCCAATCAAGCAATAAATGGTTCATGCACCAAATGAACTATGAAAGTTAAATGTAACTGTATATGAAAAATACAGAATCATCAACAATATTCCCAGTGACATATTTCCTAGATGAGTCAATTTTAAGTTCCTTTCCTAAACCACTTTCAACGAGAGTTTTACAAAACTGGAAAGAACAAGCTAAGAGCTTTCAACCCAGCTATAAATGATTTATGTAACAAAAGGAATGTGAAATGTGTGTATATGAAAAATATAAAATCATCAACAATATTTTCAGTGACATATTTCCTAGATTAGCCAATTTTAAGTTCCTTTCCTTAGCCTCTATCAATGAGAGTTATACATCGTTGGAAAGAACAAGCTAAGAAATTTCAATCAAGCTATAAATACTGTATGCAGCGAAAAAAATGTGAAAGTTAAATACAACTGTATATGAAAAATACAAAATCATCAACAATATTGCCAGTGACATATTTCCTAGATGACTCAATTTTAAGTTCCTTTCCTAAAACTCTTTCAACGAGAGTTTTACATCGCTGGAAAGAACAAGCTAGGAGCTTTCACCCAAGTTATAAATGATTTATGCAACAAAAGTAATGTGAAAGTTAAATTTAACTGTATATGGAAAATACAAAATCATCAACAATATTTCTACTGACATATTTCCGAGATCAGTCAATTTTAAGTTTCCTTCCTAAGCCTCTTCAAACGAGAGTGATACAGCGCTGGAAAGAACAAGATAAGAGCTCTCAATCAAGGTATAATCGATTTATGCAGCGAAAAAAATGTGAAAGTTAAATACAACTGTATATGAAAAATACAGAATCATCTACAATATTTCCAGTGACATATTTCCTAAATGAGTCAATTTTAAGTTCCTTTCCTAAACGACTTTCAACGAGAGTTTAACATCGTTGGAAACAACAAGATAAGGGCTTTCAATCAAGCTATAAATGAATTATGCAACAAAAGAGATGTGAAAGTTATATGCAAATGTATATGAAAAATGCAGAATCATCAACAATATTCCCAGTGACATATCTCCTAGATGAGTCAATCTTAAGTTCCTTTCCTAAACGTCTTTCAACCTGAGTTTTGACATCGTTGTAAAGGACAAGCTAAGAGCTTTCAATTAAGCTATAAATGAATTATGCAGCAAAAGAAATGTGAAAGTTATATGCAACTGTATATGAAAAATTCAGAATCGTCAACAATATTCCCAGTGACATATCTCCTAGATGAGTCAATCTTAAGTTCCTTTCCTAAACCTCTTTCAACCTGAGCTATACACCGTTGGAAAGAACAAGCTAAGAGCTTTCAACCAAGCTATAAATGGTTCATGCAGCGAAGAAAATGTGAAAGTTAAATGCAACTGTATATGAAAAATATAAAATCATCAACAATATTCCCAGTGACATATTTCCTAGATGAGTCAATTTTAAGTTCCCTTCCTAAACGACTTTCAACGAGAGTTTTACATCGTTGGAAACAACAAGCTAAGAGCTTTCAATCAAGCTATAAATGAATTATGCAACAAAAGAGATGTGAAAGTTATATTCAACTGTATATGAAAAAAGCAGAATCATCAACAATATTCCCAGTGACATATCTCATAGATGAGTCAATCTTAAGTTCCTTTCCTAAACCTCTTTCCGTGAGAGTTTTACATCGTTGGAAGGAACAAGCTAAAGGCTTCCAATCAAGCTATAAATGGTTCATGCACCAAATGAACTATGAAAGTTAAATGTAACTGTATATGAAAAATACAGAATCATCAACAATATTCCCAGTGACATATTTCCTAGATGAGTCAATTTTAAGTTCCTTTCCTAAACCACTTTCAACGAGAGTTTTACATAGTTAAAAAAACAAGCTAAGGGATCTCAATCAAGCTATAAACAGTTTATGCGGCGAAAAAAATGTGAAATGAAAAATACAGAATCATCAACATTAATCCCAGTGACATATTTCCTATATGAGTCAATTTTAAGTTCCTTTCCTAAACTTCTTTCAGCGAGAGTTTTACATCGTTGGAAGGAACAAGCTAAAGGCTTCCAATCAAGCTATAAATGGTTCATGCACCAAATGAACTATGAAAGTTAAATGTAACTGTATATGAAAAATACAGAATCATCAACAATATTCCCAGTGACATATTTCCTAGATGAGTCAATTTTAAGTTCCTTTCCTAAACCACTTTCAACGAGAGTTGTACAAAGCTGGAAAGAACAAGCTAAGAGCTTTCAACACAGCTATAAATGATTTATGTAACAAAAGGAATGTGAAATGTGTGTATATGAAAAATACAAAATCATCAACAATATTTTCAGTGACATATTTCCTAGATGAGCCAATTTTAAGTTCCTTTCCTTAGCCTCTATCAATGAGAGTTATATATCGTTGGAAAGAACAAGCTAAGAAATTTCAATCAAGCTATAAATACTGTATGCAGCGAAAAAAATGTGAAAGTTAAATACAACTGTATAAGAAAAATACAGAATCACCAACAATATTCCCGGTGACATATTTCCTAGATGAGCCAATTTTAAGTTCCTTTCCTAAACCTCTTTCAACGAGAGTTTTACATAGCTGGAAAGAACAAGCTAAGAGCTTTCAACCAAGCTATAAATGATTGATGAAACAAAAGAAATGTGAAATGTGTGTATATGAAAAATATAAAATCATCAACAATATTTCCAGTGACATATTTCCTAGATGAGCCAATCTTTAGTTCCTTTCCTTAGCCTCTATCAATGAGAGTTATACATCGTTGGGAAGAACAAGCTAAGAGATTTCAATCAAGCTATAAACACTGTATGCGGCGAAAATAATGTGAAAGTTAAATACAACTGTATATGAAAAATACAGAATCATCAACAATATTCCCAGTGACATATTTCCTAGATGAGTCAATTTTAAGCTCCTTTCCTAACCCTCTTTCAACAAGAGTTTTACATCGTTGGAAAGAACAAGCTTAGAGCTTTCAATCAAGCTATAAATGATTTATTCAACAAAAGAAATGTGAAAGTTAAATGCAACTGTATATGAAAAATACAAAATCATCAACATTATTGCCAGTGACATATTTCCTAGATGACTCAATTTTAAGTTCCTTTCCTAAAACTCTTTCAACGAGAGTTTTACATCGCTGTTAAGAACAAGCTAAAAGCTTTCAACCAAGCTATAAATGATTTACGCAACAAAAGAAATGTGAAAGTTAAATGCAATTGTATATGGAAAATACAAAATCATCAACAATATTTCTAGTGATACATTTCCTAGATCAGTCAATTTTAAGTTCCCTTCCTAAGCCTCTTCAAACGAGAGATATACATCGCTGGAAATAACAAGATAAAAGCTCTCAATCGAGGTATAAACGGTTTATACAGCGAAGAAAATGTGAAAGTTAAATACAACTGTATATGAAAAATACAGAATCATCAACAATATTCCCAGTGACATATTTCCTAGATGAGTCAATTTTAAGTTCCTTTCCTAAAGCTGTTTCAACGAGAGTTTTACATCGTTGGAAGGAACAAGCTAAAAGCTTCCAATCAAGCTATAAATGGTTCATGCACAAATGAACTATGAAAGTTAAATGTAACTGTATATGAAAAATACAGAATCATCAATAATATTCCCAGTGACATATTTCCTAGATGAGTCACTTTTAAGTTCCTTTCCTAAACCACTTTCAACGAGAGTTTTACAAAGCTGGAAAGAACAAGCTAAGAGCTTTCAACCAAGCTATAAATGATGTATGCAACAAAAGGAATGTGAAATGTGTGTATATGAAAAATATAAAATCATCAACAATATTTCCAGTGACATATTTCCTAGATGAGCCAATTTTAAGTTCCTTTCCTTAGCCTCTATCAATGAGAGTTATACATCGTTGGAGAGCTAGCAAAGAGATTTCAATCAAGCTATAAACACTGTATGCGGCGAAAATAATGTGAAAGTTAAATATAACTGTATATGAAAAATACAGAATCATCAACAATAATCCCAGTGACATATTTCCTATATGAGTCAATTTTAAGTTCCTTTCCTAAACCTCTTTCAACGAGAGTTTTACATAGCTGAAAAGAACAAGCTAATAGCTTTCAACCAACCTATAAATGATTTATGCAACAAAAGAAATGCGAAATGTGTGTATATGAAAATTATAAAATCATCAACAATATGGCCAGTGACATATTTCCTAGATGAGCCAATTTTAAGTTCCTTTCCTTTTAAGTTTAAGAATGGTGTATCGTTGGAGAGCAAGCAAAGAGATTTCAATCAAGCTATAAACACTGTATGCGGCGAAAATAATGTGAAAGTTAAATATAACTGTATATGAAAAATGCAGAATCGTCAACAATATTCACAGTGACATATTTCCTAGATCAGTCAATTTTAAGTTCCTTTCCTGAACTTCTTTCAACGAGAGTTTTACATAGCTGGAAAGAACAAGCTAAGAGCTTTCAACCAAGCTATAAATGATTTATGAAACAAAAGAAATGTGAAATGTGTGTATATGAAAAATATGAAATCATCAACAATATTTCCAGTGACATATTTCCTAGATGAGCCAATCCTAAGTTCCTTTCCTTAGCCTCTATCAATGAGAGTTATACATCGTTGGGAAGAACAAGCTAAGAGATTTCAATCAAGCTATAAACACTGTATGCAGCGAAAAAAATGTGAAAGTTAAATACAACTGTAAATGAAAAATACAGAATCATCAACAATATTCCCAGTGACATATTTCCTAGATGAGTCAATTTTAAGTTCCTTTCCTAACCCTCTTTCAACAAGAGTTTTACATCGTTGGAAAGAACAAGCTTAGAACTTTCAATCAAGCTATAAATGATTTATTCAACAAAAGAAATGTGAAAGTTAAATGCAACTGTATATGAAAAATACAAAATCATCAACATTATTGCCAGTGACATATTTCCTAGATGACTCAATTTTAAGTTCCTTTCCTAAAACTGTTTCAACGAGAGTTTTACATCGCTGAAAAGAACAAGCTAAAAGCTTTCAACCAAGCTATAAATGATTTACGCAACAAAAGAAATGTGAAAGTTAAATGCAACTGTATATGGAAAATACAAAATCATCAACAATATTTCTAGTGATACATTTCCTAGATCAGTCAATTTTAAGTTCCCTTCCTAAGCCTCTTCAAACTAGAGGTATACATCGCTGGAAAGAACAAGATAAGAGCTCTAAATCAAGGTTTATACAGCGACAAAAATGTGAAAGTTAAATACAACTGTATATGAAAAATACAGAATCATCAACAATATTCCCAGTGACATATTTCCTAGATAAGTCAATTTTAAGTTCCTTTCCTAAAGCTGTTTCAACGAGAGTTTTACATCGTTGGAAGGAACAAGCTAAAAGCTTCCAATCAAGCTATAAATGGTTCATGCACAAATGAACTATGAAAGTTAAATGTAACTGTATATGAAAAATACAGAATCATCAATAATATTCCCAGTGACATATTTCCTAGATGAGTCAATTTTAAGTTCCTTTCCTAAACCACTTTCAACGAGAGTTTTACAAAGCTGGAAAGAACAAGCTAAGAGCTTTCAACCAAGCTATAAATGATTTATGCAACAAAAGGAATGTGAAATGTGTGTATATGAAAAATATAAAATCATCAACAAATTTCCAATGACATATTTCCTAGATGAGCCAATTTTAAGTTCCTTTCCTTAGCCTCTATCAATGAGAGTTATACATCGTTGGAAAGAACAAGCTAAGAAATTTCAATCAAGCTATAAACACTGTATGCAGCGAAAAAAATGTGAAAGTTAAATACAACTGTATATGAAAAATATAGAATCATCAACAATATTCCCAGTGACATATTTCCTAGATAGGTCAATTTTAAGTTCCTTTCCTAAGCCTGTTTCAACGAGAGTTTTACATCGTTGGAAGGAACAAGCTAAAAGCTTCCAATCAAGCTATAAATGGTTCATGCACCAAATGAACTATGAAAGTTAAATGTAACTGTATATGAGAAATACAGAATCATCAACAATATTCCCAGTGACATATTTCCTAGATGAGTCAATTTTAAGTCCCTTTCCTAAACCTCTTTCAACGAGAGTTTTACATCGTTGGAAGGAACAAGCTAAGAGCTTTCAACCCAGCTATAAATGATTTATGTAACAAAAGGAATGTGAAATGTGTGTATATGAAAAATATAAAATCATCAACAATATTTTCAGTGACATATTTCCTAGATGAGCCAATTTTAAGTTCCTTTCCTTAGCCTCTATCAATGAGAGTTATACGTCGTTGGAAAGAACAAGATAAGAGCTCTCAATGAAGTTATAAACGGTTTATACAGTGAAAAAAATGTGAAAGTTAAATACAACTGTATATGAAAAATTCAAATTCATCAACAATATAATATAATAATATATTCCTAGTGACATATTTCCTAGATGAGTTAATTTTAAGTTCCTTTTCTGAACCTCTTTCAACCTGACTTTTACATCGTTGGAAGGAACAAGCTAAGAGCTTTCAAGCAAGCTATAAATGGTTCATGCAACAAAGGAAATGTGAAAGTTTAATGCAACTCTATATGAAAAATACAAAATCATCAATAATATTCCCAGTGACATATTTCCTAGATGAGTCAATTTTAAGTTACTTTCCTAAGCATCTATGAACCAGAGTTATATATGGTTGGAAAGAACAAAATAATGGCTTTCAATCACGCTGTCAACAGTTTATGCAGCAAAAGAAGTGTGAAAGTTAAATGCAACTGTATATGAAAAATACAGAATCATCAAAAATATTCACAGTGACATATTTCCTAGATCAGTCAATTTTAAGTTCCTTTCCTAAGCCTCTTTCAACGAGAGTTTTACATCGTTGGAAAGAACAAGCTAAGAGCTTTCTATCAAGCTATAAATGAGTTATGCAACAAAAGAAATGTGAAAGTTAAATGCAACTGTATATGAAAAATACAGAATCACCAACAATATTCCCGGTGACATATTTCCTAGATGAGTCAATTTTAAGTTCCTTTCCTAAACCTCTTTCAACGAGAGTTTTACATCGTTGGAAGGAACAAGCTAAAAGCTTCCAATCAAGCTATAAATGGTTCATGCACCAAATGAACTATGAAAGTTAAATGTAACTGTATATGAGAAATACAGAATCATCAACAATATTCCCAGTGACATATTTCCTAGCTGAATCAATTTTAAGTTCCTTTCCTAAATCTCTTTCAACGAGAGTTTTACATAGCTAGAAAGAACAAGCTAAGAGATTTCAACCAAGCTATAAATGATTTATGCAACAAAAGAAATGTGAAATGTGTGTATAAGAAAAATATAAAATCATCAACAATATTTCCAGTGACATATTTCCTAGATGAGCCAATCTTAAGTTCCTTTCCTTACCCTCTATCAATGAGAGTTATACATCGTTGGAAAGAACTAGCTAAGAGATTTGAATCAAGCTATAAACACTGTATGCAGCGAAAAAAATGTGAAAGTTAAATACAACTGTATATGAAAAATACAGAATCATCAACAATATTCCTATTGACATATTTCCTAGATGAGTCAATTTTAAGTTCTTTTCCTAAGCCTCTTTCAACGAGAGATTTACATCGTTGGAAAGAACAAGCTAAGAGCTTTCTATCAAGCTATAAACGATTTATGCAACAAAAGAAATGTGAAAGTTAAATGCAACTGTATATGAAAAATACAAAATTATCTACAATATTGCCAGTGACATATTTCCTAGATGACTCAATTTTAAGTTCCTTTCCTTAAACTCTTTCAACGAGAGTTTTACATCGCTGGAGAGAACAAGCCAAAAGCTTTCAACCAAGCTATAAGTGATTTACGCAACAAAAGTAATGTGAAAGTTAAATGCAACTGTATATGGAAAATACAAAATCATCAACAATATTTCTACTGACATATTTCCGAGATCAGTTAATTTTAAGTTCCCTTCCTAAGCCTCTTCAAACGAGAGGTATACATCGCTGGATAGAACAAGATAAGAGCTCTCAATGAAGTTATAAACGGTTTATACAGTGAAAAAAATGTGAAAGTTAAATACAACTGTATATGAAAAATTCAAATTCATCAACAATATAATATAATAATATATTCCTAGTGACATATTTCCTAGATGAGTTAATTTTAAGTTCCTTTTCTGAACCTCTTTCAACCTGAGTTTTACATCGTTGGAAGGAACAAGCTAAGAGCTTTCAAGCAAGCTATAAATGGTTCATGCAACAAAGGAAATGTGAAAGTTTAATGCAACTCTATATGAAAAATACAAAATCATCAATAATATTCCCAGTGACATATTTCCTAGATGAGTCAATTTTAAGTTACTTTCCTAAGCATCTATGAACCAGAGTTATATATGGTTGGAAAGAACAAAATAATGGCTTTCAATCACGCTGTCAACAGTTTATGCAGCAAAAGAAGTGTGAAAGTTAAATGCAACTGTATATGAAAAATACAGAATCATCAAAAATATTCACAGTGACATATTTCCTAGATCAGTCAATTTTAAGTTCCTTTCCTAAGCCTCTTTCAACGAGAGTTTTACATCGTTGGAAAGAACAAGCTAAGAGCTTTCTATCAAGCTATAAATGAGTTATGCAACAAAAGAAATGTGAAAGTTAAATGCAACTGTATATGAAAAATACAGAATCATCAACAATATTCCCAGTGACATATTTCCTAGATGACTCAATTTTAAGTTCCTTTCCTAAAACTCTTTCAACGAGAGTTTTACATCGCTGGAAAGAACTAGCTAAGAGATTTCAATCAAGCTATAAACACTGTATGCAGCGAAAAAAATGTGAAAGTTAAATAAAACTGTATATGAAAAATACAGAATCATCAACAATATTCCCAGTGATATATTTCCTAGATGAGTCAATTTTAAGTTCCTTTCCTAAGCCTCTTCAAAAGAGAGGTATACATCGCTGGAAAGAACAAGATAAGAGCTCTCAATCAAGGTATAGACGGTTTATACAGCGAAAAAAAATGTGAAAGTTAAATACAACTGTATATGAAAAATACAGAATCATCAACAATATTCCCAGTGATATATTTCCTAGATGAGTCAATTTTAAGTTCCTTTCCTAAACTTCTTTCAACGAGAGTCTTACACTGTTGGAAGGAGCAAGCTAAAAGCTTCCAATCAAGCTATAAATGGTTCATGCACCAAATGAACTATGAAAGTTAAATGTAACTGTATATGAAAAATACAGAATCATCAGCAATATTCCCAGTGACATATTTCCTAGATCGGTCAATTTGAAGTTCCCTTCCTAAGCCTCTTCAAAAGAGAGGTATACATCGCTGGAAAGAACAAGATAAGAGCTCTCAATCAAGGTATAGACGGTTTATACAGCGAAAAAAATGTGAAAGTTAAATACAACTGTATATGAAAAATACAGAATCATCAACAATATTCCCAGTGACATATTTCCTAGATGAGTCAATTTTAAGTTCCTTTCCTAAAGCTGTTTCAACGAGAGTTTTACATCGTTGGAAGGAACAAGCTAAAAGCTTCCAATCAAGCTATAAATGGTTCATGCACAAATGAACTATGAAAGTTAAATGTTACTGTATATGAAAAATACAGAATCATCAATAATATTCCCAGTGACATATTTCCTAGATGAGTCAATTTTAAGTTCCTTTCCTAAACCACTTTCAACCACAGTTTTACAAAGCTGGAAAGAACAAGCTAAGAGCTTTCAACCAAGCTATAAATGATTTATGCAACAAAAGGAATGTGAAATGTGTGTATATGAAAAATATAAAATCATCAACAATATTTCCAGTAACATATTTCCTAGATGAGCCAATTTTAAGTTCCTTTCCTTAGCCTCTATCAATGAGAGTTATACATCGTTGGAGAGCTAGCAAAGAGATTTCAATCAAGCTATAAACACTGTATGCGGCGAAAATAATGTGAAAGTTAAATATAACTGTATATGAAAAATACAGAATCATCAACAATAATCCCAGTGACATATTTCCTATATGAGTCAATTTTAAGTTCCTTTCCTAAACCTCTTTCAACGAGAGTTTTACATAGCTGAAAAGAACAAGCTAATAGCTTTCAACCAACCTATAAATGATTTATGCAACAAAAGAAATGCGAAATGTGTGTATATGAAAATTATAAAATCATCAACAATATGGCCAGTGACATATTTCCTAGATGAGCCAATTTTAAGTTCCTTTCCTTGGCCTCTATCAATGAGAGTTATACATCGTTGGAGAGCAAGCAAAGAGATTTCAATCAAGCTATAAACACTGTATGCGGCGAAAATAATGTGAGAGTTAAATATAACTGTATATGAAAAATGCAGAATCGTCAACAATATTCACAGTGACATATTTCCTAGATCAGTCAATTTTAAGTTCCTTTCCTAAACCTCTTTCAACGAGAGTTTTACATAGCTGGAAAGAACAAGCTAAGAGCTTTCAACCAAACTATGAATGATTTATGAAACAAAAGAAATGTGAAATGTGTGTATATGAAAAATATAAAATCATCAACAATATTCCCAGTGATATATTTCCTAGATGAGTCAATTTTAAGTTCCTTTCCTAAGCCTCTTCAAAAGAGAGGTATACATCGCTGGAAAGAACTAGATAAGAGCTCTCAATCAAGGTATAGACGGTTTATACAGCGAAAAAAATGTGAAAGTTAAATACAACTTTATATGAAAAATACAGAATCATCAACAATATTCCTATTGACATATTTCCTAGATGAGTCAATTTTAAGTTCTTTTCCTAAGCCTCTTTCAACGAGAGTTTTACATCGTTGGAAAGAACAAGCTAAGAGCTTTCTATCAAGCTATAAACGATTTATGCAACAAAAGAAATGTGAAAGTTAAATGCAACTGTATATGAAAAATACAAAATTATCAACAATATTGCCAGTGACATATTTCCTAGATGACTCAATTTTAAGTTCCTTTCCTTAAACTCTTTCAACGAGAGTTTTACATCGCTGGAGAGAACAAGCTAAAAGCCTTCAACCAAGCTATAAATGATTTACGCAACAAAAGGAATGTGAAAGTTAAATGCAACTGTATATGGAAAATACAAAATCATCAACAATATTTCTAGTGATACATTTCCTAGATCAGTCAATTTTAAGTTCCCTTCCTAAGCCTCTTCAAACTAGAGGTATACATCGCTGGAAAGAACAAGATAAGAGCTCTAAATCAAGGCATAAATGGTTTATACAGCGACAAAAATGTGAAAGTTAAATACAACTGTATATGAAAAATACAGAATCATCAACAATATTTCTACTGACATATTTCCGAGATCAGTTAATTTTAAGTTCCCTTCCTAAGCCTCTTCAAACGAGAGGTATACATCGCTGGATAGAACAAGATAAGAGCTCTCAATGAAGTTATAAACGGTTTATACAGTGAGAAAAATGTGAAAGTTAAATACAACTGTATATGAAAAATTCAAATTCATCAACAATATAATATAATAATATATTCCTAGTGACATATTTCCTAGATGAGTTAATTTTAAGTTCCTTTTCTGAACCACTTTCAACCTGAGTTTTACATCGTTGGAAGGAACAAGCTAAGAGCTTTCAAGCAAGCTATAAATGGTTCATGCAACAAAGGAAATGTGAAAGTTTAATGCAACTCTATATGAAAAATACAAAATCATCAATAATATTCCCAGTGACATATTTCCTAGATGAGTCAATTTTAAGTTACTTTCCTAAGCATCTATGAACCAGAGTTATATATGGTTGGAAAGAACAAAATAATGGCTTTCAATCACGCTGTCAACAGTTTATGCAGCAAAAGAAGTGTGAAAGTTAAATGCAACTGTATATGAAAAATACAGAATCATCAAAAATATTCACAGTGACATATTTCCTAGATCAGTCAATTTTAAGTTCCTTTCCTAAGCCTCTTTCAACGAGAGTTTTACATCGTTGGAAAGAACAAGCTAAGAGCTTTCTATCAAGCTATAAATGAGTTATGCAACAAAAGAAATGTGAAAGTTAAATGCAACTGTATATGAAAAATACAGAATCATCAACAATATTCCCAGTGACATATTTCCTAGATGACTCAATTTTAAGTTCCTTTCCTAAAACTCTTTCAACGAGAGTTTTACATCGCTGGAAAGAACTAGCTAAGAGATTTCAATCAAGCTATAAACACTGTATGCAGCGAAAAAAAATGTGAAAGTTAAATACAACTGTATATGAAAAATACAGAATCATCAACAATATTCCCAGTGATATATTTCCTAGATGAGTCAATTTTAAGTTCCTTTCCTAAGCCTCTTCAAAAGAGAGGTATACATCGCTGGAAAGAACAAGATAAAAGCTCTCAATCAAGGTATAGACGGTTTATACAGCGAAAAAAATGTGAAAGTTAAATACAACTGTATATGAAAAATACAGAATCATCAAAAATATTCACAGTGACATATTTCCTAGATCAGTCAATTTTAAGTTCCTTTCCTAAGCCTCTTTCAACGAGAGTTTTACATCGTTGGAAAGAACAAGCTAAGAGCTTTCTATCAAGCTATAAATGAGTTATGCAACAAAAGAAATGTGAAAGTTAAATGCAACTGTATATGAAAAATACAGAATCATCAACAATATTCCCAGTGACATATTTCCTAGATGACTCAATTTTAAGTTCCTTTCCTAAAACTCTTTCAACGAGAGTTTTACATCGCTGGAAAGAACTAGCTAAGAGATTTCAATCAAGCTATAAACACTGTATGCAGCGAAAAAAATGTGAAAGTTAAATACAACTGTATATGAAAAATACAGAATCACCAACAATATTCCCGGTGACATATTTCCTAGATGAGTCAATTTTAAGTTCCTTTCCTAAACCTCTTTCAACGAGAGTTTTACATCGTTGGAAGGAACAAGCTAAAAGCTTCCAATCAAGCTATAAATGGTTCATGCACCAAATGAACTATGAAAGTTAAATGTAACTGTATATGAGAAATACAGAATCATCAACAATATTCCCAGTGACATATTTCCTAGCTGAATCAATTTTAAGTTCCTTTCCTAAACTTCTTTCAACGAGAGTTTTACACTGTTGGAAGGAGCAAGCTAAAAGCTTCCAATCAAGCTATAAATGGTTCATGCACCAAATGAACTATGAAAGTTAAATGTAACTGTATATGAAAAATACAGAATCATCAGTAATATTCCCAGTGACATATTTCCTAGATCGGTCAATTTGAAGTTCCCTTCCTAAGCCTCTTCAAAAGAGAGGTATACATCGCTGGAAAGAACAAGATAAGAGCTCTCAATCAAGGTATAGACGGTTTATACAGCGAAAAAAATGTGAAAGTTAAATACAACTGTATATGAAAAATACAGAATCATCAACAATATTCCCAGTGACATATTTCCTAGATGAGTCAATTTTAAGTTCCTTTCCTAAAGCTGTTTCAACGAGAGTTTTACATCGTTGGAAGGAACAAGCTAAAAGCTTCCAATCAAGCTATAAATGGTTCATGCACAAATGAACTATGAAAGTTAAATGTTACTGTATATGAAAAATACAGAATCATCAATAATATTCCCAGTGACATATTTCCTAGATGAGTCAATTTTAAGTTCCTTTCCTAAACCTCTTTCAACGAGAGTTTTACAAAGCTGGAAAGAACAAGCTAAGAGCTTTCAACCAAGCTATAAATGATTTATGCAACAAAAGGAATGTGAAATGTATATGAAAAATATAAAATCATCAACAATATTTCCAGTGACATATTTCCTAGATGAGCCAATTTTAAGTTCCTTTCCTTAGCCTATATCAATGAGAGTTATACATCGTTGGAGAGCTAGCAAAGAGATTTCAATCAAGCTATAAACACTGTATGCGGCGAAAATAATGTGAAAGTTAAATATAACTGTATATGAAAAATACAGAATCATCAACAATAATCCCAGTGACATATTTCCTAGATGAGTCAATTTTAAGTTCCTTTCCTAAACCTCTTTCAACGAGAGTTTTACAAAGCTGGAAAGAACAAGCTAAGAGCTTTCAACCAAACTATAAATGATTTATGAAACAAAAGAAATGTGAAATGTGTGTATATGAAAAATATAAAATCATCAACAATATTTCCAGTGACATATTTCCTAGATGAGCCAATCTTAAGTTCCTTTCCTTAGCCTCTATCAATGAGAGTTGTACATCGTTGGGAAGAACAAGCTAAGAGATTTCAATCAAGCTATAAACACTGTATGCAGCGAAAAAAACGTGAAAGTTAAATACAACTGTAAATGAAAAATACAGAATCATCAACAATATCCCCAGTGACATATTTCCTAGATGAGTCAATTTTAAGTTCCTTTCCTAACCCTCTTTCAACAAGAGTTTTACATCGTTGGAAAGAACAAGCTTAGAGCTTTCAATCAAGCTATAAACGATTTATTCAACAAAAGAAATGTGAAAGTTAAATGCAACTGTATATGAAAAATACAAAATCATCAACATTATTGCCAGTGACATATTTCCTAGATGACTCAATTTTAAGTTCCTTTCCTAAAACTCTTTCAACGAGAGTTTTACATCGCTGGATAGAACAAGCTAAAAGCTTTCAACCAAGCTATAAATGATTTACGCAACAAAAGAAATGTGAAAGCTAAATGCAACTGTATATGGAAAATACAAAATCATCAACAATATTTCTAGTGATACATTTCCTAGATCAGTCAATTTTAATTTCCCTTCCTAAGCCTCTTCAAACGAGAGGTATACATCGCTGGAAAGAACAAGATAAGAGCTCTAAATCAAGGTATAAACGGTTTATACAGCGACAAAAATGTGAAAGTTAAATACAGCTGTGTATGAAAAATACAGAATCATCAACAATATTCCCATTGACATATTTCCTAGATGACTCAATTTTAAGTTCCTTTCCTAAAACTCTTTCAACGAGAGTTTTACATCGTTGGAAAGAACTAGCTAAGAGATTTCAATCAAGCTATAAACACTGTATGCAGCGAAAAAAATGTGAAAGTTAAATACAACTGTATATGAAAAATACAGAATCATCAACAATATTCCCAGTGATATATTTCCTAGATGAGTCAATTTTAAGTTCCTTTCCTAAGCCTCTTCAAAAGAGAGGTATACATCGCTGGAAAGAACGAGATAAGAGCTCTCAATCAAGGTATAGACGGTTTATACAGCGAAAAAAATGTGAAAGTTAAATACAACTGTATATGAAAAATACAGAATCATCAACAATATTCCCAGTGATATATTTCCTAGATGAGTCAATTTTAAGTTCCTTTCCTAAACTTCTTTCAACGAGAGTTTTACACTGTTGGAAGGAGCAAGCTAAAAGCTTCCAATCAAGCTATAAATGGTTCATGCACCAAATGAACTATGAAAGTTAAATGTAACTGTATATGAAAAATACAGAATCATCAGCAATATTCCCAGTGACATATTTCCTAGATCGGTCAATTTGAAGTTCCCTTCCTAAGCCTCTTCAAAAGAGAGGTATACATCGCTGGAAAGAACAAGATAAGAGCTCTCAATCAAGGTATAGACGGTTTATACAGCGAAAAAAATGTGAAAGTTAAATACAACTGTATATGAAAAATACAGAATCATCAACAATATTCCCAGTGACATATTTCCTAGATGAGTCAATTTTAAGTTCCTTTCCTAAACCACTTTCAACCAGAGTTTTACAAAGCTGGAAAGAACAAGCTAAGAGCTTTCAACCAAGCTATAAATGATTTATGCAACAAAAGGAATGTGAAATGTGTGTATATGAAAAATATAAAATCATCAACAATATTTCCAGTAACATATTTCCTAGATGAGCCAATTTTAAGTTCCTTTCCTTAGCCTCTATCAATGAGAGTTATACATCGTTGGAGAGCTAGCAAAGAGATTTCAATCAAGCTATAAACACTGTATGCGGCGAAAATAATGTGAAAGTTAAATATAACTGTATATGAAAAATACAGAATCATCAACAATAATCCCAGTGACATATTTCCTATATGAGTCAATTTTAAGTTCCTTTCCTAAACCTCTTTCAACGAGAGTTTTACATAGCTGAAAAGAACAAGCTAATAGCTTTCAACCAACCTATAAATGATTTATGCAACAAAAGAAATGCGAAATGTGTGTATATGAAAATTATAAAATCATCAACAATATGGCCAGTGACATATTTCCTAGATGAGCCAGTTTTAAGTTCCTTTCCTTGGCCTCTATCAATGAGAGTTATACATCGTTGGAGAGCAAGCAAAGAGATTTCAATCAAGCTATAAACACTGTATGCGGCGAAAATAATGTGAGAGTTAAATATAACTGTATATGAAAAATGCAGAATCGTCAACAATATTCACAGTGACATATTTCCTAGATCAGTCAATTTTAAGTTCCTTTCCTAAACCTCTTTCAACGAGAGTTTTACATAGCTGGAAAGAACAAGCTAAGAGCTTTCAACCAAACTATAAATGATTTATGAAACAAAAGAAATGTGAAATGTGTGTATATGAAAAATATAAAATCATCAACAATATTCCCAGTGATATATTTCCTAGATGAGTCAATTTTAAGTTCCTTTCCTAAGCCTCTTCAAAAGAGAGGTATACATCGCTGGAAAGAACAAGCTAAGAGCTTTCTATCAAGCTATAAACGATTTATGCAACAAAAGAAATGTGAAAGTTAAATGCAACTGTATATGAAAAATACAAAATTATCAACAATATTCCTATTGACATATTTCCTAGATGACTCAATTTTAAGTTCCTTTCCTTAAACTCTTTCAACGAGAGTTTTACATCGCTGGAGAGAACAAGCTAAAAGCCTTCAACCAAGCTATAAATGATTTACGCAACAAAAGAAATGTGAAAGTTAAATGCAACTGTATATGGAAAATACAAAATCATCAACAATATTTCTAGTGATACATTTCCTAGATCAGTCAATTTTAAGTTCCCTTCCTAAGCCTCTTCAAACTAGAGGTATACATCGCTGGAAAGAACAAGATAAGAGCTCTAAATCAAGGTATAAATGGTTTATACAGCGACAAAAATGTGAAAGTTAAATACAACTGTATATGAAAAATACAGAATCATCAACAATATTTCTACTGACATATTTCCGAGATCAGTTAATTTTAAGTTCCCTTCCTAAGCCTCTTCAAACGAGAGGTATACATCGCTGGATAGAACAAGATAAGAGCTCTCAATGAAGTTATAAACGGTTTATACAGTGAAAAAAATGTGAAAGTTAAATACAACTGTATATGAAAAATTCAAATTCATCAACAATATAATATAATAATATATTCCTAGTGACATATTTCCTAGATGAGTTAATTTTAAGTTCCTTTTCTGAACCACTTTCAACCTGAGTTTTACATCGTTGGAAGGAATAAGCTAAGAGCTTTCAAGCAAGCTATAAATGGTTCATGCAACAAAGGAAATGTGAAAGTTTAATGCAACTCTATATGAAAAATACAAAATCATCAATAATATTCCCAGTGACATATTTCCTAGATGAGTCAATTTTAAGTTACTTTCCTAAGCATCTATGAACCAGAGTTATATATGGTTGGAAAGAACAAAATAATGGCTTTCAATCACGCTGTCAACAGTTTATGCAGCAAAAGAAGTGTGAAAGTTAAATGCAACTGTATATGAAAAATACAGAATCATCAACAATATTCACAGTGACATATTTCCTAGATCAGTCAATTTTAAGTTCCTTTCCTAAGCCTCTTTCAACGAGAGTTTTACATCGTTGGAAAGAACAAGCTAAGAGCTTTCTATCAAGCTATAAATGAGTTATGCAACGAAAGAAATGTGAAAGTTAAATGCAACTGTATATGAAAAATACAGAATCATCAACAATATTCCCAGTGATATATTTCCTAGATGACTCAATTTTAAGTTCCTTTCCTAAAACTCTTTCAACGAGAGTTTTACATCGCTGGAAAGAACTAGCTAAGAGATTTCAATCAAGCTATAAACACTGTATGCACCGAAAAAAATGTGAAAGTTAAATACAACTGTATATGAAAAATACAGAATCATCAACAATATTCACAGTGACATATTTCCTAGATGAGTCAATTTTAAGCTGCATTCCTAAGCCTCTTCAAAAGAGAGGTATACATCGCTGGAAAGAACAAGATAAAAGCTCTCAATCAAGGTATAGACGGTTTATACAGCGAAAAAAATGTGAAAGTTAAATACAACTGTATATGAAAAATACAGAATCATCAACAATATTCCCAGTGATATATTTCCTAGATGAGTCAATTTTAAGTTCCTTTCCTAAACTTCTTTCAACGAGAGTTTTACACTGTTGGAAGGTGCAAGCTAAAAGCTTCCAATCAAGCTATAAATGGTTCATGCACCAAATGAACTATGAAAGTTAAATGTAACTGTATATGAAAAATACAGAATCATCAGCAATATTCCCAGTGACATATTTCCTAGATCGGTCAATTTGAAGTTCCCTTCCTAAGCCTCTTCAAAAGAGAGGTATACATCGCTGGAAAGAACAAGATAAGAGCTCTCAATCAAGGTATAGACGGTTTATACAGCGAAAAAATGTGAAAGTTAAATACAACTGTATATAAAAAATACAGAATCATCAACAATATTCCCAGTGACATATTTCCTAGATGAGTCAATTTTAAGTTCCTTTCCTAAAGCTGTTTCAACGAGAGTTTTACATCGTTGGAAGGAATAAGCTAAAAGCTTCCAATCAAGCTATAAATGGTTCATGCACAAATGAACTATGAAAGTTAAATGTTACTGTATATGAAAAATACAGAATCATCAATAATATTCCCAGTGACATATTTCCTAGATCAGTCAATTTTAAGTTCCTTTCCTAAACCTCTTTCAACGAGAGTTTTACATAGCTGGAAAGAACAAGCTAAGAGCTTTCAACCAAACTATAAATGATTTATGAAACAAAAGAAATGTGAAATGTGTGTATATGAAAAATATAAAATCATCAACAATATTTCCAGTGACATATTTCCTAGATGAGCCAATCTTAAGTTCCTTTCCTTAGCCTCTATCAATGAGAGTTGTACATCGTTGGGAAGAACAAGCTAAGAGATTTCAATCAAGCTATAAACACTGTATGCAGCGAAAAAAATGTGAAAGTTAAATACAACTGTATATGAAAAATACAGAATCATCAACAATATCCCCAGTGACATATTTCCTAGATGAGTCAATTTTAAGTTCCTTTCCTAAGCCTCTTTCAACGAGAGTTTTACATCGTTGGAAAGAACAAGCTAAGAGCTTTAATTCAAGCTATAAATGATTTATGCAACAAAAGAAATGTGAAAGTTAAATGCAACTGTATATGAAAAATACAAAATCATCAACATTATTGCCAGTGACATATTTCCTAGATGACTCAATTTTAAGTTCCTTTCCTAAAACTCTTTCAACGAGAGTTTTACATCGCTGGATAGAACAAGCTAAAAGCTTTCAACCAAGCTATAAATGATTTACGCAACAAAAGAAATGTGAAAGTTAAATGCAACTGTATATGGAAAATACAAAATCATCAACAATATTTCTAGTGATACATTTCCTAGATCAGTCAATTTTAATTTCCCTTCCTAAGCCTCTTCAAACGAGAGGTATACATCGCTGGAAAGAACAAGATAAGAGCTCTAAATCAAGGTATAAACGGTTTATACAGCGACAAAAATGTGAAAGTTAAATACAGCTGTATATGAAAAATACAGAATCATCAACGATATTCCCAGTGACATATTTCCTAAATGAGTCAATTTTAAGTTCCTTTCCTAAAGCTGTTTCAACGAGAGTTTTACATCGTTGGAAGGAACAAGCTAAAAGCTTCCAATCAAGCTATAAATGGTACATGCACAAATGAACTACGAAAGTTAAATGTAACTGTATATGAAAAATACAGAATCATCAATAATATTCCCAGTGACATATTTCCTAGATGAGTCAATTTTAAGTTCCTTTCCTAAACCACTTTCAACGAGAGTTTTACAAAGCTGGAAAGAACAAGCTAAGAGCTTTCAAGCAAGCTATAAATGATTTATGCAACAAAAGGAATGTGAAATGTGTGTATATGAAAAATATAAAATCATCAACAATATTTCCAATGACATATTTCCTAGATGAGCCAATTTTAAGTTCCTTTCCTTAGCCTCTATCAATGAGAGTTACACATCGTTGGAGAGCTAGCAAAGAGATTTCAATCAAGCTATAAACACTGTATGCGGCGAAAATAATGTGAAAGTTAAATATAACTGTATATGAAAAATACAGAATCATCAACAATAATCCCAGTGACATATTTCCTATATGAGTCAATTTTAAGTTCCTTTCCTAAACCTCTTTCAACGAGAGTTTTACATAGCTGAAAAGAACAAGCTAATAGCTTTCAACCAACCTATAAATGATTTATGCAACAAAAGAAATGCGAAATGTGTGTATATGAAATTTATAAAATCATCAACAATATGGCCAGTGACATATTTCCTAGATGAGCCAATTTTAAGTTCCTTTTCTTGGCCTTTATCAATGAGAGTTATACATCGTTGGAGAGCAAGCAAAGAGATTTCAATCAAGCTATAAACACTGTATGCGGCGAAAATAATGTGAAAGTTAAATATAACTGTATATGAAAAATGCAGAATCGTCAACAATATACACAGTGACATATTTCCTAGATCAGTCAATTTTAAGTTCCTTTCCTAAACCTCTTTCAACGAGAGTTTTACATAGCTCGAAAGAACAAGCTAAGAGCTTTCAACCAAACTATAAATGATTTATGAAACAAAAGAAATGTGAAATGTGTGTATATGAAAAATATAAAATCATCAACAATATTTCCAGTGATACATTTCCTAGATCAGTCAATTTTAATTTCCCTTCCTAAGCCTCTTCAAACGAGAGGTATACATCGCTGGAAAGAACAAGATAAGAGCTCTAAATCAAGGTATAAATGGTTTATACAGCGACAAAAATGTGAAAGTTAAATACAACTGTATATGAAAAATACAGAATCATCAACAATATTTCTACTGACATATTTCCGAGATCAGTTAATTTTAAGTTCCCTTCCTAAGCCTCTTCAAACGAGAGGTATACATCGCTGGATAGAACAAGATAAGAGCTCTCAATGAAGTTATAAACGGTTTATACAGTGAAAAAAATGTGAAAGTTAAATACAACTGTATATGAAAAATTCAAATTCATCAACAATATAATATAATAATATATTCCTAGTGACATATTTCCTAGATGAGTTAATTTTAAGTTCCTTTTCTGAACCACTTTCAACCTGAGTTTTACATCGTTGGAAGGAATAAGCTAAGAGCTTTCAAGCAAGCTATAAATGGTTCATGCAACAAAGGAAATGTGAAAGTTTAATGCAACTCTATATGAAAAATACAAAATCATCAATAATATTCCCAGTGACATATTTCCTAGATGAGTCAATTTTAAGTTACTTTCCTAAGCATCTATGAACCAGAGTTATATATGGTTGGAAAGAACAAAATAATGGCTTTCAATCACGCTGTCAACAGTTTATGCAGCAAAAGAAGTGTGAAAGTTAAATGCAACTGTATATGAAAAATACAGAATCATCAACAATATTCACAGTGACATATTTCCTAGATCAGTCAATTTTAAGTTCCTTTCCTAAGCCTCTTTCAACGAGAGTTTTACATCGTTGGAAAGAACAAGCTAAGAGCTTCGAATCAAGCTATAAATGGTTCATGCAACGAAGGAAATGTGAAAGTTAAATGCAACTGTATATGAAAAATACAGAATCATCAACAATATTCCCAGTGATATATTTCCTAGATCTGTCAATTTTAAGTTCCTTTCCTAAACCTCTTTCAACGAGAGTTTTACATCGCTGGAAAGAACTAGCTAAGGGATTTCAATCAAGCTATAAGCGGTTTATGCAGCGAAAAAAATGTGAAAGTTAAATACAACTGTATATGAAAAATACAGAATCATCAACAATATTCCCAGTGATATATTTCCTAGATGAGTCAATTTTAAGCTGCATTCCTAAGCCTCTTCAAAAGAGAGGTATACATCGCTGGAAAGAACAAGATAAAAGCTCTCAATCATGCTATAAGCGGTTTATGCAGCGAAGAAAATGTGAAAGTTAAATACAACTGTATATGAAAAATACAGAGTCATCAACAATATTCCTAGTGATATATTTCCTAGGTGAGTCAATTTTAAGTTCCTTTCCTAAACTTCTTTCAACGAGAGTTTTACACTGTTGGAAGGTGCAAGCTAAAAGCTTCCAATCAAGCTATAAATGGTTCATGCACCAAATGAACTATGAAAGTTAAATGTAACTGTATATGAAAAATACAGAATCATCAGCAATATTCCCAGTGACATATTTCCTAGATCGGTCAATTTGAAGTTCCCTTCCTAAGCCTCTTCAAAAGAGAGGTATACATCGCTGGAAAGAACAAGATAAGAGCTCTCAATCAAGGTATAGACGGTTTATACAGCGAAAAAATGTGAAAGTTAAATACAACTGTATATAAAAAATACAGAATCATCAACAATATTCCCAGTGACATATTTCCTAGATGAGTCAATTTTAAGTTCCTTTCCTAAAGCTGTTTCAACGAGAGTTTTACATCGTTGGAAGGAATAAGCTAAAAGCTTCCAATCAAGCTATAAATGGTTCATGCACAAATGAACTATGAAAGTTAAATGTTACTGTATATGAAAAATACAGAATCATCAACAATATTCCCAGTGACATATTTCCTAGATCAGTCAATTTTAAGTTCCTTTCCTAAACCTCTTTCAACGAGAGTTTTACATAGCTGGAAAGAACAAGCTAAGAGCTTTCAACCAAACTATAAATGATTTATGAAACAAAAGAAATGTGAAATGTGTGTATATGAAAAATATAAAATCATCAACAATATTTCCAGTGACATATTTCCTAGATGAGCCAATCTTAAGTTCCTTTCCTTAGCCTCTATCAATGAGAGTTGTACATCGTTGGGAAGAACAAGCTAAGAGATTTCAATCAAGCTATAAACACTGTATGCAGCGAAAAAAATGTGAAAGTTAAATACAACTGTATATGAAAAATACAGAATCATCAACAATATCCCCAGTGACATATTTCCTAGATGAGTCAATTTTAAGTTCCTTTCCTAAGCCTCTTTCAACGAGAGTTTTACATCGTTGGAAAGAACAAGCTAAGAGCTTTAATTCAAGCTATAAATGATTTATGCAACAAAAGAAATGTGAAAGTTAAATGCAACTGTATATGAAAAATACAAAATCATCAACATTATTGCCAGTGACATATTTCCTAGATGACTCAATTTTAAGTTCCTTTCCTAAAACTCTTTCAACGAGAGTTTTACATCGCTGGATAGAACAAGCTAAAAGCTTTCAACCAAGCTATAAATGATTTACGCAACAAAAGAAATGTGAAAGTTAAATGCAACTGTATATGGAAAATACAAAATCATCAACAATATTTCTAGTGATACATTTCCTAGATCAGTCAATTTTAATTTCCCTTCCTAAGCCTCTTCAAACGAGAGGTATACATCGCTGGAAAGAACAAGATAAGAGCTCTAAATCAAGGTATAAACGGTTTATACAGCGACAAAAATGTGAAAGTTAAATACAGCTGTATATGAAAAATACAGAATCATCAACGATATTCCCAGTGACATATTTCCTAAATGAGTCAATTTTAAGTTCCTTTCCTAAAGCTGTTTCAACGAGAGTTTTACATCGTTGGAAGGAACAAGCTAAAAGCTTCCAATCAAGCTATAAATGGTACATGCACAAATGAACTACGAAAGTTAAATGTAACTGTATATGAAAAATACAGAATCATCAATAATATTCCCAGTGACATATTTCCTAGATGAGTCAATTTTAAGTTCCTTTCCTAAACCACTTTCAACGAGAGTTTTACAAAGCTGGAAAGAACAAGCTAAGAGCTTTCAAGCAAGCTATAAATGATTTATGCAACAAAAGGAATGTGAAATGTGTGTATATGAAAAATATAAAATCATCAACAATATTTCCAATGACATATTTCCTAGATGAGCCAATTTTAAGTTCCTTTCCTTAGCCTCTATCAATGAGAGTTACACATCGTTGGAGAGCTAGCAAAGAGATTTCAATCAAGCTATAAACACTGTATGCGGCGAAAATAATGTGAAAGTTAAATATAACTGTATATGAAAAATACAGAATCATCAACAATAATCCCAGTGACATATTTCCTATATGAGTCAATTTTAAGTTCCTTTCCTAAACCTCTTTCAACGAGAGTTTTACATAGCTGAAAAGAACAAGCTAATAGCTTTCAACCAACCTATAAATGATTTATGCAACAAAAGAAATGCGAAATGTGTGTATATGAAATTTATAAAATCATCAACAATATGGCCAGTGACATATTTCCTAGATGAGCCAATTTTAAGTTCCTTTTCTTGGCCTTTATCAATGAGAGTTATACATCGTTGGAGAGCAAGCAAAGAGATTTCAATCAAGCTATAAACACTGTATGCGGCGAAAATAATGTGAAAGTTAAATATAACTGTATATGAAAAATGCAGAATCGTCAACAATATACACAGTGACATATTTCCTAGATCAGTCAATTTTAAGTTCCTTTCCTAAACCTCTTTCAACGAGAGTTTTACATAGCTCGAAAGAACAAGCTAAGAGCTTTCAACCAAACTATAAATGATTTATGAAACAAAAGAAATGTGAAATGTGTGTATATGAAAAATATAAAATCATCAACAATATTTCCAGTGACATACTTCCTAGATGAGCCAATCTTAAGTTCCTTTCCTTAGCCTCTATCAATGAGAGTTATACATCGTTGGGAAGAACAAGCTAAGAGATTTCAATCAAGCTATAAACACTGTATGCAGCGAAAAAAATGTGAAAGTTAAATACAACTGTAAATGAAAAATACAGAATCATCAACAATATCCCCAGTGACATATTTCCTAGATGAGTCAATTTTAAGTTCCTTTCCTAACCCTCTTTCAACAAGAGTTTTACATCGTTGGAAAGAACAAGCTTAGAGCTTTCAATCAAGCTATAAATGATTTATTCAACAAAAGAAATGTGAAAATTAAATGCAACTGTATATGAAAAATACAAAATCATCAACATTATTGCCAGTGACATATTTCCTAGATGACTCAATTTTAAGTTCCTTTCCTAAAACCCTTTCAACGAGAGTTTTACATCGCTGGATAGAACAAGCTAAAAGCTTTCAACCAAGCTATAAATGATTTACGCAACAAAAGAAATGTGAAAGTTAAATGCAACTGTATATGGAAAATACAAAATCATCAACAAAATTTCTAGTGATACATTTCCTAGATCAGTCAATTTTAAGTTCCCTTCCTAAGCCTCTTCAAACGAGAGTTATACATCGCTGGAAAGAACAAGATAAGAGCTCTAAATCAAAGTATAAACGGTTTATACAGCGACAAAAATGTGAAAGTTAAATATAACTGTATATGAAAAATGCAGAATCGTCAACAATATACACAGTGACATATTTCCTAGATCAGTCAATTTTAAGTTCCTTTCCTTAGCCTCTATCAATGAGAGTTATACGTCGTTGGAAAGAACAAGCTAAGAAATTTCAATCAAGCTATAAATACTGTATGCAGTGAAAAAAATGTGAAAGTTAAATACAACTGTATATGAAAAATACAGAATCATCAGCAATATTCCCAGTGATATATTTCCTAGATGAGTCAATTTTAAGTTCCTTTCCTAAACTTCTTTCAACGAGAGTTTTACACTGTTGGAAGGAGCAAGCTAAAAGCTTCCAATCAAGCTATAAATGGTTCATGCACCAAATGAACTATGAAAGTTAAATGTAACTGTATATGAAAAATACAGAATCATCAGCAATATTCCCAGTGACATATTTCCTAGATCGGTCAATTTGAAGTTCCCTTCCTAAGCCTCTTCAAAAGAGAGGTATACATCGCTGGAAACAACAAGATAAGAGCTCTCAATCAAGGTATAGACGGTTTATACAGCGAAAAAAATGTGAAAGTTAAATACAACTGTATATGAAAAATACAGAATCATCAACAATATTCCCAGTGACATATTTCCTAGATGAGTCAATTTTAAGTTCCTTTCCTAAAGCTGTTTCAACGAGAGTTTTACATCGTTGGAAGGAACAAGCTAAAAGCTTCCAATCAAGCTATAAATGGTTCATGCACAAATGAACTATGAAAGTTAAATGTTACTGTATATGAAAAATACAGAATCATCAATAATATTCCCAGTGACATATTTCCTAGATGAGTCAATTTTAAGTTCCTTTCCTAAACCACTTTCAACCAGAGTTTTACAAAGCTGGAAAGAACAAGCTAAGAGCTTTCAACCAAGCTATAAATGATTTATGCAACAAAAGGAATGTGAAATGTGTGTATATGAAAAATATAAAATCATCAACAATATTTCCAGTGACATATTTCCTAGATGAGCCAATCTTAAGTTCCTTTCCTTACCCTCTATCAATGAGAGTTATACATCGTTGGAAAGAACAAGCTAAGAGATTTCAATCAACCTATAAACACTGTATGCAGCGAAAAAAATGTGAAAGTTAAATACAACTGTATATGAAAAATACAGAATCGTCAACAATATTCCTATTGACATATTTCCTAGATGAGTCAATTTTAAGTTCGTTTCCTAAGCCTCTTTCAACGAGAGTTTTACATCGTTGGAAAGAACAAGCTAAGAGCTTTCTATCAAGCTATAAACGATTTATGCAACAAAAGAAATGTGAAAGTTAAATGCAACTGTATATGGAAAATACAAAATCATCAACAATATTTCTAGTGATACATTTCCTAGATCAGTCAATTTTAAGTTCCCTTCCTAAGCCTCTTCAAACGAGAGTTATACATCGCTGGAAAGAACAAGCTAAGAGCTTTCTATCAAGCTATAAATGATTTACGCAACAAAAGAAATGTGAAAGTTAAATGCAACTGTATATGGAAAATACAAAATCATCAACAATATTTCTAGTGATACATTTCCTAGATCAGTCAATTTTAAGTTCCCTTCCTAAGCCTCTTCAAACGAGAGTTATACATCGCTGGAAAGAACAAGATAAGAGCTCTAAATCAAGGTATAAACGGTTTATACAGCGACAAAAATGTGAAAGTTAAATACAACTGTATATGAAAAATACAGAATCATCAACAATATTCCCAGTGACATATTTCCTAGATGAGTCAATTTTAAGTTCCTTTCCTAAACTTCTTTCAACGAGAGTTTTACATCGTTGGAAGGAACAAGCTAAAAGCTTCCAATCAAGCTATAAATGGTTCATGCACCAAATGATCTATGAAAGTTAAATGTAACTGTATATGAGAAATACAGAATCATCAACAATATTCCCAGTGACATATTTCCTAGATGAGTCAATTTTAAGTCCCTTTCCTAAACCTCTTTCAACGAGAGTTTTACATCGTTGGAAGGAACAAGCTAAAACCTTCCAATCAAGCAATAAATGGTTCATGCACCAAATGAACTATGAAAGTTAAATGTAACTGTATATGAAAAATACAGAATCATCAACAATATTCCCAGTGACATATTTCCTAGATGAGTCAATTTTAAGTTCCTTTCCTAAACCACTTCCAACGAGAGTTTTACAAAGCTGGAAAGAACAAGCTAAGAGCTTTCAACCCAGCTATAAATGATTTATGTAACAAAAGGAATGCGAAATGTGTATATGAAAAATATAAAATCATCAACAATATTTCCAGTGACATATTTCCTAGATGAGCCAATTTTAAGTTCCTTTCCTTAGCCTCTATCAATGAGAGTTATACGTCGTTGGAAAGAACAAGCTAAGAAATTTCAATCAAGCTATAAATACTGTATGCAGTGAAAAAAATGTGAAAGTTAAATACAACTGTATATGAAAAATACAGAATCATCAACAATATTCCCAGTGATATATTTCCTAGATGAGTCAATTTTAAGTTCCTTTCCTAAACTTCTTTCAACGAGAGTTTTACACTGTTGGAAGGAGCAAGCTAAAAGCTTCCAATCAAGCTATAAATGGTTCATGCACCAAATGAACTATGAAAGTTAAATGTAACTGTATATGAAAAATACAGAATCATCAGCAATATTCCCAGTGACATATTTCCTAGATCGGTCAATTTGAAGTTCCCTTCCTAAGCCTCTTCAAAAGAGAGGTATACATCGCTGGAAACAACAAGATAAGAGCTCTCAATCAAGGTATAGACGGTTTATACAGCGAAAAAAATGTGAAAGTTAAATACAACTGTATATGAAAAATACAGAATCATCAACAATATTCCCAGTGACATATTTCCTAGATGAGTCAATTTTAAGTTCCTTTCCTAAACATCTTTCAACGAGAGTTTTACATCGTTGGAAGGAATAAGCTAAGAGCTTCCAATCAAGCTATAAATGAATTATGCAACAAAAGAAATGTGAAAGTTATATTCAACTGTATATGAAAAATGCAGAATCATCAACAATATTCCCAGTGACATATCTCATAGATGAGTCAATCTTAAGTTCCTTTCCTAAACCTCTTTCAACCTGAGTTTTACATCGTTGGAAAGGACAAGCTAAGAGCGTTCAATCAAGTTATAAATGGTTCATGCACCAAATGAACTATGAAAGTTAAATGTAACTGTATATGAAAAATACAGAATCATCAGCAATATTCCCAGTGACATATTTCCTAGATGAGTCAATTTTAAGTTCCTTTCCTAAACCACTTTCAACGAGAGTTTTACATCGTTGGAAACAACAAGCTAAGAGCGTTCAATCAAGTTATAAATGAATTATGCAAAAAATAGAGATGTGAAAGTTATATGCAACTGTATATGAAAAATGCAGAATCATCAACAATATTCCCAGTGACATATTTCCTAGATGAGTCAATCTTAAGTTCCTTTCCTAAACCTCTTTCAACCTGAGTTTTACATATTTTAAAAGGACAAGCTAAGAGCTTCCGACCAAGCTATAAATGGTTCATGCAGCGAAAAAAATGTGAAAGTTAAATGCAACTGTATATAAAAAATATAAAATCATCAACAATATTCCCAGTGACAGATTTCCTAGACGAGTCAATTTGTAGTTCCTTTCCTGAACCTCTTTCAACGAGAGTTTTACATCGTTGAAAAGAACAAGCTAAGGGATCTCAATCAAGCTATACATAGTTTATGCAGCGAAAAAAATGTGAAAGTTAAATACAACTGTGTATGAAAAATACAGAATCATCAACAATATTCCCAGTGACATATTTCCTAGATGAGTCAATTTTAAGTTCCTTTCCTAAACATCTTTCAACGAGAGTTTTACATCGTTGGAAGGAATAAGCTAAGAGCTTCCAATCAAGCTATAAATGAATTATGCAACAAAAGAAATGTGAAAGTTATATTCAACTGTATATGAAAAATGCAGAATCATCAACAATATTCCCAGTGACATATCTCATAGATGAGTCAATCTTAAGTTCCTTTCCTAAACCTCTTTCAACCTGAGTTTTACATCGTTGGAAAGGACAAGCTAAGAGCTTTCAACCAAGCTATAAATGGTTCATGCAGCGAAAAAAATGTGAAAATTAAATGAAACAAATGTGAAATGTGTGTATATGAAAATTATAAAATCATCAACAATTTGGCCAGTGACATATTTCCTAGATGAGCCAATCTTAAGTTCCTTTCCTTAGCCTCTATCAATGAGAGTTATACATCGTTGGAAAGAACAAGCTAAGAGATTTCAATCAAGCTATAAACATTGTATGCAGCGAAAAAAATGTGAAAGTTAAATACAACTGTATATGAAAAATACAGAATCATCAACAATATTCCCAGTGACATATTTCCTAGATGAGTCAATTTTAAGCTCCTTTCCTAAAGCTCTTTCAACGAGAGTTTTACATCGTTGGAAGGAACAAGCTAAAAGCTTCCAATCAAGCTATAAATGGTTCATGCACAAATGAACTATGAAAGTTAAATGTAACTGTATATGAAAAATACAGAATCATCAAAAATATTCCCAGTGACATATTTCCTAGATGAGTCAATTTTAAGTTCCTTTCCTAAACCACTTTCAACGAGAGTTTTACAAAGCTGGAAAGAACAAGCTAAGAGCTTTCAACCAAGCTATAAATGATTTATGCAACAAAAGGAATGTGAAATGTGTGTATATGAAAAATATAAAATCATCAACAATATTTCCAGTGACATATTTCCTAGGTGAGCCAATCTTAAGTTCCTTTCCTTAGCCTCTATCAATGAGAGTTTTACATCGTTGAAAAGAACAAGCTAAGGGATCTCAATCAAGCTATACATAGCTTATGCAGCGAAAAAAATGTGAAAGTTAAATACAACTGTGTATGAAAAATACAGAATCATCAACAATATTCCCAGTGACATATTTCCTAGATGAGTCAATTTTAAGTTCCTTTCCTAAGCATCTTTCAACGAGAGTTTTACATCGTTGGAAGGAAGTAGCTAAAGGCTTCCAATCAAGCTATAAATGTTCATGCACCAAATGAACTATGAAAGTTAAATGTAACTGTATATGAGAAATACAGAATCATCAACAATATTCCCAGTGACATATTTCCTAGATGAGTCAATTTTAAGTCACTTTCCTAAACCTCTTTCAACAAGAGTTTTACATCTTTGGAAAGAACAAGCTAAAACCTTCCAATCAAGCAATAAATGGTTCATGCACCAAATGAACTATGAAAGTTAAATGTAAATGTATATGAAAAATACAGAATCATCAACAATATTCCCAGTGACATATTTTCTAGATGAGTCAATTTTAAGTTCCTTTCCTAAACCACTTTTAACGAGAGTTTTACAAAGCTGGAAAGAACAAGCTAAGAGCATTCAACCAAGCTATAAATGATTTATGTAACAAAAGGAATGTGAAATGTGTGTATATGAAAAATATAAAATCATCAACAATATTTTCAGTGACATATTTCCTAGATGAGCCAATTTTAAGTTCCTTTCCTTAGCCTCTATCAATGAGAGTTATACATCGTTGGAAAGAACAAGCTAAGAAATTTCAATCAAGCTATAAATACTGTATGCAGCGAAAAAAATGTGAAAGTTAAATACAACTATATATGAAAAATACAAAATCATCAACAATATTGCCAGTGACATATTTCCTAGATGACTCAATTTTAAGTTCCTTTCCTAAAACTCTTTCAACAAGAGTTTTACATCGCTGGAAAGAGCAAGATAAGAGCTCTCAATCAAGGTATAGACGGTTTATACAGCGAAAAAAATGTCAAAGTTAAATACAACTGTATATGAAAAATACAGAATCATCAACAATATTCCCAGTGATATATTTCCTAGATGAGTCAATTTTAAGTTCCTTTCCTAAACCTCTTTCAACGAGAGTTTTACATTGTTGGAAGGAACAAGCTAAAAGCTTCCAATCAAGCTATAAATGGTTCATGCACCAAATGAACTATAAAAGTTAAATGTAACTTTATATGAAAAATACAGAATCATCAACAATATTCCCAGTGACATATTTCCTAGATGACTCAATTTTAAGTTCCTTTCCTAAAACTCTTTCAACGAGAGTTTTACATCGTTGGAAACAACAAGCTAAGAGCTTTCAATCAATCTATAAATGAGTTATGCAAAAAAAAGAGATGTGAAAGTAATATGCAACTGTATATGAAAAAAGCAGAATCATCAGCAATATTCCCAGTGACATATTTCCTAGATGAGTCAATCTGAAGTTCCTTTCCTAAACCTCTTTCAACCTGAGTTTTATATATTTGGAAAGGACAAGCTAAAAGCTTTCAACCAAGCTATAAATGGTTCATGCAGCGAAAAAAAGTGTGAAAGTTAAATGCAACTGTATATAAAAAATATAAAATCATCAACAATATTCCCAGTGACAGATTTCCTAGACGAGTCAATTTGTAGTTCCTTTTCTGAACCTCTTTCAACGAGAGTTTTACATCGTTGAAAAGAACAAGCTAAGGGATCTCAATCAAGCTATACATAGTTTATGCAGCGAAAAAAATGTGAAAGTTAAATACAACTGTGTATGAAAAATACAGAATCATCAACAATATTCCCAGTGACATATTTCCTAGATGAGTCAATTTTAAGTTCCTTTTATAAACTTCTTTCAACGAGAGTTTTACATCGTTGGAAGGAACAAGCTAAAAGCTTCCAATCAAGCTATAAATGGTTCATACACCAAATGAACTATGAAAGTTAAATGTAACTGTATATGAAAAATACAGAATCATCAACAATATTCCCAGTGACATATTTCCTAGATCAGTCAATTTCAAGTTCCTTTCCTAAACCTCTTTCAACGAGAGTTTTACATCGTAGGAAAGAACAAGCTAAAAGCTTCCAATCAAGCTATAAATGGTTCATGCACCAAATGAACTATGAAAGTCAAATGTAACTGTATATGAAAAATACAGAATCATCAACAATATTCCCAGTGACATATTTCCTAGATGAGTCAATTTTAAGTTCCTTTCCTAAACCTCTTTCAACGAGAGTTTTACATAGCTGGAAAGAACAAGCTAAGAGCTTGCAACCAAGCTAGAAATGATTTGTGCAACAAAAGAAATGTGAAATGTGTATATATGAAAAATATAAAATCATCAACAATATTTCCAGTGACATATTTAATAGATAAACTAATTTTAAGTTCCTTTCCTTAGCCTCTATCAATGAGAGTTATACATCGTTGGAAAGAACAAGCTAAGAGATTTCAATCAAGCTATAAACACTGTATGCAGCGACAAAATTGTGAAAGTTAAATACAACTGTATATGAAAAATACAGAATCATCAACAATATTCCCAGTGACATATTTCCTAGATCAGTCAATTTTAAGTTCCTTTCCTAACCATCTATCAACCAGAGTAATATATGGTTGGAAAGAACAAAATAATGGCTTTCAATCACGCTATAAGTTGTCGATGCAGCGAAAAAAATGTGAAATTTAAATACAACTGTATATGAAAAATACAGAATCGTAAACAATATTTACAGTGACATATTTCCTAGATCGGTCAATTCTAAATTCCTTTCCTAAGCCTCTATATACGAGGATTGTACATCGTTGGAAAAAACAAAATAAGGGCTTTCAATCATGCTATAAATTGTCTATGCAGCGAAAAAAATGTGAAATTTAAATACAACTGTATATGAAAAATACAGAATCATCAAAAATATTGACTCAATTTTAATTAAGTTCCTTTCCTAAACCTCTTTCAACGAGAGTTTTACATCGTTGAAAAGAACAAGCTAAGAGATCTCAATCAAGCTATAAACAGTTTATGCAGCGAAAAAAATGTGAAAGTTAAATGCAACTGTATATGGAAAATACAAAATCATCAACAATATTCCCAGTGACTTATTTCCTAGATGAGTCAATTTTAAATTCCTTTCGTAAACCTCTTTCAACAAGAGTTTTACATCATTGGAAGGAACAATCTAAAAGCTTCCAATCAAGCTATAAATGGTTCATGCACCAAATGAACTATGAAAGTTAAATGTAACTGTATATGAAAAATACAGAACCATCAACAATATTCCCAGTGACATATTTCCTAGATGAGTCAATTTTAAGTTCCTTTCCTAAACCTCTTTCAACGAGAGTTTTACATAGCTGGAAAGAACAAGCTAAGAGCTTTCAACCAAGCTATAAATGATTTATGCAACAAAAGAAATGTGAAATGTGTGTATATGAAAAATATAAAATCATCAAGAATATTTCCAGTGACATATTTAATAGATAAGCTAATTTTAAGTTCCTTTCCTTAGCCTCTATCAATGAGAGTTATACATCGCTGGAAAGAACAACCTAAGAGTTTTCAATCAAGCTCTAAACACTGTATGCAGCGACAAAATTGTGAAAGTTAAATACAACTGTATATGAAAAATACAGAATCATCAACAATATTCCCAGTGACATATTTCCTAGATCAGTCAATTTTAAGTTCCTTTTCTAAGCATCTATCAACCAGAGTTATATATGGTTGGAAAGAACAAAATAATGGCTTTCAATCACGCTATAAGTTGTCTATGCAGCAGAAAAAATGTGTAATTTAAATACAACTGTATATGAAAAATACAGAATCGTAAACAATATTCACAGTTACATATTTCCTAGATCAGTCAACTCTAAATTCCTTTCCTAAGCCTCTATGAACGAGGATTATACATCGTTGGAAAAAATAAGGACTTTCAATCATGCTATAAATTGTCTATGCAGCGAAAAAAATGTGAAATTTAAATACAACTGTATATGAAAAATACAGAATCATCAAAAATATTGCCTGTGACATATTTCCTAGATGACTCAATTTTAATTAAGTTCCTTTCCTAAACCTCTTTCAACGAGAGTTTTACATCGTTGAAAAGAACAAGCTAAGGGATCTCAATCAAGCTATAAACAGTTTATGCAGCGAAAAAAATGTGAAAGTTAAATGCAATTGTATATGGAAAATACAAAATCATCAACAATATTCCCAGTGACTTATTTCCTAGATGAGTCAATTTTAAGTTCCTTTCCTAAACCTCTTTCAACGAGAGTTTTACATAGCTGGAAAGAACAAGCTAAGAGCTTGCAACCAAGCTAGAAATGATTTGTGCAACAAAAGAAATGTGAAATGTGTATATATGAAAAATATAAAATCATCAACAATATTTCCAGTGACATATTTAATAGATAAACTAATTTTAAGTTCCTTTCCTTAGCCTCTATCAATGAGAGTTATACATCGTTGGAAAGAACAAGCTAAGAGATTTCAATCAAGCTATAAACACTGTATGCAGCGACAAAATTGTGAAAGTTAAATACAACTGTATATGAAAAATACAGAATCATCAACAATATTCCCAGTGACATATTTCCTAGATCAGTCAATTTTAAGTTCCTTTCCTAACCATCTATCAACCAGAGTAATATATGGTTGGAAAGAACAAAATAATGGCTTTCAATCACGCTATAAGTTGTCGATGCAGCGAAAAAAATGTGAAATTTAAATACAACTGTATATGAAAAATACAGAATCGTAAACAATATTTACAGTGACATATTTCCTATATCGGTCAATTCTAAATTCCTTTCCTAAGCCTCTATATACGAGGATTGTACATCGTTGGAAAAAACAAAATAAGGGCTTTCAATCATGCTATAAATTGTCTATGCAGCGAAAAAAATGTGAAATTTAAATACAACTGTATATGAAAAATACAGAATCATCAAAAATATTGACTCAATTTTAATTAAGTTCCTTTCCTAAACCTCTTTCAACGAGAGTTTTACATCGTTGAAAAGAACAAGCTAAGGGATCTCAATCAAGCTATAAACAGTTTATGCAGCGAAAAAAATGTGAAAGTTAAATGCAACTGTATATGGAAAATACAAAATCATCAACAATATTCCCAGTGACTTATTTCCTAGATGAGTCAATTTTAAATTCCTTTCGTAAACCTCTTTCAACAAGAGTTTTACATCGTTGGAAGGAACAATCTAAAAGCTTCCAATCAAGCTATAAATGGTTCATGCACCAAATGAACTATGAAAGTTAAATGTAACTGTATATGAAAAATACAGAACCATCAACAATATTCCCAGTGACATATTTCCTAGATGAGTCAATTTTAAGTTCCTTTCCTAAACCTCTTTCAACGAGAGTTTTTCATCGCTGGAAAGAACAAGCTAAGAGCTTTCAACCAAGCTATAAATGATTTATGCAACAAAAGAAATGTGAAATGTGTGTATATGAAAAATATAAAATCATCAAGAATATTTCCAGTGACATATTTAATAGATAAGCTAATTTTAAGTTCCTTTCCTTAGCCTCTATCAATGAGAGTTATACATCGCTGGAAAGAACAACCTAAGAGTTTTCAATCAAGCTCTAAACACTGTATGCAGCGACAAAATTGTGAAAGTTAAATACAACTGTATATGAAAAATACAGAATCATCAACAATATTCCCAGTGACATATTTCCTAGATCAGTCAATTTTAAGTTCCTTTTCTAAGCATCTATCAACCAGAGTTATATATGGTTGGAAAGAACAAAATAATGGCTTTCAATCACGCTATAAGTTGTCTATGCAGCGGAAAAAATGTGAAATTTAAATACAACTGTATATGAAAAATACAGAATCGTAAACAATATTCACAGTTACATATTTCCTAGATCAGTCAACTCTAAATTCTTTCCTAAGCCTCTATGAACGAGGATTATACATCGTTGGAAAAAATAAGGACTTTCAATCATGCTATAAATTGTCTATGCAGCGAAAAAAATGTGAAATTTAAATACAACTGTATATGAAAAATACAGAATCATCAAAAATATTGCCTGTGACATATTTCCTAGATGACTCAATTTTAATTAAGTTCCTTTCCTAAACCTCTTTCAACGGGAGTTTTACATCGTTGAAAAGAACAAGCTAAGGGATCTCAATCAAGCTATAAACAGTTTATGCAGCGAAAAAAATGTGAAAGTTAAATGCAATTGTATATGGAAAATACAAAATCATCAACAATATTCCCAGTGACTTATTTCCTAGATGAGTCAATTTTAAGTTCCTTTCCTAAACCTCTTTCAACAAGAGTTTTACATCGTTGGAAAGAACAATCTAAAAGCTTCCAATCAAGCTATAAATGGTTCGTGCACCAAATGAACTATGAAAGTTAAATGTAACTGTATATGAAAAATACAGAATCATCAACAATATTCCCGGTGACATATTTCCTAGATGAGTCAATTTTAAGTTCCTTTCCTAAACCACTTTCAACGAGAGTTTTACATCGTTGGAAACAACAAGCTAAGAGCTTCCAATCAAGCTTTAAATGAATTATGCAACAAAAGAGATGTGAAAGTTATATGCAACTGTATATGAAAAATGCAGAATCATCAACAATATTCCCAGTGACATATTTCCTAGATAAGTCAATCTTAAGTTCCTTTCCTAAACCTATGTCAACCTGAGTTTTACATATTTGGAAAGGACAAGCTAAGAGCTTTCAGCCAAGCTATAAATGGTTTATGCAGCGAAAAAATTTGAAAGTTAAATGCAACTGTATATGAAAAATATAAAATCATCAACAATATTCCCAGTGACATATTTCGTAGACGAGTCAATTTGAAGGTCCTTTCCTGAACCTCTTTCAACGAGAGTTTTACATCGTTGAAAAGAACAAGCTAAGGGATCTCAATCAAGATTTAAACAGTTTATGCAGCGAAAAAAATGTGAAAGTTAAATGCAACTGTATATGAAAAATATAAAATCATCAACAATATTCCCAGTGACATATTTCCTAGACAAGGTCAATGTGAAGTTCCTTTCCTAAACCTCATTCAACGATAGTTTTACATCGTTGAAAAGAACAAGCTAAGGGATCTCAATCAAGCTTTAAACAGTTTATGCAGCGAAAAAAATGTGAAAGTTAAATGCAACTGTATATGAAAAATATAAAATTATCAACAATATTCTCAGTGACATATTTCATAGACGAGTCAATTTGAAGTTCCTTCCCTAAACCTCTTTCAACCAGAGTTATATATCGTTGGAAAGAATAAAATAGTGGCTTTCAATCACGCTATAAACAGTTTATGTAGCAAAAGAAATGTGAAAGTTAAATGCAACTGTATATGAAAAATACAGAATCATCAGCAATATTCCCAGTGACATATTTCCTAGATCAGTCAATTTTAAGTTCCCCTCCTAAGCCTCTTCAAACGAGAGGTATACATCGCTGGAAGGAACAAGATAAGAGCTCTCAGTCAAGGTATAAACGGTTTATACAGCGAAAAAATGTGAAAGTTAAATACAACTGTATATGAAAAATACAGAATCATCAACAATATTCCCAGTGACTTATTTCCGAGATGAGTCAATTTTAAGTTCCTTTCATAAACCTCTTTCAAAGAGAGTTTTACATCGTTGGAAGGAAGAAGCTAAAAGCTTCCAATCAAGCTATAAATGGTTCATGCACCAAATGAACTATGATAGTTAAATGTAACTGTATATGAAAAATAAAGAACAATCAACAATATTCCCAGTGACATATTTCCTAGATGAGTCAATTTTAAGTTCCTTTCCTAAACTTCTTTCAACGAGAGTTTTACATAGCTGGAAAGAACAAGCTAAGAGCTTTCAACCAACCTATAAATGATTTATGCAACAAAAGAAATGTGAAATGTATATGAAAAATATAAAATCATCAACAATATTTCCAGTGACATATTTAATAGATAAACTAATTTTAAGTTCCTTTCCTTAGCCTCTATCAATGAGAGTTATACACCGTTGGAAAGAACAAGCTAAGAGATTTCAATCAAGCTATAAACACTGTATGCAGCGACAAAATTGTGAAAGTTAAATACAACTGTATATGAAAAATACAGAATCATCAACAATATTCCCAGTGACATATTTCCTAGATCAGTCAATTTTAAGTTCCCCTCCTAAGCCTCTTCAAACGAGAGGTATACATCGCTGGAAAGAACAAGGTAAGAGCTCTCAATCAAGTTATAAACGGTTTATACAGCGAAAAAATGTGAAAGTTAAATACAACTGTATATGAAAAATACAGAATCATCAACAATATTCCCAGTGACTTATTTCCGAGATGAGTCAATTTTAAATTCCTTTCATAAACCTCTTTCAAAGAGAGTTTTACATCGTTGGAAGGAACAAGCTAAAAGCTTCCAATCAAGCTAAAAATGGTTCATGCACCAAATGAACTATGATAGTAAAATGTGACTGTATATGAAAAATACAGAACCATCAACAATATTCCCAGTGACATATTTCCTAGATGAGTCAATTTTAAGTTCCTTTCCTAAACCTCTTTCAACGAGAGTTTTACATAGCTAGAAAGAACAAGCTAAGAGCTTTCAACCAAGCTATAAATGATTTGTGCAACAAAAGAAATGTGAAATGTGTGTATATGAAAAATATAAAATCATCAACAATATTTCCAGTGACATATTTAATAGATAAACTAATTTTAAGTTCCTTTCCTTAGCCTCTATCAATGAGAGTTATACATCGTTGGAAAGAACAAGCTAAGAGATTTCAATCAAGCTATAAACACTGTATGCAGCGACAAAATTGTGAAAGTTAAATACAACTGTATATGAAAAATACAGAATCATCAACAATATTCCCAGTGACATATTTCCTAGATCAGTCAATTTTAAGTTCCTTTCCTAAGCATCTATCAACCAGAGTAATATATGGTTGGAAAGAACAAAATAATGGCTTTCAATCACGCTATAAGTTGTCTATGCAGCGAAAAAAATGTGAAATTTAAATACAATTGTATATGAAAAATACAGAATCATCAAAAATATTGACTCAATTTTAATTAAGTTCCTTTCCTAAACCTCTTTCAACGAGAGTTTTACATCGTTGAAAAGAACAAGCTAAGGGATCTCAATCAAGCTATAAACAGTTTATGCAGCGAAAAAAATGTGAAAGTTAAATGCAACTGTATATGGAAAATACAAAATCATCAACAATATTCCCAGTGACTTATTTCCTAGATGAGTCAATTTTAAATTCCTTTCCTAAGCCTCTATAAACGAGGATTGTACATCGTTGGAAAAAACAAAATAAGGGCTTTCAATCATGCTATAAATTGTCTATGCAGCGAAAAAAATGTGAAATTTAAATACAATTGTATATGAAAAATACAGAATCATCAAAAATATTGACTCAATTTTAATTAAGTTCCTTTCCTAAACCTCTTTCAACGAGAGTTTTACATCGTTGAAAAGAACAAGCTAAGGGATCTCAATCAAGCTATAAACAGTTTATGCAGCGAAAAAAATGTGAAAGTTAAATGCAACTGTATATGGAAAATACAAAATCATCAACAATATTCCCAGTGACTTATTTCCTAGATGAGTCAATTTTAAATTCCTTTCGTAAACCTCTTTCAACAAGAGTTTTACATCGCTGGAAGGAACAATCTAAAAGCTTCCAATCAAGCTATAAATGGTTCATGCACCAAATGAACTATGAAAGTTAAATGTAACTGTATATGAAAAATACAGAACCATCAACAATATTCCCAGTGACATATTTCCTAGATGAGTCAATTTTAAGTTCCTTTCCTAAACCTCTTTCAACGAGAGTTTTACATAGCTGGAAAGAACAAGCTAAGAGCTTTCAACCAAGCTATAAATGATTTATGCAACAAAAGAAATGTGAAATGTGTGTATATGAAAAATATAAAATCATCAACAATATTTCCAGTGACATATTTAATAGATAAGCTAATTTTAAGTTCCTTCCCTTAGCCTCTATCAATAAGAGTTATACATCGCTGGAAAGAACAAGCTAAGAGATTTCAATCAAGCTCTAAACACTGTATGCAGCGACAAAATTGTGAAAGTTAAATGCAACTGTATATGGAAAATACAAAATCATCAACAATATTCCCAGTGACTTATTTCCTAGATGAGTCAATTTTAAATTCCTTTCGTAAATCTCTTTCAACAAGAGTTTTACATCGTTGGAAGGAACAAACTAAAAGCTTCCAATCAAGCTATAAATGGTTCATGCACCAAATGAACTATGAAAGTTAAATGTAACTGTATATGAAAAATACAGAACCATCAGCAATATTCCCAGTGACATATTTCCTAGATGAGTCAATTTTAAGTTCCTTTCCTAAACCTCTTTCAACGAGAGTTTTACATAGCTGGAAAGAACAAGCTAAGAGCTTTCAACCAAGCTATAAATGATTTATGCAACAAAAGAAATGTGAAATATGTGTATATGAAAAATATAAAATCATCAACAATATTTCCAGTGACATATTTCCTAGATCAGTCAATTTTAAGTTCCTTTTCTAAGCATCTATCAACCAGAGTTATATATGGTTGGATAGAACAAAATAATGGCTTTCAATCACGCTATAAGTTGTCTATGCAGCGGAAAAAATGTGAAATTTAAACACAACTGTATATGAAAAATACAGAATCGTAAACAATATTCACAGTGACATATTTCCTAGATCAGTCAACTCTAAATTCCTTTCCTAAGCCTCTATAAACGAGGATTATACATCATTGGAAAAAACAAAATAAGGGCTTTCAATCATGCTATAAATTGTCTATGCAGCGAAAAAATGTGAAATTTAAATACAACTGTATATGAAAAATACAGAATCATCAAAAATATTGCCAGTGACATATTTCCTAGATGATGACTCAATTTTAATTAAGTTCCTTTCCTAAGCCTCTTTCAACGAGAGTTTTACATCGTTGAAAAGAACAAGCTAAGGGATCTCAATCAAGCTATAAACAGTTTATGCAGCGAAAAAAATGTGAAAGTTAAATGCAACTGTATATGGAAAATACAAAATCATCAACAATATTCCCAGTGACTTATTTCCTAGATGAGTCAATTTTAAGTTCCTTTCCTAAACCTCTTTCAACAAGAGTTTTACATCGTTGGAAGGAACAATCTAAAAGCTTCCAATCAAGCTATAAATGGTTCGTGCACCAAATGAACTATGAAAGTTAAATGTAACTGTATATGAAAAATACAGAATCATCAACAATATTCCCAGTGACATATTTCATAGATCAGTCAATTTTAAGTTCCTTTCCTAAGCATCTATCAACCAGAGTAATATATGGTTGGAAAGAACAAAATAATGGCTTTCAATCACGCTATAAGTTGTCTATGCAGCGAAAAAAATGTGAAATTTAAATACAACTGTATATGAAAAATACAGAATCGTAAACAATATTTACAGTGACATATTTCCTAGATCAGTCAATTTTAAGTTCCTTTCATAAACCTCTTTCAAAGAGAGTTTTACATCGTTGGAAGGAACAAGCTAAAAGCTTCCAATCAAGCTAAAAATGGTTCATGCACCAAATGAACTATGATAGTTAAATGTAACTGTATATGAAAAACACAGAACCATCAACAATATTCCCAGTGACATATTTCCTAGATGAGTCAATTTTAAGTTCCTTTCCTAAACCTCTTTCAACGAGAGTTTTACATAGCTAGAAAGAACAAGCTAAGAGCTTTCAACCAAGCTATAAATGATTTGTGCAACAAAAGAAATGTGAAATGTGTGTATATGAAAAATATAAAATCATCAACAATATTTCCAGTGACATATTTAATAGATAAACTAATTTTAAGTTCCTTTCCTTAGCCTCTATCAATGAGAGTTATACATCGTTGGAAAGAACAAGCTAAGAGATTTCAATCAAGCTATAAACACTGTATGCAGCGACAAAATTGTGAAAGTTAAATACAACTGTATATGAAAAATACAGAATCATCAACAATATTCCCAGTGACATATTTCCTAGATCAGTCAATTTTAAGTTCCTTTCCTAAGCATCTATCAACCAGAGTAATACATGGTTGGAAAGAACAAAATAATGGCTTTCAATCACGCTATAAGTTGTCTATGCAGCGAAAAAAATGTGAAATTTAAATACAACTGTATATGAAAAATACAGAATCGTAAACAATATTTACAGTGACATATTTCCTAGATCAGTCAATTCTAAATTCCTTTCCTAAGCCTCTATAAACGAGGATTGTACATCGTTGGAAAAAACAAAATAAAGGCTTTCAATCATGCTATAAATTGTCTATGCAGCGAAAAAAATGTGAAATTTAAATACAATTGTATATGAAAAATACAGAATCATCAAAAATATTGACTCAATTTTAATTAAGTTCCTTTCCTAAACCTCTTTCAACGAGAGTTTTACATCGTTGAAAACAACAAGCTAAGGGATCTCAATCAAGCTATAAACAGTTTATGCAGCGAAAAAAATGTGAAAGTTAAATGCAACTGTATATGGAAAATACAAAATCATCAACAATATTCCCAGTGACTTATTTCCTAGATGAGTCAATTTTAAATTCCTTTCGTAAACCTCTTTCAACAAGAGTTTTACATCGTTGGAAGGAACAATCTAAAAGCTTCCAATCAAGCTATAAATGGTTCATGCACCAAATGAACTATGAAAGTTAAATGTAAATGTATATGAAAAATACAGAACCATCAACAATATTCCCAGTGACATATTTCCTAGATGAGTCAATTTTAAGTTCCTTTCCTAAACCTCTTTCAACGAGAGTTTTACATAGCTGGAAAGAACAAGCTAAGAGCTTTCAACCAAGCTATAAATGATTTATGCAACAAAAGAAATGTGAAATGTGTGTATATGAAAAATATAAAATCATCAACAATATTTCCAGTGACATATTTAATAGTTAAGCTAATTTTAAGTTCCTTCCCTTAGAGTCTATCAATGAGAGTTATACATCGCTGGAAAGAACAAGCTAAGAAATTTCAATCAAGCTCTAAACACTGTATGCAGCGACAAAATTGTGAAAGTTAAATGCAACTGTATATGGAAAATACAAAATCATCAACAATATTCCCAGTGACTTATTTCCTAGATGAGTCAATTTTAAATTCCTTTCGTAAATCTCTTTCAACAAGAGTTTTACATCGTTGGAAGGAACAATCTAAAAGCTTCCAATCAAGCTATAAATGGTTCATGCACCAAATGAACTATGAAAGTTAAATGTAACTGTATATGAAAAATACAGAACCATCAACAATATTCCCAGTGACATATTTCCTAGATGAGTCAATTTTAAGTTCCTTTCCTAAACCTCTTTCAACGAGAGTTTTACATAGCTGGAAAGAACAAGATAAGAGCTTTCAACCAAGCTATAAATGATTTATGCAACAAAAGAAATGTGAAATGTGTGTATATGAAAAATATAAAATCATCAACAATATTTCCAGTGACATATTTAATAGATAAGCTAATTTTAAGTTCCTTTCCTTAGCCTCTATCAACGAGAGTTATACATCGCTGGAAAGAACAAGCTAAGAGATTTCAAACAAGCTATAAACACTGTATGCAGCGACAAAATTGTGAAAGCTAAATACAACTGTATATGAAAAATACAGAATCATCAACAATATTCCCAGTGACATATTTCCTAGATCAGTCAATTTTAAGTTCCTTTTCTAAGCATCTATCAACCAGAGTTATATATGGTTGGAAAGAACAAAATAATGGCTTTCAATCACGCTATAAGTTGTCTATGCAGCGGAAAAAATGTGAAATTTAAACACAACTGTATATGAAAAATACAGAATCGTAAACAATATTCACAGTGACATATTTCCTAGATCAGTCAACTCTAAATTCCTTTCCTAAGCCTCTATAAACGAGGATTATACATCGTTGGAAAAAACAAAATAAGGGCTTTCAATCATGCTATAAATTGTCTATGCAGTGAAAAAAATGTGAAATTTAAATACAACTGTATATGAAAAATACAGAATCATCAAAAATATTGCCAGTGACATATTTCCTAGATGACTTAATTTTAATTAAGTTCCTTTCCTAAACCTCTTTCAACGAGAGTTTTACATCGCTGAAAAGAACAAGCTAAGGGATCTCAATCAAGCTATAAACAGTTTATGAAGCGAAAAAAATGTGAAAGTTAAATGCAACTGTATATGGAAAATACAAAATCATCAACAATATTCCCAGTGACTTATTTCCTAGATGAGTCAATTTTAAGTTCCTTTCCTAAACCTCTTTCAACAAGAGTTTTACATCGTTGGAAGGAACAATCTAAAAGCTTCCAATCAAGCTATAAATGGTTCGTGCACCAAATTAACTATGAAAGTTAAATGTAACTGTATATGAAAAATACAGAATCATCAACAATATTCCCGGTGACATATTTCCTAGATGAGTCAATTTTAAGTTCCTGTCCTAAACCACTTTCAACGAGAGTTTTACATCGTTGGAAACAACAAGCTAAGAGCTTCCAATCAAGCTTTAAATGAATTATGCAACAAAAGAGATGTGAAAGTTATATGCAACTGTATATGAAAAATGCAGAATCATCAACAATATTCCCAGTGACATATTTCCTAGATAAGTCAATCTTAAGTTCCTTACCTAAACCTATGTCAACCTGAGTTTTACATATTTGGAAAAGACAAGCTAAGAGCTTTCAGCCAAGCTATAAATGGTTTATGCAGCGAAAAAATTTGAAAGTTAAATGCAACTGTATATGAAAAACATAAAATCATCAACAATATTCCCAGTGACATATTTCGTAGACGAGTCAATTTGAAGGTCCTTTCCTGAATCTCTTTCAACGAGAGTTTTACATCGTTGAAAAGAACAAGCTAAGGGATCTCAATCAAGCTATAAATACTTTATGCAGCGAAAAAAATGTGAAAGTTAAATACAACTGTATATGAAAAATTCAGAATCGTCAACAATATTCCCAGTGACATATTTCCTATATGAGTCAATTTTAAGTTCCTTTCCTAAGCATCTATCAACCAGAGTTATATATCGTTGGAAAGAACAAAATTGTGGCTTTCAATCACGCAATAAACAGTTTATGTAGCGTAAGTAATGTGAAAGTTAAATGCAACTGTATATGTAAAATACAGAATCATCAACAATATTCCCAGTGACATATTTCCTAGATGACTCAATTTTAATTAAGTTCCTTTCCTAAACCTCTTTCAACGAGAGTTTTGCATCGCTAAAAATAACAAGCTAAGGGATCTCAATCAAGCTATAAATAGTTTATGCAGCGAAAAAATGTGAAAGTTAAATGCAACTGTATATGAAAAATATAAAATCATCAACAATATTCCCAGTGACATATTTCCTAGATGAGTCAATTTGAAGTTCCTTTCCTAAACCTCTTTCAACGAGAGTTTTAAATCGTTAAAAATAACAAGCTAAGGGATCTCAATCAAGCTATAAATAGTTTATTCAGCGAAAAAAATGTGAAAGTTAAATACAACTGTATATGAAAAATACAGAATCATCAACAATATTCCCAGTGACATATTTCCTAGATGAGTCAATTTTAAGTTCCTTTCCTAAGCATCTATCAACCAGAGTTATATATCGTTGGAAAGAACAAAATAGTGGCTTTCAATCACGCTATAAACAGTTTATGTAGCAAAAGAAATGTGAAAGTTAAATGCAACTGTATATGAAAAATACAGAATCATCAACAATATTCCCAGTGACATATTTCCTAGATCAGTCAATTTTAAGTTCCCTTCCTAAGCGTCTTCAAACGATTGGTATACATCGCTGGAAAAAACAAGATAAGAGCTCTCAATCAAGGTATAAACGGTTTATACAGCGAAAAAAATGTGAAAGTTAAATACAACTGTATATGAAAAATACAAAATCATCAAAAATATTGCCAGTGACATATTTCCTAGATGATTCAATTTTAAGTTCCTTTACTAAACCTCTTTCAACGAGAGTCTTACATAGCTGGAAAGAAAAAGCTAAGTGCTTTCAACCAAGCTATAAATGATTTATGCAACAAAAGAAATGTGAAATGTGTGTATATGAAAAATATAAAATCATCAACAATATTTCCAGTGACATATTTCCTTGATGACTCAATTTTAATTAAGTTCCTTTCCTAAACCTCTTTCAACGAGAGTTTTACATCGTTGAAAAGAACAAGCTAAGGGATCTCAATCAAGGTTTAAACAGTTTATGAAGCGAAAAAAATGTGAAAGTTAAATGCAACTGTATATGAAAAATATAAAATCGTCAACAATATTCCCAGTAACATATTTCCTAGACGAGTCAATTTGAAGTTCCTTTCCTAAACCTCTTTCAACGAGAGTTTTACATCGTTGAAAAGAACAAGCTAAGGGATCTCAATCAAGCTATAAGTGGTTCATGCAGCGAAAAGAATGTGAAAGTTAAATACAACTGTATATGAAAAATACAGAATCATCAACAATATTCCCAGTGACATATTTCCTTGATCAGTCAATTTTAAGTTCCCTTCCTAAGCCTCTTCAAACGAGAGGTATACATCGCTGGAAAGATCGAGATAAGAGCTCTCAATCAAGGTATAAACGGTTTATACAGGGAAAAAGTGTGAAAGTTAAATACAACTGCATATGAAAAATACAGAATCATCAACAATATTCCCAGCGACTTATTTCCTAGATGAGACAATTTTAAGTTCGTTTCCTAAACCACTTTCTACGAGAGTTTTACATCGTAAGAAAGAACAAGCTAAGAGCTTTCAATCAAGCTGTAAATCGTTTATGCAGCAAAAAAAATATGAAACTGAAATGTAACTGTATATGAAAAATATACAATCATCACCAATATTCCCAGTGACATATTTCCTATATGAGTCAATTTTAAGTCCCTTTCCTAAACCTCTTTCAACGAGAGTTTTACATCGTTGAAAAGAACAAGTTAAGGGATCTCAATCAAGCTAAATACAACTGTATATGAAAAATACAGAATCATCAACAATAATCCCAGTGACATATTTCCTATATGAGTCAATTTTAAGTTCCTTTCCTAAGCATCTATCAACCAGAGTTATATATCGTTGGAAAGAACAAAATAGTGGCTTTCAATCACGCTATAAACAGTTTATACAGCAAAAAAAATATGAAACTGAAATGTAACTGTATATGAAAAATATACAATCATCACCAATATTCCCAGTGACATATTTCCTATATGAGTCACTTTTAAGTTCCTTTCCTAAACCTCATTCGTGCAACAAAAGAAATGTGAAAGTTAAATGCAACTGTATGTGAAAAATACAAAATCATCAACAATATGCTTTCAACCACGCTATAAATAAATAAATACAACTGTACATGAAAAATACAGAATCATCAACAATATTCCCAGTGACATATTTCCTAGATCAGTCAATTTTAAGTTCCTTTCCAAAACCTCTATCAACGAGAGTTATACATCGTTGGAAAGAACAAGCTAAGAGCTTCCAATCAAGCTATAAATGGTTCATGCAACAAAGGAAATGTGAAAGTTAAATGCAACTGTATATGAAAAATACAGATTCATCAACAATATTCCCAGTGACATATTTCATAGATTAGTCAATTTTAAGTTTTTTTCCTAAGCCCCTTCAAGCGGGAGTTATACATCGCTAGAAAGAACAATATAAGAGCTTTCAATCACGATATAAATGGTTTATGCAGCGAAAAAAATATGAAAGTTAAATACAACTGTATATGAAAAATACAGTTGTATTTAACAATATTCCCAGTGACACATTCCCAACGAGACTTATACATCGTTGGAAAGAACAAAATAAGGGCTTTCAATCACGCTATAAATGGCTTATGCAGCAAATGAAATGTGAACATTAAATACAACTGTATATGAAAAATACAGAATTATCAACAATATTCCCACTGACATATTTCATAGATGAGTCAATTTTAAGTTTTTTTCCTAAACCTCTTTCAAAAAGAGTTTTACATCGCTGGAAAGAACAAGCTAGGAGCTTTCAATCAAGCTACAAACGGCTTATGCAGCAAAAGTAATGTGAGAGCTATATGCAGTAGTATATAAAAAATACAAAATCATCAGCAATATTCCAGTGATACATTTCGTAGATAAGTCAATTTTAAGTTCCTTTCTTAAACCTCATTTTATGCAACAAAAGAAATGTGAAAGTTAAATGCAACTGTATATGAAAAATACAAAATCATCAACAATATTCTCAGTCAATTTTAAGTTACCTTTCTAAGCCTCTATCAACGAGAGTTATATATCGTTGGAGGGAACAAAATAAGGGCTTTCAATCACGCTATAAATGGTTTATGCAGCGAAAAGATGTGAAAGTTATATACAACTGTATACGAAAAATACAAAATCATCAGCAATATTCCCAGAGACATATTTCCTAGATGAGTCAATTTAAAGTTCCTTTCCTAAACCTATTTCAACGAGAGCTTTACATCGCTGGAAAGAAGAAGCTAGGAGCTTTCAATCAAGCTACAAACGGCTTATGCAGCAAAAGAAATGTGAGAGCTATATGCAGTAGTATATGAAAAATACAAAATCATCAACAATATTCTCAGTGACATATTTCCTAGATCAGTCAATTTTGAGTTCCTTTCCTAAGCCTCTATCAACGAGAGTTATACATCGTTTGAAAGAACAAGCTAAGAGCTTCCAATCAAGCTATATATGGTTCATGCAGTAAGGAAATGTGAAAGTTAAATGCAACTGTATATGAAAAATACAGATTCATCAACAATATTCCCAGTGACATATTTCCTAGATCAGTCAATATTAAATTCCTTTCCTAAGCCTCTATCAACGAGAGTTATACATCGTTTGAAAGAACAAGCTAAGAGCTTCCAATCAAGCTATATATGGTTCATGCAGTAAAGGAAATGTGAAAGTTAAATGCAACTGTATATGAAAAATACAGATTCATCAACAATATTCCCAGTGACATATTTCATAGATTAATCAATTTTAAGTTTGTTTCCTAAACCCCTTCAAGCGGGAGTTAGACATCGCTAGAAAGAACAAGATAAGAGCTTCCAATCACGATATGAATGGTTTATGCAGCGAAAAAAATGTGAAAGTTAAATACAACTGTATATGAAAAATACAGTTGTATTTAACAATATTGGAAAGAACAAAATAAGGGCTTTCAGTCAAGCTATAAATGGTTTATGCAGCAAATGAAATGTGAAAATTAAATACAACTGTATATGAAAAATGCAGAATTATCATCAATATTCCCAGTGACATATTTCCTAGATGAGTCAGTTTTAAGTTCCTTTCCTAAACCTCATTTTATGCAACAAAAGAAATGGGAAAGATAAATACAACTGTATATGAAAAATACAGAATAATCAACAATATTCCCAGCGACATATTTCATATCTGAAACAAATTTAAGTTCCTTTCCTAAACCTATTTCAACGAGAGCTTTATATCGCTGGAAAGAAGAAGCTAATAGCTTTCAATCAAGCTATAAATGGTTTATGCAGCAAAAGAAATGTGAAAGTTAAATGCAACTGTATATGAAAAATACAAAATAATCAGCAATATTCCCAGTGGCATATTTCGTAGATGAGTCAATTTTAAGTTCCTTTCCTAAACCTCATTTTATGCAACAAAAGAAATGGGAAAGATAAATACAACTGTATATGAAAAATACAGAATAATCAACAATATACCCAGTGACATATTTCATAGATGAGACAATTTTAATTTCCTTTCCTAAACCTCTTTTAACGAGTGTTTTACATCGCTGGAAAGAATAAGCTAAGAGCTTTCAATCAAGCTGTAAATGGTTTATGCAGCAAAAGAAATGTGAAAGTTAAATGCAACTGTATATAAAAAATACAAAATCACCAACACTATTTCCAGTGACGTATTTCCTAAATGAGTCAATTTTGAGTTCCTTTGCTAAGCTTCTTCAAACAAGAAGGTGAATGTTAAACATAACTGTATATGAAAAACACAGAATCATAAACAATATTCTCAGTGACATATTTTCTAGATGAGTCAATTTTAAGTTCCTCTCCTAAACCTCTTTCAACGAGATTTTACATCGTTGAATAGAACAAGCTAAGAGATTTCAATCAAATTATAAACGGCTTATGCAGCAAAAGAAATGTGAAAGTTCCTTTCCTAAGCTTCTCCAAACGAGAGGTATACATCACTAGAAAGAACAAGATAAGAGCTTCCAAACAAGCTATAAATGGTTCATGTAGGAAAAGAAAAGTGAAAGTTATATGCAATTGTATATGAAAAATTCAAAATCATCAGCAATATTCCCAGTGATATATTTCGTAGATGAATCAATTTTAAGTTCCTTTCCTAAACCTCATTTTATGCAACAAAAGAAATGGGAAAGATAAATACAACTGTATATGAAAAATACAGAATAATCAACAATATACCCAGTGACATATTTCATAGATGAGACAATTTTAATTTCCTTTCCTAAACCTCTTTTAACGAGTGTTTTACATCGCTGGAAAGAATAAGCTAAGAGCTTTCAATCAAGCTGTAAATGGTTTATGCAGCAAAAGAAATGTGAAAGTTAAATGCAACTGTATATAAAAAATACAAAATCATAAGCAATATTCCCAGTGACATATTTCCTAAATGAGTCAATTTTAAGTTCCTTTGCTAAGCTTCTTCAAACAAGAAGGTGAATGTTAAACACAACTGTATATGAAAAACACAGAATCATAAACAATATTCTCAGTGACATATTTTCTAGATGAGTCAATTTTAAGTTCCTCTCCTAAACCTCTTTCAACGAGACTTTACATCGTTGAATAGAACAAGCTAAGAGATTTCAATCAAATTATAAACGGCTTATGCAGCAAAAGAAATGTGAAAGTTCCTTTCCTAAGCTTCTCCAAACGAGAGGTATACATCACTAGAAAGAACAAGATAAGAGCTTCCAAACAAGCTATAAATGGTTCATGTAGGAAAAGAAAAGTGAAAGTTATATGCAATTGTATATGAAAAATTCAAAATCATCAGCAATATTCCCAGTGATGTATTTCGTAGATGAATCAATTTTAAGTTCCTTTCCTAAACTCTATTTTATGCAACAAAAGAAATGTGAAAGTTAACTACAACTGTATATGAAAAATACAGAATAATCACCAATATTCCCGGTTACATATTTTCTAGATGAGTCAATTTTAAGTTCCTTTCCTAAACCTCTTTCAACGAGAGTTTTACATCGCTGGAAAGAATAAGATAAGAGCTATCAATCAAGCTATAAATGGTTTATGCAGCAAAAGAAATGTGAAAGTTATATGCAATTGTATATGAAAAATACAAAATCATCATCAATATTCCCAGTGATATGTTTCGTAGATGAGTCAATTTTAAGTTCCTTTCCTAAACCTCGTTTCATGCAACAAAAGAAATGTGAAAGTTATATGCAATTGTATATGAAAAATACAAAATCGTCAACAATGTTCCCAGTCAATTTAAGTTCCCTTTCTAAGCCTCTATCAACGAGAGTTATATATCGTTGGAAAGAACACAATAAGGGCTTTCAATCACGCTATAAATGGTTTAAGCAGCAGACAAAATGTGAAAGTTAAATACAACTATATATGAAAAAACAAAATTATCAACAATATTCCCAGTGACATATTTCCTAGATGAGTCAATTTAAAGTTCCTTTCCTAAACCTCTTTCAACGAGAGTTTTACATCGTTGGAAAGAAGAAGCTAAGATCTTTCAATCAAGCTATAAATCGTTTATACGGCAAAAGAAATGTGAAAGTTAAATGCAACTGTATATGAAAAATACAAAATCATCAACAATATTCTCAGTCAATTTTAACTTACCTTTCTAAGCCTCTATCAACGAGAGTTATATATCGTTGGAGGGAACAAAATAAGGGCTTTCAATCACGCTATAAATGGTTTATGCAGCGAAAAAATGTGAAAGTTATATGCAACTGTATACGAAAAATACAAATTCATCAGCAATATTCCCAGAGACATATTTCCTAGATGAGTCAATTTAAAGTTCCTTTCCTAAACCTCTTTCAACGAGAGTTTTACATCGCCGGAAAGAAAAAGCTAAGAGTTTCAATTAAGCTATAAATGTTTTATGCAACCAAAGAAATGTGAAAGTTAACTACAACTGTATATGAAAAATACAGAGTCATCAACAATATTCCTAGTGACATATATCCGAGATCGGTCAATTTTAAGTTCCTTTCCTAAGCCTCTTTCAACGAGAGTTTTACATCGTTGGAAAGAAGAAGCTAAGATCTTTCAATCAAGCTGTAAATCGTTTATACGGCAAAAGAAATGTGAAAGTTAAATGCAACTATATATGGAAAATACAAAATCATCAACAACATGCTTTCAATCACGCTATAAAGGGTTTATGCAGCGAAAAAATGTGAAAGTTAAATACAACTGTACATGAAAAACACAGAACCATCAACAATATTCCCAGTGACATATTTCCTAGATCAGTCAATTTTGAGTTCCTTTCCTAAGCCTCTATCAACGAGAGTTATACATAGTTTGAAAGAACAAGCTAAGAGCTTCCAATCAAGCTATAAATGGTTCATGCAGCAAAGGAAATGTGAAAGTTAAATGCAACTGTATATGAAAAATACAGATTCATCAACAATATTCCCAGTGACATATTTCATAGATTAGTCAATTTTAAGTTTGTTTCCTAAACCCCTTCAAGCGGGAGTTATACATCGCTAGAAAGAACAAGATAAGAGCTTCCAATCACGATAAAAATGGTTTATGCAGCGAAAAAAATGTGAAAGTTAAATACAACTGTATATGAAAAACACAGTTGTATTTAACAATATTGGAAAGAACAAAATAAGGGCTTTCAGTCAAGCTATAAATGGTTTATGCAGCAAATGAAATGTGAAAATTAAATACAACTGTATATGAAAAATGCAGAATTATCACCAATATTCCCAGTGTCATATTTCCTAGATGAGTCAGTTTTAAGTTCCTTTCCTAAACCTCATTTTATGCAACAAAAGAAATGATAAAGATAAATACAACTGTATATGAAAAATACAGAATAATCAACAATATTCCCAGCGACATATTTCATATTTAAAACAATTTTAAGTTCCTTTCCTAAACCTCTTTTAACGAGAGCTTTACATCGCTGGAAAGAATAAGCTAAGAGCTTTCAATGAAACTGTAAATGGTTTATGCAGCGAAAAAAATGTGAAAGTTAAATACAACTGTGTATGAAAAATACAGAATTATCATCAATATTCCCATTGACATATTTCCTAGATGAGTCAATTTTAAGTTCCTTTCCTAAACCTATTTCAACGAGAGCTTTACATCGCTGGAAAGAAGAAGCTAATAGCTTTCAATCAAGCTATAAATGGTTTATGCAGCAAAAGAAATGTGAAAGTTAAATGCAACTGTATATGAAAAATACAAAATAATCAGCAATATTCCCAGTGACATATTTCGTAGATGAGTCAATTTTAAGTTCCTTTCCTAAACCTCATTTTATGCAACAAAAGAAATGGGAAAGATAAATACAACTGTATATGAAAAATACAGAATAATCAACAATATACCCAGTGATATATTTCATAGATGAGACAATTTTAATTTCCTTTCCTAAACCTCTTTTAATGAGTGTTTTACATCGCTGGAAAGAATAAGCTAAGAGCTTTCAATCAAGCTGTAAATGGTTTATGCAGCAAAAGAAATGTGAAAGTTAAATGCAACTGTATATAAAAAATACAAAATCACCAACACTATTTCCAGTGACATATTTCCTAAATGAGTCAATTTTGAGTTCCTTTGCTAAGCTTCTTCAAACAAGAAGGTGAATGTTAAACACAACTATACATGAAAAACACAGAATCATAAACAATATTCTCAGTGACATATTTTCTAGATGAGTCAATTTTAAGTTCCTCTCCTAAACCTCTTTCAACGAGATTTTACATCGTTGAATAGAACAAGCTAAGAGATTTCAATCAAATTATAAACGGCTTATGCAGCAAAAGAAATGTGAAAGTTCCTTTCCTAAGCTTCTCCAAACGAGAGGTATACATCACTAGAAAGAACAAGATAAGAGCTTCCAAACAAGCTATAAATGGTTCATGTAGGAAAAGAAAAGTGAAAGTTATATGCAATTGTATATGAAAAATTCAAAATCATCAGCAATATTCCCCGTGATATATTTCGTAGATGAATCAATTTTAAGTTCCTTTCCTAAACCTCATTTCATGCAACAAAAGTAATGTGAAAGTTAAATGCAACTGTATATGAAAAATACAAAATCATCAATAATATTCCCAGTCAATTTTAAGTTCCTTTTCTAAGCCTCTATCAACGAGAGCTATATATCGTTGGAGAGAACAAAATAAGGGCTTTCAATCACGCTATAAATGGTTTATGCCACAAAAGAAATCTGAAAGTTAAATTCAACTGTATATGAAAAATACAGATTCATCAACAATATTCCCAGTAACATATTTCCTAGATGAGTCAATTTTAAGTTCCTTTCCTAAACCTCTTTCAACAATAGCTTTACATAGCTGGAAAGAAGAAGCTAAGAGCTTTTAATCAAGCTATAAATGGTTTATGCAGCAAAAGAAATGTGAAAGTTAAATGCACCTGTATATGAAAAATACAAAATCATAAGCAATATTCCCAGTGACATATTTCCTAAATGAGTCAATTTTAAGTTCCTTTGCTAAGCTTCTTCAAACAAGAAGGTGAATGTTAAACACAACTGTATATGAAAAATAATGAATCATAAACAATATTCTCAGTGACATATTTTCTAGATGAGTCAATTTTAAGTTCCTCTCCTAAACCTCTTTCAACGAGATTTCACATCGTTGAATAGAACAAGCTAAGAGATTTCAATCAAATTATAAACGGCTTATGCAGCAAAAGAAATGTGAAAGTTCCTTTCCCAAGCTTCTCCAAACGAGAGGTATACATCACTAGAAAGAACAAGATAAGAGCTTCCAAACAAGCTATAAATGGTTCATGCAGGAAAAGAAATCTGAAAGTTATATGCAATTGTATATGAAAAATACAAAATCATCAGCAATATTCCCAGTGATATGTTTCGTAGATGAGTCAATTTTAAGTTCCTTTCCTAAACCTCATTCATGCAACAAAAGAAATGTGAAAATTAAATGCAACTGTATATGAAAAATACAAAATCATCAACAATATGCCCAGTCAATTTTACGTTCTTTTCTAAGCCTCCATAAACGAGAGTTATATATCGTTGGAGAGAACAAAATAAGGGTTTGCAATCACGCTATAAATGGTTTATGCAGCGAAAAAATGTGAAAGTTAAATACAACTGTATATGAAAAAACAAAACCATCAACAATATTCCCAGTGACATATTTCCAAGATGAGTCAATTTAAAGTTCCTTTCCTAAACTCTATTTTATGCAACAAAAGAGATGTGAAAGTTAACTACAACTGTATATGAAAAATACAGAATAATCAACAATATTCCCGGTTACATATTTCCTAGATGAGTCAATTTTAAGTTCCTCTCCTAAACCTCTTTCAACGAGAGTTTTACATCGCTGGAAAGAAGAAGCTAAGAGCCTTCAATCAAGCTATAAATGGTTTATGCAGCAAAAGAAATGTGAAAGTTATATGCAATTGTATATGAAAAATACAAAATCATCAGCAATATTCCCAGTGATATGTTTCGTAGATGAGTCAATTTTAAGTTCCTTTCCTAAACCTCATTTCATGCAAGAAAAGAAATGTGAAAGTTATATGCAATTGTATATGAAAAATACAAAATCGTCAACAATGTTCCCAGTCAATTTTAAGTTCCCTTGCTAAGCCTCTATCCACGAGAGTTATATATCGTTGGAGAGAACAAAATAAGGCCTTTCAATCACGCTATAAATGGTTTAAGCAGCAGAAAAAATGGGAAAGTTAAATACAACTATATATGAAAAAACAAAATTATCAACAATATTCCCAGTGACATATTTCCTAGATGAGTCAATTTAAAGTTCCTTTCCTAAAACTCTTTCAACGAGAGTTTTACATGGTTGGAAAGAAGAAGCTAAGATCTTTCAATCAAGCTGTAAATCGTTTATACGGCAAAAGAAATGTGAAATTTAAATGCAACGGTATATGAAAAATACAAAATCATCAACAATATTCCCAGTCAATTTTAAGTTCCCTTTCTAAGCCTCTATCAACGAGAGTTATATATCGTTGGAGAGAACAAAATAAGGGCTTTCAATCACGCTATAAATGATTTAAGCAGCAGAAAAAATGTGAAAGTTAAATACAACTGTATACGAAAATTCAAAATCATCAACAATATTCACAGTGACATATTTCCAACGAGAGTTATACATCGTTGGAAAGAACAAAATAAGGGCTTTCAATCACGCTATAAATGGTTTATGCAGCGAAAAAAATGTGAATGTTAAATACAACTGTATATGAAAAATACAGATTCATCAACAATATTCCCAGTGACATATTTCATAGATTAGTCAATTTTTAGTTTTTTTCCTAAGCCCCTTCAAGCGGGAGTTATACATCGCTAGAAAGAACAATATAAGAGCTTTCAATCACGATATAAATGGTTTATGCAGCGAAAAAAATGTGAAAGTTAAATACAACTGTATATGAAAAATACAGTTGTATTTAACAACATTCCCAGTGACACATTCCCAACGAGAGTTATACATCGTTGGAAAGAACAAAATAAGGGCTTTTAATCACGCTATAAATGGTTTAAGCAGCGGAAAAATGTGAAAGTTAAATGCAACTGTATATGAAAAATACAAAATCATCAACAATATGTTTTCAATCACGCTATAAATGGTTTATGCAGCGAAAAAATGTGAAAGTTAAATACAACTGTATATGAAAAATACAGTTGTATTTAACAATATTCCCAGTGACACATTCCCAACGAGACTTATACATCGTTGGAAAGAACAAAATAAGGGCTTTCAATCAAGCTATAAATGGTTTATGCAGCAAATGAAATGTGAAAGTTAAATACAACTGTATATGAAAAATGCAGAATTATCATCAATATTCCCAGTGACATATTTCCTAGATGAGTCAGTTTTAAGTTCCTTTCCTAAACCTCATTTTATGCAACAAAAGAAATGGGAAAGATAAATACAACTGCATATGAAAAATACAGAATAATCAACAATATTCCCAGTGAAATATTTCATATTTGAAACAATTTTAAGTTCCTTTCCTAAACCACTTTTAACGAGAGTTTTACATCGCTGGAAAGAATAAGCTAAGAGCTTTCAATCAAGCTGTAAATGGTTTATGCAGCGAAAAGAATTTGAAAGTTAAATGCAACTGTATATGAAAAATACAAAATCATCAGCAATATTCCCAGTGACATATTTCGTAGATGAGGCAATTTTAAGTTTCTTTCTTAACCTCATTTTATGCAACAAAAGAAATGGGAAAGTTAAATGCAACTGTATATGAAAAATACAAAATCATCAACAATATTCCCAGTGACATATTTCCTAGATGAGTCAATTTTAAGTTCCTTTGCTAAGCTTCTTCAAACTAGGGGGTGAATGTTAAATACAACTTTATATGAAAAAACACAGAATCATAAACAATATCTCCGGTGACATATTTCCTAGATGAGTCAATTTTAAGTTTGTTTCCTAAGCTTCTTCAAACGAGAGGTATACATCACTAGAAAGAACAAGATAAGAGCTTCCAAACAAGCTATAAATGGTTCATTCGGGAAAAGAAGTGTGAAAGTTATATGCAATTGTATATGAAAAATTCAAAATCATCAGCAATATTCCCAGTGATATATTTCGTAGATGAGTCAATTTTAAGTTCCTTTCCTAAACCTCATTTCATGCAACAAAAGAAATGTGAAAGTTAAATGCAACTGTATATGAAAAATACAAAATCATCAACAATATTCCCAGTCAATTTTAAGTTCCCTTTCTAAGCCTCTATCAACGAGAGTTATATATCGTTGAAGAGAACAAAATAAGGGCTTTCAATCACGCTATAAATGGTTTATGCCACAAAAGAAATGTGAAAGTTAAATTCAACTGTATATGAAAAATACAGATTCATCAACAATATTCCCAGTGACATATTTCCTAGATGAGTCAATTTTAAGTTCTTTTCCTAAACCTCTTTCAACGAGAGTTTTACATCGTTGAAAAGAACAAGCTAAGAGATTTCTATCAAGCTACAAATGTTTTATGCAGCGAAAAAAATGTGAATGTTAAATACAACTGTATATGAAAAAACAAAATCATCAACAATATTCCCAGTGACATATTTCCTAGATGAGTCAATTTTAAGTTCCTTTCTTAAACCTCTATCAACGAGAGTTTTACATCACTAGAAAAAACAAACTAAGAGCTTGCAATCAAGCTATAAAGTGGTTTATGCAACAAAAGAAATGTGAAAGTTAAATTCAACTATATATGGAAAATACAAAATCATCAACAATATTCCCAGTGACATATTTCGTAGATGAGTCAATTTTAAGTTCCTTTCCTAAGCTTCTTCAAACGAGAGGTATACATTGTTGGAAAGAACAAGATAAGAGCTCTCAGTGAAGCTATAAACGGTTTATACAGGGAAAAAATGTGAAAGTTAAATACAACTGTACATGAAAAATACAGAATCATCAACAATATTTCCAGTGACATATTTCCTAGATCAGTCAATTTTGAGTTCCTTTCCTAAGCCTCTATCAAAGAGAGTTATACATCGTTGGAAAGAACAAGCTAAGAGTTTCCAATCAAGCTATAAATGGTTCATGCAGCAAAGGAAATGTGAAAGTTAAATGCAACTGTATATGAAAAATACAGATTCATCAACAATATTCCCAGTGGCATATTTCATAGATTAGTCAATTTTAAGTTTGTTTCCTAAACCCCTTCAAGCGGGAGTTATACATCGCTAGAAAGAACAAGATAAGAGCTTCCAATCACGATATAAATGGTTTATGCAGCGAAAAAAATGTGAAAGTTAAATACAACTGTATATGAAAAATACAGTTGTATTTAACAATATTGGAAAGAACAAAATAAGGGCTTTCAGTCAAGCTATAAATGGTTTATGCAGCAAATGAAATGTGAAAATTAAATACAACTGTATATGAAAAATGCAGAATTATCACCAATATTCCCAGTGACATATTTCCTAGATGAGTCAGTTTTAAGTTCCTTTCCTAAACCTCATTTTATGCAACAAAAGAAATGGGAAAGATAAATACAACTGTATATGAAAAATACAGAATAATCAACAATATTCCCAGCGACATATTTCATATTTGAAACAATTTTAAGTTCCTTTCCTAAACCTCTTTTAACGAGAGCTTTACATCGCTGGAAAGAATAAGCTAAGAGCTTTCATTGAAACTGTAAATGGTTTATGCAGCGAAAAAAATGTGAAAGTTAAATACAACTGTGTATGAAAAATACAGAATTATCATCAATATTCCCATTGACATATTTCCTAGATGAGTCAATTTTAAGTTCCTTTCCTAAACCTATTTCAACGAGAGCTTTACATCGCTGGAAAGAAGAAGCTAATAGCTTTCAATCAAGCTATAAATGGTTTATGCAGCAAAAGAAATGTGAAAGTTAAATGCAACTGTATATGAAAAATACAAAATAATCAGCAATATTCCCAGTGACATATTTCGTAGATGAGTCAATTTTAAGTTCCTTTCCTAAACCTCATTTTATGCAACAAAAGAAATGGGAAAGTTAAATGCAACTGTATATGAAAAATACAAAATCATCAATAATATTCCCAGTCAATTTTAAGTTCCTTTTCTAAGCCTCTATCAACGAGAGCTATATATCGTTGGAGAACACAAAATAAGGGCTTTCAATCACGCTATAAATGGTTTATGCCACAAAAGAAATCTGAAAGTTAAATTCAACTGTATATGAAAAATACAGATTCATCAACAATATTCCCAGTAACATATTTCCTAGATGAGTCAATTTTAAGTTCCTTTCCTAAACCTCTTTCAACAATAGCTTTACATAGCTGGAAAGAAGAAGCTAAGAGCTTTTAATCAAGCTATAAATGGTTTATGCAGCAAAAGAAATGTGAAAGTTAAATGCACCTGTATATGAAAAATACAAAATCATAAGCAATATTCCCAGTGACATATTTCCTAAATGAGTCAATTTTAAGTTCCTTTGCTAAGCTTCTTCAAACAAGAAGGTGAATGTTAAACACAACTGTATATGAAAAATACAGAATCATAAACAATATTCTCAGTGACATATTTTCTAGATGAGTCAATTTTAAGTTCCTCTCCTAAACCTCTTTCAACGAGATTTCACATCGTTGAATAGAACAAGCTAAGAGATTTCAATCAAATTATAAACGGCTTATGCAGCAAAAGAAATGTGAAAGTTCCTTTCCTAAGCTTCTCCAAACGAGAGGTATACATCACTAGAAAGAACAAGATAAGAGCTTCCAAACAAGCTATAAATGGTTCATGCAGGAAAAGAAATCTGAAAGTTATATGCAATTGTATATGAAAAATACAAAATCATCAGCAATATTCCCAGTGATATGTTTCGTAGATGAGTCAATTTTAAGTTCCTTTCCTAAACCTCATTCATGCAACAAAAGAAATGTGAAAATTAAATGCAACTGTATATGAAAAATACAAAATCATCAACAATATGCCCAGTCAATTTTACGTTCTTTTCTAAGCCTCCATAAACGAGAGTTATATATCGTTGGAGAGAACAAAATAAGGGTTTGCAATCACGCTATAAATGGTTTATGCAGCGAAAAAATGTGAAAGTTAAATACAACTGTATATGAAAAAACAAAACCATCAACAATATTCCCAGTGACATATTTCCAAGATGAGTCAATTTAAACTTCCTTTCCTAAACTCTATTTTATGCAACAAAAGAGATGTGAAAGTTAACTACAACTGTATATGAAAAATACAGAATAATCAACAATATTCCCGGTTACATATTTCCTAGATGAGTCAATTTTAAGTTCCTCTCCTAAACCTCTTTCAACGAGAGTTTTACATCGCTGGAAAGAAGAAGCTAAGAGCCTTCAATCAAGCTATAAATGGTTTATGCAGCAAAAGAAATGTGAAAGTTATATGCAATTGTATATGAAAAATACAAAATCATCAGCAATATTCCCAGTGATATGTTTCGTAGATGAGTCAATTTTAAGTTCCTTTCCTAAACCTCATTTCATGCAAGAAAAGAAATGTGAAAGTTATATGCAATTGTATATGAAAAATACAAAATCGTCAACAATGTTCCCAGTCAATTTTAAGTTCCCTTTCTAAGCCTCTATCCACGAGAGTTATATATCGTTGGAGAGAACAAAATAAGGGCTTTCAATCACGCTATAAATGGTTTAAGCAGCAGAAAAAATATGAAAGTTAAATACAACTATATATGAAAAAACAAAATTATCAACAATATTCCCAGTGACATATTTCCTAGATGAGTCAATTTAAAGTTCCTTTCCTAAACCTCTTTCAACGAGAGTTTTACATGGTTGGAAAGAAGAAGCTAAGAGATTTCAATCAAATTATAAACGGCTTATGCAGCAAAAGAAATGTGAAAGTTCCTTTCCTAAGCTTCTCCAAACGAGAGGTATACATCACTAGAAAGAACAAGATAAGAGCTTCCAAACAAGCTATAAATGGTTCATGCAGGAAAAGAAATCTGAAAGTTATATGCAATTGTATATGAAAAATACAAAATCATCAGCAATATTCCCAGTGATATGTTTCGTAGATGAGTCAATTTTAAGTTCCTTTCCTAAACCTCATTCATGCAACAAAAGAAATGTGAAAATTAAATGCAACTGTATATGAAAAATACAAAATCATCAACAATATGCCCAGTCAATTTTACGTTCTTTTCTAAGCCTCCATAAACGAGAGTTATATATCGTTGGAGAGAACAAAATAAGGGTTTGCAATCACGCTATAAATGGTTTATGCAGCGAAAAAATGTGAAAGTTAAATACAACTGTATATGAAAAAACAAAACCATCAACAATATTCCCAGTGACATATTTCCAAGATGAGTCAATTTAAACTTCCTTTCCTAAACTCTATTTTATGCAACAAAAGAGATGTGAAAGTTAACTACAACTGTATATGAAAAATACAGAATAATCAACAATATTCCCGGTTACATATTTCCTAGATGAGTCAATTTTAAGTTCCTCTCCTAAACCTCTTTCAACGAGAGTTTTACATCGCTGGAAAGAAGAAGCTAAGAGCCTTCAATCAAGCTATAAATGGTTTATGCAGCAAAAGAAATGTGAAAGTTATATGCAATTGTATATGAAAAATACAAAATCATCAGCAATATTCCCAGTGATATGTTTCGTAGATGAGTCAATTTTAAGTTCCTTTCCTAAACCTCATTTCATGCAAGAAAAGAAATGTGAAAGTTATATGCAATTGTATATGAAAAATACAAAATCGTCAACAATGTTCCCAGTCAATTTTAAGTTCCCTTTCTAAGCCTCTATCCACGAGAGTTATATATCGTTGGAGAGAACAAAATAAGGGCTTTCAATCACGCTATAAATGGTTTAAGCAGCAGAAAAAATATGAAAGTTAAATACAACTATATATGAAAAAATAAAATTATCAACAATATTCCCAGTGACATATTTCCTAGATGAGTCAATTTAAAGTTCCTTTCCTAAACCTCTTTCAACGAGAGTTTTACATGGTTGGAAAGAAGAAGCTAAGATCTTTCAATCAAGCTGTAAATCGTTTATACGGCAAAAGAAATGTGAAATTTAAATGCAACGGTATATGAAAAATACAAAATCATCAACAATATTCCCAGTCAATTTTAAGTTCCCTTTCTAAGCCTCTATCAACGAGAGTTATATATCGTTGGAGAGAACAAAATAAGGGCTTTCAATCACGCTATAAATGATTTAAGCAGCAGAAAAAATGTGAAAGTTAAATACAACTGTATATGAAAATTCAAAATCATCAACAATATTCACAGTGACATATTTCCAACGAGAGTTATACATCGTTGGAAAGAACAAAATAAGGGCTTTCAATCACGCTATAAATGGTTTATGCAGCGAAAAAAATGTGAATGTTAAATACAACTGTATATGAAAAATACAGAATTATCAACAATATTCCCAGTGACATATTTCATAGATTAGTCAATTTTTAGTTTTTTTCCTAAGCCCCTTCAAGCGGGAGTTATACATCGCTAGAAAGAACAATATAAGAGCTTTCAATCACGATATAAATGGTTTATGCAGCGAAAAAAATGTGAAAGTTAAATACAACTGTATATGAAAAATACAGTTGTATTTAACAACATTCCCAGTGACACATTCCCAACGAGAGTTATACATCGTTGGAAAGAACAAAATAAGGGCTTTTAATCACGCTATAAATGGTTTAAGCAGCGGAAAAATGTGAAAGTTAAATGCAACTGTATATGAAAAATACAAAATCATCAACAATATGTTTTCAATCACGCTATAAATGGTTTATGCAGCGAAAAAATGTGAAAGTTAAATACAACTGTATATGAAAAATACAGTTGTATTTAACAATATTCCCAGTGACACATTCCCAACGAGACTTATACATCGTTGGAAAGAACAAAACAAGGGCTTTCAATCAAGCTATAAATGGTTTATGCAGCAAATGAAATGTGAAAGTTAAATACAACTGTATATGAAAAATGCAGAATTATCATCAATATTCCCAGTGACATATTTCTTAGATGAGTCAGTTTTAAGTTCCTTTCCTAAACCTCATTTTATGCAACAAAAGAAATGGGAAAGATAAATACAACTGCATATGAAAAATACAGAATAATCAACAATATTCCCAGTGAAATATTTCATATTTGAAACAATTTTAAGTTCCTTTCCTAAACCACTTTTAACGAGAGTTTTACATCGCTGGAAAGAATAAGCTAAGAGCTTTCAATCAAGCTGTAAATGGTTTATGCAGCGAAAAGAATGTGAAAGTTAAATGCAACTGTATATGAAAATTACAAAATCATCAGCAATATTCCCAGTGACATATTTCGTAGATGAGGCAATTTTAAGTTTCTTTCTTAACCTCATTTTATGCAACAAAAGAAATGGGAAAGTTAAATGCAACTGTATATGAAAAATACAAAATCATCAACAATATTCCCAGTGACATATTTCCTAGATGAGTCAATTTTAAGTTCCTTTGCTAAGCTTCTTCAAACGAGGGGGTGAATGTTAAATACAACTTTATATGAAAAAACACAGAATCATAAACAATATTTCCGGTGACATATTTCCTAGATGAGTCAATTTTAAGTTTGTTTCCTAAGCTTCTTCAAACGAGAGGTATACATCACTAGAAAGAACAAGATAAGAGCTTCCAAACAAGCTATAAATGGTTCATTCGGGAAAAGAAGTGTGAAAGTTATATGCAATTGTATATGAAAAATTCAAAATCATCAGCAATATTCCCAGTGATATATTTCGTAGATGAGTCAATTTTAAGTTCCTTTCCTAAACCTCATTTCATGCAACAAAAGAAATGTGAAAGTTAAATGCAACTGTATATGAAAAATACAAAATCATCAACAATATTCCCAGTCAATTTTAAGTTCCCTTTCTAAGCCTCTATCAACGAGAGTTATATATCGTTGAAGAGAACAAAATAAGGGCTTTCAATCACGCTATAAATGGTTTATGCCACAAAAGAAATGTGAAAGTTAAATACAACTGTATATGAAAAAACAAAATCATCAACAATATTCCCAGTGACATATTTCCTAGATGAGTCAATTTTAAGTTCTTTTCCTAAACCTCTTTCAACGAGAGTTTTACATCGTTGAAAAGAACAAGCTAAGAGATTTCAATCAAGCTACAAATGTTTTATGCAGCGAAAAAAATGTGAATGTTAAATACAACTGTATATGAAAAAACAAAATCATCAACAATATTCCCAGTGACATATTTCCTAGATGAGTCAATTTTAAGTTCCTTTCTTAAACCTCTATCAACGAGAGTTTTACATCACTAGAAAAAACAAACTAAGAGCTTGCAATCAAGCTATAAAGTGGTTTATGCAACAAAAGAAATGTGAAAGTTAAACTCAACTATATATGGAAAATACAAAATCATCAACAATATTCCCAGTGACATATTTCGTAGATGAGTCAATTTTAAGTTCCTTTCCTAAGCTTCTTCAAACGAGAGGTATACATTGTTGGAAAGAACAAGATAAGAGCTCTCAGTGAAGCTATAAACGGTTTATACAGGGAAAAAATGTGAAAGTTAAATACAACTGTACATGAAAAATACAGAATCATCAACAATATTTCCAGTGACATATTTCCTAGATCAGTCAATTTTGAGTTCCTTTCCTAAGCCTCTATCAACGAGAGTTATACATCGTTGGAAAGAACAAGCTAAGAGTTTCCAATCAAGCTATAAATGGTTCATGCAGCAAAGGAAATGTGAAAGTTAAACGGAACTGTATATGAAAATTACAGATTCATCAACAATATTCCCAGTGACATATTTCCTAGATTAGTCAATTTTAAGTTCCTTTCCTAAACCTCATTTTATGGAACAAAAGAAATGTGAAAGATAAATACAACTGTATATGAAAAATACAGAATAATAAACAATATTTCCAGTGACATATTGCATAGATGAGACAATTTTAAGTTCCTTTCCTAAGCCTCTATCAACGAGAGTTATACATCGTTTGAAAGAACAAGCTAAGAGCTTCCAATCAAGCTATAAATGGTTCATGCAGCGAAGAAAATGTGAAAGTTAAATACAACTGTATATGAAAAAACAAAATCATCAACAATATTCCCAGTGACATATTTCCTAGATGAGCCAATTTAAAGTTCCTTTCCTAAACCTCTTTCAACGAGAGTTTTACATCGCTGGAAAGAAGAAGCTAAGAGCCTTCAATCAAGATATAAATGGTTTATGCAGCAAAATATGTTAAAGTTATATGCAATTGTATATGAAAAATACAAAATCATCAGCAATATTTCCAGTGATATATTTCGTAGATGAGTCAATTTTAAGTTCCTTTCCTAAACCTCATTTCATGCAACAAAAGAAATGTGAAAGTTAATTGCAACTTTATATGAAAAATACAAAATCATCAACAATATTCCCAGTCAATTTTAATTTCCCTTTCTAAGGCTCTATCAACCAGAGTTATATATCGTTGGAGAGAACAAAATAAGGGCTTTCAATCACGCTATAAATGGTTTAAGCAGCGGAAAAAATGTGGAAGTTAAATACAACTGTATATGAAAAAACAAAATCATCAACAATATTCAAAGTGACATATTTCCTAGATGATTTTAAGTTCCTTTCCGACACTTCTTTCAACGAGAGTTTTACATCGCTGGAAAGAAGAAGCTAATTGCCTTCAATCAAGCTAGAAATGGTTTATGCAGCAAAAGAAATGTGAAAGTTATATGCAATTGTATATGAAAAATACAAAATCATCAACAATATTCCCAGTCAGTTTTAAGTTCCCTTTCTAAGCCTCTATCAACAAGAGTTATACATCGTTGGAGGGACAAAATAAGGGCTTTCAATTACGCTATAAATGGTTTATACAGCGAAAAAAATGTGAAAGTTAAATGTAACTGCATACGAAAAATACAAAATCATCAGCAATATTCCCAGTGACACATTTCCTAGATGAGTCAATTTAAAGTTCCTTTCCTAAACCTCTTTCAACGAGAGTTTTGCATCGCTGGAAAGAAAAAGCTAAGAGCTTTCAATTAAGCTATAAATGGTGTATGCAACAAAAGAAATGTGAAAGTTAAATACAACTGTATACGGAAAATACAGAATCGTCAAAAATATTCGCAGTGACATATTTCCAACGAGAGATATACGTCGTTGGAAAGAACAAAATAAGGGCTTTCAATCACGCTATAAATGGTTTATGCAGCGAAAAAAAATGTGAATGTTAAATACAACTGTATATGAAAAATACAGAATCATCAAGAATATTCCCACTGACATATTTCCTAGATGAGTCAATTTTAAGTTCCTTTCCTAAACCTCTATCAACTAGAGTTTTACATCGCTGGATGTAAGAGCTTTCAATCAAGCTATAAGTGGTTTATGCAACAAAAGAAATGTGAAAGTTAATTCAACTGTATATGGAAAATACAGAATCATCAACAATATTCCCACTGACATATTTCATAGATGAGACAATTTTAAGTTCCTTTCCTAAACCTCTTTCAACGAGAGTTTTACATCGCTAGAAAGAACAAGATAAGAGCTTTCAATCACGATATAAATGGTATATGCAGCGAAAAAAATGTGAAGGTTAAATACAACTGTATATGAAAAATACAGTTGTATTTAACAATATTCCCAGTGACATATTTGCAACGAGAGTTATATGTCGTTGGAAAAAACAAAATAAGGGCTTTCAATCACGCTATAAATGTTTTAAGCAGCGGAAAAAATGTGAAAGTTAAATACAACTGTATATGAAAAAACAAAATCATCAACAATATTTCCAGTGACATATTTCCTAGATGAGTTTAAGTTCCTTTCTGAAACCTCTTCCTTTCCTAAACCTCATTTCATGCAACAAAAGAAATGTGTAAGTTAATTGCAACTTTATATGAAAAATACAAAATCGTCAACAATATTCCCAGTCAATTTTAATTTCCTTTTCTAAGCCTCTATCAACGAGAGTTATATATCGTTGAAGAGAACAAAATAAGGGCTTTCAGTCACGCTATAAATGGCTTAAGCAGCGGAAAAAATGTGAAAGTTAAATACAACTGTATATGAAAAATACAAAATCATCAACAATATTCCCAGTGACATATTTCCTAGATGAGTCAATTTTAAGTTCCTTTCCTAAACCTCTATCAACGAGAGTAATAAATCGCTGGAAAGAACAAGCTAAGAGCTTTCAAACAATCAATAAATGGTTTATGCAACAAAAGAAATGTGAAAGTTATATGCAATTGTATATGAAAAATACAAAATCATCAACAATATTCCCAGTCAATTTTAAGTTCCCTTTCTAAGCCTCTATCAACGAGAGTTATATATCGTTGGAGGGAACAAAATAAGGGTTTTCGGTCACGCTATAAATGGTTTATGCAGCGAAAAAAATGTGAAAGTTAAATACAACTGTATATAAAAAATACAAAATCATCAGCAATATTCCCAGTTACATATTTCGTAGATGAGTCAGTTTTAAGTTCCTTTCCTGAACCTCATTTAAGCAACAAAAGAAATGTGAAACTTAAATAAAACTGTATATAAAAAATACAGATTCACCAACAATATTCCCAGTGACAAATTTCCTAGATTAGTCAATTTTAAGTTTCTTTCCTAAGCCTCTTCAAACGAGAGATATACATCGCTAGAAAGAACAAGATAAGAGCTTTCAATTACGTTATATATGGTTTATGCAGCGAAAAAAATGTGAAAGTTAAATACAACTGTATGTGAAAAACACAGTTGTATTTAACAATATTCCCAGTGACATATTTGCAACGAGAGTTATACATCGTTGGAAAGAACAAAATAAGGGCTTTCAATCACGGTATAAATGGTTTAAGCAGCGGAAAAATGTGAAAGTTAAATACAACTGTATATGAAAAAACAAAATCATCAACAATATTCCCAGTGACATATTTCCTAGATGAGTTTAAATTCCTGTCCGAAACCTCTTTCAACGAGAGTTTTACATGGGTGGAAAGAAGAAGCTAAGAGCCTTCAATCAGGCTATAAATGGTTAATGTAGCAAAAGAAATGTTAAAGTTAAATGCAACTGTATATGAAAAATACAAAATCATCAACAATCAATCAATTTTAAGTTCCCTTTCTAAGCCTCTATCAACGAGAGTTAGATATCGTTGAAGAGAACAAAATAAGGGCTTTCAATCAAGCTATAAATGGTTTATGCAGCAAAAGAAATGTGAAAGTTAAATGCAACTGTATATGAAAAATAGAGAATCATCAACAATATTCCCAGTGACATATTTCCTAGATGAGTCAATTTTAAGTTCTTTTCCTAAACCTCTTTCAACGAGAGTTTTACATCGTTGAAAAGAACAAGCTAAGAGCTTTCAATCAAGCTACAAATGTTTTATGCAGCGAAAAAAATGTGAATGTTAAATACAACTGTATATGAAAAATACAGAATCATCAACAATATTCCCAGTGACATATTTCCTAGATGAGTCAATTTTAAATTCCTTTCTTAAACCTCTATCAACGAGAGTTTTACATCACTAGAAAAAACAAGCTAAGAGCTTGCAATCAAGCTATAAAGTGGTTTATGCAACAAAAGAAATGTGAAAGTTAAATTCAACTATATATGGAAAATACAAAATCATCAACAATATTCCCAGTGACATATTTCGTAGATGAGTCAATTTTAAGTTCCTTTCCTAAGCTTCTTCAAACGAGAGGTATACATTGTTGGAAAGAACAAGATAAGAGTTTCCAATCAAGCTATAAATGGTTCATGCAGCAAAGGAAATGTGAAAGTTAAACGGAACTGTATATGAAAATTACAGTCAATTTTAAGTTCTTTTCCTATTTCCAGTGACATATTGCATAGATGAGACAATTTTAAGTTCCTTTCCTAAGCCTCTATCAACGAGAGTTATACATCGTTTGAAAGAACATGCTAAGAGCTTCCAATCAAGCTATAAATGGTTCATGCAGCGAAGAAAATGTGAAAGTTAAATACAACTGTATATGAAAAAACAAAATCATCAACAATATTCCCAGTGACATATTTCCTAGATGAGCCAATTTAAAGTTCCTTTCCTAAACCTCTTTCAACGAGAGTTTTACATCGCTGGAAAGAAGAAGCTAAGAGCCTTCAATCAAGATATAAATGGTTTATGCAGCAAAATATGTTAAAGTTATATGCAATTGTATATGAAAAATACAAAATCATCAGCAATATTTCCAGTGATATATTTTGTAGATGAGTCAATTTAAAGTTCCTTTCCTAAACCTCATTTTAAACAGCAAAAGAAATGTGAAAGTTAAATACAACTGTATATGAAAAATACAAAATCATCAACAATATTCCCAGTCAATTTTAAGTTCCCTTTCTAAGCCTCTATCAACGAGAGTTATATATCGTTGAAGAGAACAAAATAAGGGCTTTCAATCAAGCTATAAATGGTTTATCCAGCAAAAGAAATGTGAAAGTTAAATGCAACTGTATATGAAAAATACAGATTCATCAACAATATTCCCAGTGACATATTTCCTAGATGAGTCAATTTTAAGTTCTTTTCCTAAACCTCTTTCAACGAGAGTTTTACATCGTTGAAAAGAACAAGCTAAGAGATTTCAATCAAGCTACAAATGTTTTATGCAGCGAAAAAAATGTGAATGTTAAACACAACTGTATATGAAAAAACAAAATCATCAACAATATTCCCAGTGACATATTTCCTAGATGAGTCAATTTTAAGTTCCTTTCTTAAACCTCTATCAACGAGAGTTTTACATCACTAGAAAAAACAAACTAAGAGCTTGCAATCAAGCTATAAAGTGGTTTATGCAACAAAAGAAATGTGAAAGTTAAACTCAACTATATATGGAAAATACAAAATCATCAACAATATTCCCAGTGACATATTTCGTAGATGAGTCAATTTTAAGTTCCTTTCCTAAGCTTCTTCAAACGAGAGGTATACATTGTTGGAAAGAACAAGATAAGAGCTCTCAGTGAAGCTATAAACGGTTTATACAGGGAAAAAATGTGAAAGTTAAATACAACTGTACATGAAAAATACAGAATCATCAACAATATTTCCAGTGACATATTTCCTAGATCTGTCAATTTTAGGTTCCTTTCCTAAGCCTCTATCAACGAGAGTTATACATCGTTGGAAAGAACAAGCTAAGAGTTTCCAATCAAGCTATAAATGGTTCATGCAGCAAAGGAAATGTGAAAGTTAAACGGAACTGTATATCAAAATTACAGATTCATCAACAATATTCCCAGTGACATATTTCCTAGATTAGTCAATTTTAAGTTCCTTTCCTAAACCTCATTTTATGGAACAAAAGAAATGTGAAAGATAAATACAACTGTATATGAAAAATACAGAATAATAAACAATATTTCCAGTGACATATTGCATAGATAAGACAATTTTAAGTTCCTTTCCTAAGCCTCTATCAACGAGAGTTATACATCGTTTGAAAGAACAAGCTAAGAGCTTCCAATCAAGCTATAAATGGTTCATGCAGCGAAGAAAATGTGAAAGTTAAATACAACTGTATATGAAAAAACAAAATCATCAACAATATTCCCAGTGACATATTTCCTAGATGAGCCAATTTAAAGTTCCTTTCCTAAACCTCTTTCAACGAGAGTTTTACATCGCTGGAAAGAAGAAGCTAAGAGCCTTCAATCAAGATATAAATGGTTTATGCAGCAAAATATGTTAAAGTTATATGCAATTGTATATGAAAAATATAAAATCATCAGCAATATTTCCAGTGATATATTTCGTAGATGAGTCAATTTTAAGTTCCTTTCCTAAACCTCATTTCATGCAACAAAAGAAATGTGAAAGTTAATTGCAACTTTATATGAAAAATACAAAATCATCAACAATATTCCCAGTCAATTTTAATTTCCCTTTCTAAGGCTCTATCAACCAGAGTTATATATCGTTGGAGAGAACAAAATAAGGGCTTTCAATCACGCTATAAATGGTTTAAGCAGCGGAAAAAATGTGGAAGTTAAATACAACTGTATATGAAAAAACAAAATCATCAACAATATTCAAAGTGACATATTTCCTAGATGATTTTAAGTTCCTTTCCGACACTTCTTTCAACGAGAGTTTTACATCGCTGGAAAGAAGAAGCTAATTGCCTTCAATCAAGCTAGAAATGGTTTATGCAGCAAAAGAAATGTGAAAGTTATATGCAATTGTATATGAAAAATACAAAATCATCAACAATATTCCCAGTCAGTTTTAAGTTCCCTTTCTAAGCCTCTATCAACAAGAGTTATACATCGTTGGAGGGACAAAATAAGGGCTTTCAATTACGCTATAAATGGTTTATACAGCGAAAAAAATGTGAAAGTTAAATGTAACTGCATACGAAAAATACAAAATCATCAGCAATATTCCCAGTGACACATTTCCTAGATGAGTCAATTTAAAGTTCCTTTCCTAAACCTCTTTCAACGAGAGTTTTGCATCGCTGGAAAGAAAAAGCTAAGAGCTTTCAATTAAGCTATAAATGGTGTATGCAACAAAAGAAATGTGAAAGTTAAATACAACTGTATACGGAAAATACAGAATCGTCAAAAATATTCGCAGTGACATATTTCCAACGAGAGATATACGTCGTTGGAAAGAACAAAATAAGGGCTTTCAATCACGCTATAAATGGTTTATGCAGCGAAAAAAAATGTGAAAGTTAAATGCAACTGTATATGAAAAATACAGAATCATCAACAATATTCCCAGTGACATATTTCCTAGATGAGTCAATTTTAAGTTCCTTTCCTAAACCTCTATCAACTAGAGTTTTACATCGCTGGATGTAAGAGCTTTCAATCAAGCTATAAGTGGTTTATGCAACAAAAGAAATGTGAAAGTTAATTCAACTGTATATGGAAAATACAGAATCATCAACAATATTCCCACTGACATATTTCATAGATGAGACAATTTTAAGTTCCTTTCCTAAACCTCTTTCAACGAGAGTTTTACATCGCTAGAAAGAACAAGATAAGAGCTTTCAATCACGATATAAATGGTATATGCAGCGAAAAAAATGTGAAGGTTAAATACAACTGTATATGAAAAATACAGTTGTATTTAACAATATTCCCAGTGACATATTTGCAACGAGAGTTATATATCGTTGGAAAAAACAAAATAAGGGCTTTCAATCACGCTATAAATGTTTTAAGCAGCGGAAAAAATGTGAAAGTTAAATACAACTGTATATGAAAAAACAAAATCATCAACAATATTTCCAGTGACATATTTCCTAGATGAGTTTAAGTTCCTTTCTGAAACCTCTTCCTTTCCTAAACCTCATTTCATGCAACAAAAGAAATGTGTAAGTTAATTGCAACTTTATATGAAAAATACAAAATCGTCAACAATATTCCCAGTCAATTTTAATTTCCTTTTCTAAGCCTCTATCAACGAGAGTTATATATCGTTGAAGAGAACAAAATAAGGGCTTTCAGTCACGCTATAAATGGCTTAAGCAGCGGAAAAAATGTGAAAGTTAAATACAACTGTATATGAAAAATACAAAATCATCAACAATATTCCCAGTGACATATTTCCTAGATGAGTCAATTTTAAGTTCCTTTCCTAAACCTCTATCAACGAGAGTTTTACATCGCTGGAAAGAACAAGCTAAGAGCTTTCAATCAAGCTATAAATGGTTTATGCAGCAAAAGAAATGTGAAAGTTATATGCAATTGTATATGAAAAATACAAAATCATCAACAATATTCCCAGTCAATTTTAAGTTCCCTTTCTAAGCCTCTATCAACGAGAGTTATATATCGTTGGAGGGAACAAAATAAGGGTTTTCGGTCACGCTATAAATGGTTTATGCAGCGAAAAAAATGTGAAAGTTAAATACAACTGTATATAAAAAATACAAAATCATCAGCAATATTCCCAGTGACATATTTCGTAGATGAGTCAGTTTTAAGTTCCTTTCCTGAACCTCATTTAAGCAACAAAAGAAATGTGAAACTTAAATAAAACTGTATATAAAAAATACAGATTCACCAACAATATTCCCAGTGACAAATTTCCTAGATTAGTCAATTTTAAGTTTCTTTCCTAAGCCTCTTCAAACGAGAGATATACATCGCTAGAAAGAACAAGATAAGAGCTTTCAATCACGATATATATGGTTTATGCAGCGAAAAAAATGTGAAAGTTAAATACAACTGTATATGAAAAACACAGTTGTATTTAAGAATATTCCCAGTGACATATTTGCAACGAGAGTTATACATCGTTGGAAAGAACAAAATAAGGGCTTTCAATCACGGTATAAATGGTTTAAGCAGCGGAAAAATGTGAAAGTTAAATACAACTGTATATGAAAAAACAAAATCATCAACAATATTCCCAGTGACATATTTCCTAGATGAGTTTAAATTCCTGTCCGAAACCTCTTTCAACGAGAGTTTTACATGGGTGGAAAGAAGAAGCTAAGAGCCTTCAATCAGGCTATAAATGGTTAATGTAGCAAAAGAAATGTTAAAGTTAAATGCAACTGTATATGAAAAATACAAAATCATCAACAATCAATCAATTTTAAGTTCCCTTTCTAAGCCTCTATCAACGAGAGTTAGATATCGTTGAAGAGAACAAAATAAGGGCTTTCAATCACGCTATAAATGGTTTATGCCACAAAAGAAATGTGAAAGTTAAATTCAACTGTATATGAAAAATACAGATTCATCAACAATATTCCCAGTGACATATTTCCTAGATGAGTCAATTTTAAGTTCTTTTCCTAAACCTCTTTCAACGAGAGTTTTACATCGTTGAAAAGAACAAGCTAAGAGATTTCAATCAAGCTACAAATGTTTTATGCAGCGAAGAAAATGTGAATGTTAAATACAACTGTATATGAAAAATACAGAATCATCAACAATATTCCCAGTGACATATTTCCTAGATGAGTCAATTTTAAATTCCTTTCTTAAACCTCTATCAACGAGAGTTTTACATCACTAGAAAAAACAAGCTAAGAGCTTGCAATCAAGCTATAAAGTGGTTTATGCAACAAAAGAAATGTGAAAGTTAAATTCAACTATATATGGAAAATACAAAATCATCAACAATATTCCCAGTGACATATTTCGTAGATGAGTCAATTTTAAGTTCCTTTCCTAAGCTTCTTCAAACGAGAGGTATACATTGTTGGAAAGAACAAGATAAGAGTTTCCAATCAAGCTATAAATGGTTCATGCAGCAAAGGAAATGTGAAAGTTAAACGGAACTGTATATGAAAATTACAGTCAATTTTAAGTTCATTTCCTATTTCCAGTGACATATTGCATAGATGAGACAATTTTAAGTTCCTTTCCTAAGCCTCTATCAACGAGAGTTATACATCGTTTGAAAGAACAAGCTAAGAGCTTCCAATCAAGCTATAAATGGTTCATGCAGCGAAGAAAATGTGAAAGTTAAATACAACTGTATATGAAAAAACAAAATCATCAACAATATTCCCAGTGACATATTTCCTAGATGAGCCAATTTAAAGTTCCTTTCCTAAACCTCTTTCAACGAGAGTTTTACATCGCTGGAAAGAAGAAGCTAAGAGCCTTCAATCAAGATATAAATGGTTTATGCAGCAAAATATGTTAAAGTTATATGCAATTGTATATGAAAAATACAAAATCATCAGCAATATTTCCAGTGATATATTTTGTAGATGAGTCAATTTAAAGTTCCTTTCCTAAACCTCATTTTAAACAGCAAAAGAAATGTGAAAGTTAAATACAACTGTATATGAAAAATACAGAATTATCAACAATATTCCCACTGACATATTTCATAGATGAGACAATTTTAAGTTCCTTTCCTAAACCTCTTTCAACGAGAGTTTTACATCGCTGGAAAGAACAAGCTAAGAGCTATCAATCAAGCTATAAATGGTTTATGCAGCAAGAGATGTTAAAGCTAAATGCAACTGTATATGAAAAATTCAAAATCATGAGCAATATTCCCAGTGACATATTTCGTAGATGAGTCAATTTAAAGTTCCTTTCCTAAACCTCATTTTAAACAGCAAAAGAAATGTGAAAGTTAAATACAACTGTATATGAAAAATACAGAATTATCAACAATATTCCCACTGACATATTTCATAGATGAGACAATTTTAAGTTCCTTTCCTAAACCTCTTTCAACGAGAGTTTTACATCGCTAGAAAGAACAAGATAAGAGCTTTCAATCACGATATAAATGGTATATGCAGCGAAAAAAATGTGAAGGTTAAATACAACTGTATATGAAAAATACAGTTGTATTTAACAATATTCCCAGTGACATATTTGCAACGAGAGTTATACATCGTTGGAAAGAACAAAATAAGGGCTTTCAATCGCGCTATAAATGTTTTAAGCAGCGGAAAAAATGTGAAAGTTAAATACAACTGTATATGAAAAAACAAAATCATCAACAATATTTCCAGTGACATATTTCCTAGATGAGTTTAAGTTCCTTTCTGAAACCTCTTCCCTTCCTAAACCTAATTTCATGCAACAAAAGAAATGTGAAAGTTAATTGCAACTTTATATGAAAAATAAAAATCATCAACAATATTCCCAGTCAATTTTAATTTCCCTTTCTAAGCCTCTATCAACGAGAGTTATATATCGTTGGAGAGAACAAAATAAGGGCTTTCAGTCACGCTATAAATGGCTTAAGCAGCGGAAAAAATGTGAAAGTTAAATACAACTGTATATGAAAAAACAAAATCATCAACAATATTCCCAGTGACATATTTCCTAGATGAGTCAATTTTAAGTTCCTTTCCTAAACCTCTATCAACGAGAGTTTTACATCGCTGGAAAGAAGAAGCTAAGGGCCTTCAATCAAGCTATAAATGGTTTATGTAGCAAAAGAAATGTGAAAGTTATATGCAATTATATATGAAAAATACAAAATCATCAACAATATTCCCAGTCAATTTTAAGTTCCCTTTCTAAGCCTCTATCAACGAGAGTTATATATCGTTGGAGAGAACAAAATAAGGGCTTTCAGTCACGCTATAAATGGCTTAAGCAGCGGAAAAAATGTGAAAGTTAAATACAACTGTATATGAAAAAACAAAATCATCAACAATATTCCCAGTGACATATTTCCTAGATGAGTCAATTTTAAGTTCCTTTCTTAAACCTCTATCAACGAGAGTTTTACATCACTAGAAAAAACAAGCTAAGAGCTTGCAATCAAGCCATAAAGTGGTTTATGCAACAAAAGAAATGTGAAAGTTAAATTCAACTATATATGGAAAATACAAAATCATCAACAATATTCCCAGTGACATATTTCGTAGCTGAGTCAATCTTAAGTTCCTTTCCTAAGCTTCTTCAAACGAGAGGTATACATTGTTGGAAAGAACAAGATAAGAGCTCTCAGTGAAGCTATAAACGGTTTATACAGGGAAAAAATGTGAAAGTTAAATACAACTGTACATGAAAAATACAGAATCATCAACAATATTTCCAGTGATATATTTCCTAGATCAGTCAATTTTGAGTTCCTTTCCTAAGCCTCTATCAACGAGAGTTATACATCGTTGGAAAGAACAAGCTAAGAGTTTCCAATCAAGCTATAAATGGTTCATGCAGCAAAGGAAATGTGAAAGTTAAACGGAACTGTATATGAAAATTACAGATTCATCAACAATATTCCCAGTGACATATTTCCTAGATTAGTCAATTTTAAGTTCCTTTCCTAAACCTCATTTTAAACAGCAAAAGAAATGTGAAAGTTAAATACAACTGTATATGAAAAATACAGAATTATCAACAATATTCCCACTGACATATTTCATAGATGAGACAATTTTAAGTTCCTTTCCTAAACCTCTTTCAACGAGAGTTTGACATCGCTAGAAAGAACAAGATAAGAGCTTTCAATCACGATATAAATGGTATATGCAGCGAAAAAAATGTGAAGGTTAAATACAACTGTATATGAAAAATACAGTTGTATTTAACAATATTCCCAGTGACATATTTGCAACGAGAGTTATACATCGTTGGAAAGAACAAAATAAGGGCTTTCAATCACGCTATAAATGTTTTAAGCAGCGGAAAAAATGTGAAAGTTAAATACAACTGTATATGAAAAAACAAAATCATCAACAATATTTCCAGTGAAATATTTCCTAGATGAGTTTAAGTTCCTTTCTGAAACCTCTTCCTTTCCTAAACCTCATTTCATGCAACAAAAGAAATGTGAAAGTTAATTGCAACTTTATATGAAAAATAAAAATCATCAACAATATTCCCAGTCAATTTTAATTTCCCTTTCTAAGCCTCTATCAACGAGAGTTATATATCGTTGGAGAGAACAAAATAAGGGCTTTCAGTCACGCTATAAATGGCTTAAGCAGCGGAAAATATGTGAAAGTTAAATACAACTGTATATGAAAAAACAAAATCATCAACAATATTCCCAGTGACATATTTCCTAGATGAGTCAATTTTAAGTTCCTTTCCTAAACCTCTATCAACGAGAGTTATACATCGTTGGAAAGAAGAAGCTAAGGGCTTTCAATCAAGCTATAAATGGTTTATGTAGCAAAAGAAATGTGAAAGTTATATGCAATTGTATATGAAAAATACAAAATCATCAACAATATTCCCAGTCAATTTTAAGTTCCCTTTCTAAGCCTCTATCAACGAGAGTTATATATCGTTGGAGAGAACAAAATAAGGGCTTTCAGTCACGCTATAAATGGCTTAAGCAGCGGAAAAAATGTGAAAGTTAAATACAACTGTATATGAAAAAACAAAATCATCAACAATATTCCCAGTGACATATTTCCTAGATGAGTCAATTTTAAGTTCCTTTCTTAAACCTCTATCAACGAGAGTTTTACATCACTAGAAAAAACAAGCTAAGAGCTTGCAATCAAGCTATAAAGTGGTTTATGCAACAAAAGAAATGTGAAAGTTAAATTCAACTATATATGGAAAATACAAAATCATCAACAATATTCCCAGTGACATATTTCGTAGATGAGTCAATCTTAAGTTCCTTTCCTAAGCTTCTTCAAACGAGAGGTATACATTGTTGGAAAGAACAAGATAAGAGCTCTCAGTGAAGCTATAAACGGTTTATACAGGGAAAAAATGTGAAAGTTAAATACAACTGTACATGAAAAATACAGAATCATCAACAATATTTCCAGTGATATATTTCCTAGATCAGTCAATTTTGAGTTCCTTTCCTAAGCCTCTATCAACGAGAGTTATACAATATTCCCAGTGACATATTTCCTAGATTAGTAAATTTTAAGTTTCTTTCCTAATCCTCTTCAAACGAGAGTTATACATCGCTAGAAAGAACAAGATAAGAGCTTTCAATCACGATAAAAATGGTATATGCAGCGAAAAAAATGTGAAGGTTAAATACAACTGTATATGAAAAATACAGTTGTATTTAACAATATTCCCAGCGACATATTTGCAACGAGAGTTATACATCGTTGGAAAGAACAAAATAAGGGCTTTCAATCACGCTATAAATGTTTTAAGCAGCGGAAAAAATGTGAAAGTTAAATACAACTGTATATGAAAAAACAAAATCATCAACAATATTTCCAGTGACATATTTCCTAGATGAGTTTAAGTTCCTTTCTGAAACCTCTTCCTTTCCTAAACCTCATTTCATGCAACAAAAGAAATGTGAAAGTTAATTGCAACTTTATATGAAAAATAAAAATCATCAACAATATTCCCAGTCAATTTTAATTTCCCTTTCTAAGCCTCTATCAACGAGAGTTATATATCGTTGGAGAGAACAAAATAAGGGCTTTCAGTCACGCTATAAATGGCTTAAGCAGCGGAAAAAATGTGAAAGTTAAATACAACTGTATATGAAAAAACAAAATCATCAACAATATCCCCAGTGACATATTTCCTAGATGAGTCAATTTTAAGTTCCTTTCCTAAACCTCTATCAACGAGAGTTTTACATCGCTGGAAAGAAGAAGCTAAGGGCCTTCAATCAAGCTATAAATGGTTTATGTAGCAAAAGAAATGTGAAAGTTATATGCAATTATATATGAAAAATACAAAATCATCAACAATATTCCCAGTCAATTTTAAGTTCCCTTTCTAAGCCTCTATCAACGAGAGTTATATATCGTTGGAGAGAACAAAATAAGGGCTTTCAGTCACGCTATAAATGGCTTAAGCAGCGGAAAAAATGTGAAAGTTAAATACAACTGTATATGAAAAAACAAAATCATCAACAATATTCCCAGTGACATATTTCCTAGATGAGTCAATTTTAAGTTCCTTTCTTAAACCTCTATCAACGAGAGTTTTACATCACTAGAAAAAACAAGCTAAGAGCTTGCAATCAAGCTATAAAGTGGTTTATGCAACAAAAGAAATGTGAAAGTTAAATTCAACTATATATGGAAAATACAAAATCATCAACAATATTCCCAGTGACATATTTCGTAGATGAGTCAATCTTAAGTTCCTTTCCTAAGCTTCTTCAAACGAGAGGTATACATTGTTGGAAAGAACAAGATAAGAGCTCTCAGTGAAGCTATAAACGGTTTATACAGGGAAAAAATGTGAAAGTTAAATACAACTGTACATGAAAAATACAGAATCATCAACAATATTTCCAGTGATATATTTCCTAGATCAGTCAATTTTGAGTTCCTTTCCTAAGCCTCTATCAACGAGAGTTATACATCGTTGGAAAGAACAAGCTATGAGTTTCCAATCAAGCTATAAATGGTTCATGCAGCAAAGGAAATGTGAAAGTTAAACGGAACTGTATATGAAAATTACAGATTCATCAACAATATTCCCAGTGACATATTTCCTAGATTAGTCAATTTTAAGTTCCTTTCCTAAACCTCATTTTATGGAACAAAAAAATGTGAAAGATAAATACAACTGTATATGAAAAATACAGAATAATCAACAATATTTCCAGTGACATATTGCATAGATGAGACAATTTTAAGTTCCTTTCCTAAGCCTCTATCAACGAGAGTTATACATCGTTTGAAAGAACAAGCTAAGAGCTGCCAATCAAGCTATAAATGGTTCATGAAGCGAAGAAAATGTGAAAGTTAAATACAACTGTATATGAAAAAACAAAATCATCAACAATATTCCCAGTGACATATTTCCTAGGTGAGCCAATTTAAAGTTCCTTTTCTAAACCTCTTTCAACGAGAGTTTTACATCGCTGGAAAGAAGAAGCTAAGAGCCTTCAATCAAGATATAAATGGTTTATGCAGCAAAATATGTTAAAGTTATATGCAATTGTATATGAAAAATATAAAATCATCAGCAATATTTCCAGTGATATATTTCGTAGATGAGTCAATTTTAGGTTCCTTTCCTAAACCTCATTTCATGCAACAAAAGAAATGTGAAAGTTAATTGCAACTTTATATGAAAAATACAAAATCATCAACAATATTCCCAGTCAATTTTAATTTCCCTTTCTAAGGCTCTATCAACGAGAGTTATATATCGTTGGAGAGAACAAAATAAGGGCTTTCAATCACGCTATAAATGGTTTAAGCAGCGGAAAAAATGTGAAAGTTAAATACAACTGTATATGAAAAAACAAAATCATCAACAATATTCAAAGTGACATATTTCCTAGATGATTTTAAGTTCCTTTCCGACACTTCTTTCAACGAGAGTTTTACATCGCTGGAAAGAAGAAGCTAATTGCCTTCAATCAAGCTAGAAATGGTTTATGCAGTAAAAGAAATGTGAAAGTTATATGCAATTGTATATGAAAAATACAAAATCATCAACAAATTCCCAGTCAGTTTTAAGTTCCCTTTCTAAGCCTCTATCAACAAGAGTTATACATCGTTGGAGGGACAAAATAAGGGCTTTCAATTACGCTATAAATGGTTTATACAGCGAAAAAATGTGAAAGTTAAATGTAACTGCATACGAAAAATACAAAATCATCAGCAATATTCCCAGTGACATATTTCCTAGATGAGTCAATTTAAAGTTCCTTTCCTAAACCTCTTTCAACGAGAGTTTTGCATCGCTGGAAAGAAAAAGCTAAGAGCTTTCAATTAAGCTATATATGGTGTATGCAACAAAAGAAATGTGAAAGTTATATACAACTGTATACGGAAAATACAGAATCGTCAAAAATATTCGCAGTGACATATTTCCAACGAGAGTTATACGTCGTTGGAAAGAACAAAATAAGGGCTTTCAATCACGCTATAAATGGTTTATGCAGCGAAAAAAAATGTGAATGTTAACTACAACTGTATATGAAAAATACAGAATCATCAACAATATTCCCACTGACATATTTCCTAGATGAGTCAATTTTAAGTTCCTTTCCTAAACCTCTATCAACTAGAGTTTTACATCGCTGGATGTAATAGCTTTCAATCAAGCTATAAGTGGTTTATGCAACAAAAGAAATGTGAAAGTTAATTCAACTGTATATGGAAAATACAAAATCATCAACAATATCCCCAGTGGAATATATCCTAGATGAGTCAGTTTTAAGTTGCTTTCCTAAGCTTCTTCAAACGAGAGGTATACATCGCTGGAAAGAACAAGATAAGAGCTCTCAGTCAAGCTATAGGCGGTTTATAAAGCGAAAAACTGTGAAAGTTAAAAAAAACTCTACATGAAAAATACAGAATCATCAACAATATTCCCAGTGACATATTCCCTAGATCAGTCAATTTTGAGTTCCTTTCCTAAGCTTCTTCAAACGAGAGGTATACACCGCTGGCAAGAACAAGATAAGAGCTTCCAATCAAGTTATAAATGGTTCATGCAACAAAGGAAATGTGAAAGTTAAATGCAAGTGTATATGAAAAATACAGATTCATCAACAATATTCATAGTGACATATTTGCAACGAGAGTTATACATCGTTGGAAAGAACAAAATAAGGGCTTTCAATCACGCTATAAATGTTTTAAGCAGCGGAAAAAATGTGAAAGTTAAATACAACTGTATATGAAAAAATAAAATCATCAACAATATTTCCAGTGACATATTTCCTAGATGAGTTTAAGTTCCTTTCTGAAACCTCTTTCAACGAGAGTTTGACATCGCTGGAAAGAAGAAGCTAAGAGCATTCAATCAAGCTATAAATGGTTTATGCAGCAAAAGAGATGTGAAAGTTATATGCAATTGTATATGAAAAATACAAAATCATCAGCAATATTCCCAGTGATATATTTCGTAGATGAGTCAATTTTAAGTTCCTTTCCTAAACCTCATTTCATGCAACAAAAGAAATGTGAAAGTTAATTGCAACTTTATATGAAAAATACAAAATCATCAACAATATTCCCAGTCAATTTTAATTTCCCTTTCTAAGCCTCTATCAACGGGAGTTATATATCGTTGGAGAGAATAAAATAAGGGCTTTCAGTCACGCTATAAATGGCTTAAGCAGCGGAAAAAATGTGAAAGTTAAATACAACTGTATATAAAAAAACACAAAATCATCAGCAATATTCCCAGTGACATATTTCGTAGATGAGTCAGTTTTAAGTTCCTTTCCTGAACCTCTATCAACGAGAGTTTTACACCGCTGGAAAGAAGAAGCTAAGAGCCTTCAATCAAGCTATAAATGGTTTATGCAGCAAAAGAAATGTGAAAGTTATATGCAATTGTATATGAAAAATACAAAATCATCAACAATATTCCCAGTCAATTTTAAGTTCCCTTTCTAAGCCTCTATCAACGAGAGGTATATATCGTTGGAGGGAACAAAATAAGGGTTTTCGGTCACGCTATAAATGGCTTATGCAGCGAAAAAAATGTGAAAGTTAAATACAACTGTATATAAAAAAATACAAAATCATCAGCAATATTCCCAGTGACATATTTCGTAGATGAGTCAGTTTTAAGTTCCTTTCCTGAACCTCATTTAAGCAACAAAAGAAATGTGAAAGTTAAATAAAACTGTATATAAAAAATACAGATTCACCAACAATGTTCCCAGTGACAAATTTCCTAGATTAGTCAATTTTAAGTTTCTTTCCTAAGCCTCTTCAAACGAGAGATATACATCGCTAGAAAGAACAAAATAAGAGCTTTCAATCACGATATATATGGTTTATGCAGCGAAAAAAATGTGAAAGTTAAATACAACTGTATATGAAAAACACAGTTGTGTTTAACAATATTCCCAGTGACATATTTGCAACGAGAGTTATACATCGTTGGAAAGAACAAAATAAATGCTTTCAATCACGGTATAAATGGTTTAAGCAGCGGAAAAATGTGAAAGTTAAATACAACTGTATATGAAAAAACAAAATCATCAACAATATTCCCAGTGACATATTTCCTAGATGAGTTTAAATTCCTGTCCGAAACCTCTTTCAACGAGAGTTTTACATGGGTGGAAAGAAGAAGCTAAGAACCTTCAATCAGGCTATAAATGGTTAATGTAGCAAAAGAAATGTTAAAGTTAAATGCAACTGTATATGAAAAATACAAAATCATCAACAATATTCCCAGTCAATTTTAAGTTCCCTTTCTAAGCCTCTATCAACGAGAGTTAGATATAGTTGGAGGGAATAAAATAAGGGCTTTCAATCACGCTTTAAATGGTTTATGCAGCGAAAAAAATGTGAAAGTTAAATGCAACTGTATACGAAAAATACAAAATCATGAGCAATATTCCCAGTGACATATTTCCTAGATGAGCCAATTTAAAGTTTCTTTCCTAAACCTATTTCAACGAGAGCTTTACATCGCTGGAAAAAAGAAGCTAATAGCTTTCAATCAAGCTATAAATGGTGAAAATGTGAAAGCTAAATACAACAGTATATGAAAAACACAGAATCATCAACAATATTCCCAGTGACATATTTCCTAGATGAGTCAATTTTAAGTTCCTTTCCTAAACCTCTTTCAACGAGAGTTTTACATCGCTGAAAAGAACAAGCTAAGAGCTTTCAACCAAGCTATAAATGGTTTATGCAGCAAAACAAATGTGAAAGTTAAATGCAACTGTATACGAAAAATACAGAATCATCAACAATATACCCAGTGACATATTTCGTACATGATTCAATTTTAAGTTCCTTTCCTAAACCTCATTTTAAGCAACAAAAGGAATGTGAAAGTTAAATAAAACTGTATATGAAACATACAGAATTATCAACAATATTCTCAGTGACATATTTCATAGATTAGTCAATTTTGAGTTCCTTTCCTAAACCTCTTTCAACGAGAGTTTTACATCGCTGGAAAGAACAAGCTAAGAGCTATCAATCAAGCTATAAATGGTTTATGCAGCAAAAGATGTTAAAGTTAAATGCAACTGTATATGAAAAATACAAAATCATCAGCAATATTCCCAGTGACATATTTCGTAGATGAGTCAATTTTAAGTTCCTTTCCTAAACCTCATTTTAAACAACAAAAGAAATGTGAAAGTTAAATACAACTGTATATGAAAAATACAGAATTATCAGCAATATTCCCAGTGACATATTTCATAGATGAGACAATTTTAAGTTCCTTTCCTAAACCTCTTTCAACGAGAGTTTTACATCGCTGGAAAGAATAAGATAAGAGCTTTCAATCAAGCTATAAATGGTTTATGCAGCAAAAGAAATGTGAAAGTTAAATGCAACTGTACATGAAAAATACAAAATCATCAACAATATTCCCAGTGACATATTTCCTAGATGAGTCAATTTTAAGTTCCTTTCCTAAACCTCTTTCAACGGGATTTATACATCGTTGGAAAGAACAAGCTAAGAGCTTCGAATCAAGCTATAAATGGTTTATGCAGCAAAAGAAATGTGAAAGTTAAATGCAACTGTATATGAAAAATACAAAATCATCAACAATATTCCCAGTGACATATTTCCTAGATGAGTCAATTTTAAGTTCCTTTCCTAAACCTCTTCAAACGAGAGTTATACATCGCTGGAAAGAACGATCTACGAGCTTCCAATCAAGCTATAAATGGTTCATGCAACAAAAGAAATGTGAAAGTTAAATGCAACTGTATATGAAAAATACAGATTCATCAACAATATTCCCAGTGACATATTTGCAACGAGAGTTATACATCGTTGGAAAGAACAACATAAGGGCATTCAATCACGGTAGAAATGGTTTAAGCAGCGGAAAAATGTGAAAAATGTGAAAAAAGTTAAATACAACTGTATATGAAAAAACAAAATCATCAACAATCTTCCCAGTGACATATTTCGTAGATGAGTTTAAGTTCCTTTCCGAAACCTCTTTCAACGAGAGTTTTACATGGGTAGAAAGAAGAAGCTAAGAGCCTTCAATCAAGCTATAAATGGTTTATGCAGTGAAAGAAATGTGAAAGTTATATGCAATTATATATGAAAAATACAAAATCATCAGCAATATACCCAGTGATATATTCCGTAGATGAGTCAATTTTAAGCTCCTTTCCTAAACCTCATTTCATTCAACAAAAGAAATGTGAAAGTTAAATGCAACTGTATATGAAAAATACAAAATCATCAACAATATTCCCAGTCAATTTTAAGTTCCCTTTCTAAGCCTCTATCAACGAGAGTTAGATATCGTTGGAGGGAACAAAATAAGGGCTTTCAATCACGCTTTAAGTGCAACAGTATACGAATAATACAAAATCATCAGCAATATTCCCAGTGACATATTTCCTAGATGAGCCAATTTAAAGTTCCTTTCCTAAACCTCTTTCAACGAGGGGTTTTACATCGTTGAAAAGAACAACCTAAGAGCTTTCAACCAAGCTATAAATGGTTTATGCAGCAAAACAGATGTGAAAGTTAAATGCAACTGTATACGAAAAATACAGAATCATCAACAATATTCCCAGTGACATATTTCCTAGATGAGTCAATTTTAAGGTCCTTTCCTAAACTTCTATCAACAAGATTTTTACATCGCTGGAAAGAACAAGACAAGAGCTATCAATCAATCTATAAATGGTTCATGCAACAAAGGAAATGTGAAAGTTAAATGCAACTGTATATGAGAATTCAAAATCATCAACAATATTCGCAGTGACATATTTCCAACGAGAGTTATACGTCGTTGGAAAGAACAAAATAAGGGCTTTCAATTTTATGCAGCGAAAAAAAATGTGAAAGTTAAATACAACTGTATATAAAAAATACAGAATTATCATCAATATTCCCAGTGACATATTTCGTAGATGAGTCAATTTTAAGTTCCTTTCCTAAGCTTCTTCAAACGAGAGGTATACATTGTTGGAAAGAACAAGATAAGAGTTTCCAATCAAGCTATAAATGGTTCATGCAGCAAAGGAAATGTGAAAGTTAAACGGAACTGTATATGAAAATTACAGTCAATTTTAAGTTCATTTCCTATTTCCAGTGACATATTGCATAGATGAGACAATTTTAAGTTCCTTTCCTAAGCCTCTATCAACGAGAGTTATACATCGTTTGAAAGAACAAGCTAAGAGCTTCCAATCAAGCTATAAATGGTTCATGCAGCGAAGAAAATGTGAAAGTTAAATACAACTGTATATGAAAAATTCAAAATCATCAGCAATATTCCCAGTGATATATTTCCTAGATGAGTCAATTTTAAGTTCCTTTCCTAAACCTCATTTCATGCAACAAAAGAAATGTGAAAGTTAAATGCAACTGTATATGAAAAATACAAAATCATCAACAATATTCCCAGTCAATTTTAAGTTCCCTTTCTAAGCCTCTATCAACGAGAGTTATATATCGTTGAAGAGAACAAAATAAGGGCTTTCAATCACGCTATAAATGGTTTATGCCACAAAAGAAATGTGAAAGTTAAATACAACTGTATATGAAAAAACAAAATCATCAACAATATTCCCAGTGACATATTTCCTAGATGAGTCAATTTTAAGTTCTTTTCCTAAACCTCTTTCAACGAGAGTTTTACATCGTTGAAAAGAACAAGCTAAGAGCTTCCAATCAAGCTATAAATGGTTCATGCAGCGAAGAAAATGTGAAAGTTAAATACAACTGTATATGAAAAAACAAAATCATCAACAATATTCCCAGTGACATATTTCCTAGATGAGCCAATTTAAAGTTCCTTTCCTAAACCTCTTTCAACGAGAGTTTTACATCGCTGGAAAGAAGAAGCTAAGAGCCTTCAATCAAGATATAAATGGTTTATGCAGCAAAATATGTTAAAGTTATATGCAATTGTATATGAAAAATACAAAATCATCAGCAATATTTCCAGTGATATATTTTGTAGATGAGTCAATTTAAAGTTCCTTTCCTAAACCTCATTTTAAACAGCAAAAGAAATGTGAAAGTTAAATACAACTGTATATGAAAAATACAGAATTATCAACAATATTCCCACTGACATATTTCATAGATGAGACAATTTTAAGTTCCTTTCCTAAACCTCTTTCAACGAGAGTTTTACATCGCTGGAAAGAACAAGCTAAGAGCTATCAATCAAGCTATAAATGGTTTATGCAGCAAGAGATGTTAAAGCTAAATGCAACTGTATATGAAAAATTCAAAATCATGAGCAATATTCCCAGTGACATATTTCGTAGATGAGTCAATTTAAAGTTCCTTTCCTAAACCTCATTTTAAACAGCAAAAGAAATGTGAAAGTTAAATACAACTGTATATGAAAAATACAGAATTATCAACAATATTCCCACTGACATATTTCATAGATGAGACAATTTTAAGTTCCTTTCCTAAACCTCTTTCAACGAGAGTTTTACATCGCTAGAAAGAACAAGATAAGAGCTTTCAATCACGATATAAATGGTATATGCAGCGAAAAAAATGTGAAGGTTAAATACAACTGTATATGAAAAATACAGTTGTATTTAACAATATTCCCAGTGACATATTTGCAACGAGAGTTATACATCGTTGGAAAGAACAAAATAAGGGCTTTCAATCGCGCTATAAATGTTTTAAGCAGCGGAAAAAATGTGAAAGTTAAATACAACTGTATATGAAAAAACAAAATCATCAACAATATTTCCAGTGACATATTTCCTAGATGAGTTTAAGTTCCTTTCTGAAACCTCTTCCCTTCCTAAACCTAATTTCATGCAACAAAAGAAATGTGAAAGTTAATTGCAACTTTATATGAAAAATAAAAATCATCAACAATATTCCCAGTCAATTTTAATTTCCCTTTCTAAGCCTCTATCAACGAGAGTTATATATCGTTGGAGAGAACAAAATAAGGGCTTTCAGTCACGCTATAAATGGTTTAAGCAGCGGAAAAAATGTGAAAGTTAAATACAACTGTATATGAAAAAACAAAATCATCAACAATATTCCCAGTGACATATTTCCTAGGTGAGTCAATTTTAAGTTCCTTTCCTAAACCTCTATCAACGAGAGTTTTACATCGCTGGAAAGAAGAAGCTAAGGGCCTTCAATCAAGCTATAAATGGTTTATGTAGCAAAAGAAATGTGAAAGTTATATGCAATTATATATGAAAAATACAAAATCATCAACAATATTCCCAGTCAATTTTAAGTTCCCTTTCTAAGCCTCTATCAACGAGAGTTATATATCGTTGGAGAGAACAAAATAAGGGCTTTCAGTCACGCTATAAATGGCTTAAGCAGCGGAAAAAATGTGAAAGTTAAATACAACTGTATATGAAAAAACAAAATCATCAACAATATTCCCAGTGACATATTTCCTAGATGAGTCAATTTTAAGTTCCTTTCTTAAACCTCTATCAACGAGAGTTTTACATCACTAGAAAAAACAAGCTAAGAGCTTGCAATCAAGCCATAAAGTGGTTTATGCAACAAAAGAAATGTGAAAGTTAAATTCAACTATATATGGAAAATACAAAATCATCAACAATATTCCCAGTGACATATTTCGTAGCTGAGTCAATCTTAAGTTCCTTTCCTAAGCTTCTTCAAACGAGAGGTATACATTGTTGGAAAGAACAAGATAAGAGCTCTCAGTGAAGCTATAAACGGTTTATACAGGGAAAAAATGTGAAAGTTAAATACAACTGTACATGAAAAATACAGAATCATCAACAATATTTCCAGTGATATATTTCCTAGATCAGTCAATTTTGAGTTCCTTTCCTAAGCCTCTATCAACGAGAGTTATACATCGTTGGAAAGAACAAGCTAAGAGTTTCCAATCAAGCTATAAATGGTTCATGCAGCAAAGGAAATGTGAAAGTTAAACGGAACTGTATATGAAAATTACAGATTCATCAACAATATTCCCAGTGACATATTTCCTAGATTAGTCAATTTTAAGTTCCTTTCCTAAACCTCATTTTAAACAGCAAAAGAAATGTGAAAGTTAAATACAACTGTATATGAAAAATACAGAATTATCAACAATATTCCCACTGACATATTTCATAGATGAGACAATTTTAAGTTCCTTTCCTAAACCTCTTTCAACGAGAGTTTGACATCGCTAGAAAGAACAAGATAAGAGCTTTCAATCACGATATAAATGGTATATGCAGCGAAAAAAATGTGAAGGTTAAATACAACTGTATATGAAAAATACAGTTGTATTTAACAATATTCCCAGTGACATATTTGCAACGAGAGTTATACATCGTTGGAAAGAACAAAATAAGGGCTTTCAATCACGCTATAAATGTTTTAAGCAGCGGAAAAAATGTGAAAGTTAAATACAACTGTATATGAAAAAACAAAATCATCAACAATATTTCCAGTGAAATATTTCCTAGATGAGTTTAAGTTCCTTTCTGAAACCTCTTCCTTTCCTAAACCTCATTTCATGCAACAAAAGAAATGTGAAAGTTAATTGCAACTTTATATGAAAAATAAAAATCATCAACAATATTCCCAGTCAATTTTAATTTCCCTTTCTAAGCCTCTATCAACGAGAGTTATATATCGTTGGAGAGAACAAAATAAGGGCTTTCAGTCACGCTATAAATGGCTTAAGCAGCGGAAAATATGTGAAAGTTAAATACAACTGTATATGAAAAAACAAAATCATCAACAATATTCCCAGTGACATATTTCCTAGATGAGTCAATTTTAAGTTCCTTTCCTAAACCTCTATCAACGAGAGTTTTACATCGCTGGAAAGAAGAAGCTAAGGGCCTTCAATCAAGCTATAAATGGTTTATGTAGCAAAAGAAATGTGAAAGTTATATGCAATTGTATATGAAAAATACAAAATCATCAACAATATTCCCAGTCAATTTTAAGTTCCCTTTCTAAGCCTCTATCAACGAGAGTTATATATCGTTGGAGAGAACAAAATAAGGGCTTTCAGTCACGCTATAAATGGCTTAAGCAGCGGAAAAAATGTGAAAGTTAAATACAACTGTATATGAAAAAACAAAATCATCAACAATATTCCCAGTGACATATTTCCTAGATGAGTCAATTTTAAGTTCCTTTCTTAAACCTCTATCAACGAGAGTTTTACATCACTAGAAAAAACAAGCTAAGAGCTTGCAATCAAGCTATAAAGTGGTTTATGCAACAAAAGAAATGTGAAAGTTAAATTCAACTATATATGGAAAATACAAAATCATCAACAATATTCCCAGTGACATATTTCGTAGATGAGTCAATCTTAAGTTCCTTTCCTAAGCTTCTTCAAACGAGAGGTATACATTGTTGGAAAGAACAAGATAAGAGCTCTCAGTGAAGCTATAAACGGTTTATACAGGGAAAAAATGTGAAAGTTAAATACAACTGTACATGAAAAATACAGAATCATCAACAATATTTCCAGTGATATATTTCCTAGATCAGTCAATTTTGAGTTCCTTTCCTAAGCCTCTATCAACGAGAGTTATACAATATTCCCAGTGACATATTTCCTAGATTAGTAAATTTTAAGTTTCTTTCCTAATCCTCTTCAAACGAGAGTTATACATCGCTAGAAAGAACAAGATAAGAGCTTTCAATCACGATAAAAATGGTATATGCAGCGAAAAAAATGTGAAGGTTAAATACAACTGTATATGAAAAATACAGTTGTATTTAACAATATTCCCAGCGACATATTTGCAACGAGAGTTATACATCGTTGGAAAGAACAAAATAAGGGCTTTCAATCACGCTATAAATGTTTTAAGCAGCGGAAAAAATGTGAAAGTTAAATACAACTGTATATGAAAAAACAAAATCATCAACAATATTTCCAGTGACATATTTCCTAGATGAGTTTAAGTTCCTTTCTGAAACCTCTTCCTTTCCTAAACCTCATTTCATGCAACAAAAGAAATGTGAAAGTTAATTGCAACTTTATATGAAAAATAAAAATCATCAACAATATTCCCAGTCAATTTTAATTTCCCTTTCTAAGCCTCTATCAACGAGAGTTATATATCGTTGGAGAGAACAAAATAAGGGCTTTCAGTCACGCTATAAATGGCTTAAGCAGCGGAAAAAATGTGAAAGTTAAATACAACTGTATATGAAAAAACAAAATCATCAACAATATCCCCAGTGACATATTTCCTAGATGAGTCAATTTTAAGTTCCTTTCCTAAACCTCTATCAACGAGAGTTTTACATCGCTGGAAAGAAGAAGCTAAGGGCCTTCAATCAAGCTATAAATGGTTTATGTAGCAAAAGAAATGTGAAAGTTATATGCAATTATATATGAAAAATACAAAATCATCAACAATATTCCCAGTCAATTTTAAGTTCCCTTTCTAAGCCTCTATCAACGAGAGTTATATATCGTTGGAGAGAACAAAATAAGGGCTTTCAGTCACGCTATAAATGGCTTAAGCAGCGGAAAAAATGTGAAAGTTAAATACAACTGTATATGAAAAAACAAAATCATCAACAATATTCCCAGTGACATATTTCCTAGATGAGTCAATTTTAAGTTCCTTTCTTAAACCTCTATCAACGAGAGTTTTACATCACTAGAAAAAACAAGCTAAGAGCTTGCAATCAAGCTATAAAGTGGTTTATGCAACAAAAGAAATGTGAAAGTTAAATTCAACTATATATGGAAAATACAAAATCATCAACAATATTCCCAGTGACATATTTCGTAGATGAGTCAATCTTAAGTTCCTTTCCTAAGCTTCTTCAAACGAGAGGTATACATTGTTGGAAAGAACAAGATAAGAGCTCTCAGTGAAGCTATAAACGGTTTATACAGGGAAAAAATGTGAAAGTTAAATACAACTGTACATGAAAAATACAGAATCATCAACAATATTTCCAGTGATATATTTCCTAGATCAGTCAATTTTGAGTTCCTTTCCTAAGCCTCTATCAACGAGAGTTATACATCGTTGGAAAGAACAAGCTATGAGTTTCCAATCAAGCTATAAATGGTTCATGCAGCAAAGGAAATGTGAAAGTTAAACGGAACTGTATATGAAAATTACAGATTCATCAACAATATTCCCAGTGACATATTTCCTAGATTAGTCAATTTTAAGTTCCTTTCCTAAACCTCATTTTATGGAACAAAAAAATGTGAAAGATAAATACAACTGTATATGAAAAATACAGAATAATCAACAATATTTCCAGTGACATATTGCATAGATGAGACAATTTTAAGTTCCTTTCCTAAGCCTCTATCAACGAGAGTTATACATCGTTTGAAAGAACAAGCTAAGAGCTGCCAATCAAGCTATAAATGGTTCATGAAGCGAAGAAAATGTGAAAGTTAAATACAACTGTATATGAAAAAACAAAATCATCAACAATATTCCCAGTGACATATTTCCTAGGTGAGCCAATTTAAAGTTCCTTTTCTAAACCTCTTTCAACGAGAGTTTTACATCGCTGGAAAGAAGAAGCTAAGAGCCTTCAATCAAGATATAAATGGTTTATGCAGCAAAATATGTTAAAGTTATATGCAATTGTATATGAAAAATATAAAATCATCAGCAATATTTCCAGTGATATATTTCGTAGATGAGTCAATTTTAGGTTCCTTTCCTAAACCTCATTTCATGCAACAAAAGAAATGTGAAAGTTAATTGCAACTTTATATGAAAAATACAAAATCATCAACAATATTCCCAGTCAATTTTAATTTCCCTTTCTAAGGCTCTATCAACGAGAGTTATATATCGTTGGAGAGAACAAAATAAGGGCTTTCAATCACGCTATAAATGGTTTAAGCAGCGGAAAAAATGTGAAAGTTAAATACAACTGTATATGAAAAAACAAAATCATCAACAATATTCAAAGTGACATATTTCCTAGATGATTTTAAGTTCCTTTCCGACACTTCTTTCAACGAGAGTTTTACATCGCTGGAAAGAAGAAGCTAATTGCCTTCAATCAAGCTAGAAATGGTTTATGCAGTAAAAGAAATGTGAAAGTTATATGCAATTGTATATGAAAAATACAAAATCATCAACAAATTCCCAGTCAGTTTTAAGTTCCCTTTCTAAGCCTCTATCAACAAGAGTTATACATCGTTGGAGGGACAAAATAAGGGCTTTCAATTACGCTATAAATGGTTTATACAGCGAAAAAATGTGAAAGTTAAATGTAACTGCATACGAAAAATACAAAATCATCAGCAATATTCCCAGTGACATATTTCCTAGATGAGTCAATTTAAAGTTCCTTTCCTAAACCTCTTTCAACGAGAGTTTTGCATCGCTGGAAAGAAAAAGCTAAGAGCTTTCAATTAAGCTATATATGGTGTATGCAACAAAAGAAATGTGAAAGTTATATACAACTGTATACGGAAAATACAGAATCGTCAAAAATATTCGCAGTGACATATTTCCAACGAGAGTTATACGTCGTTGGAAAGAACAAAATAAGGGCTTTCAATCACGCTATAAATGGTTTATGCAGCGAAAAAAAATGTGAATGTTAACTACAACTGTATATGAAAAATACAGAATCATCAACAATATTCCCACTGACATATTTCCTAGATGAGTCAATTTTAAGTTCCTTTCCTAAACCTCTATCAACTAGAGTTTTACATCGCTGGATGTAATAGCTTTCAATCAAGCTATAAGTGGTTTATGCAACAAAAGAAATGTGAAAGTTAATTCAACTGTATATGGAAAATACAAAATCATCAACAATATCCCCAGTGGAATATATCCTAGATGAGTCAGTTTTAAGTTGCTTTCCTAAGCTTCTTCAAACGAGAGGTATACATCGCTGGAAAGAACAAGATAAGAGCTCTCAGTCAAGCTATAGGCGGTTTATAAAGCGAAAAACTGTGAAAGTTAAAAAAAACTCTACATGAAAAATACAGAATCATCAACAATATTCCCAGTGACATATTCCCTAGATCAGTCAATTTTGAGTTCCTTTCCTAAGCTTCTTCAAACGAGAGGTATACACCGCTGGCAAGAACAAGATAAGAGCTTCCAATCAAGTTATAAATGGTTCATGCAACAAAGGAAATGTGAAAGTTAAATGCAAGTGTATATGAAAAATACAGATTCATCAACAATATTCATAGTGACATATTTGCAACGAGAGTTATACATCGTTGGAGAGAACAAAATAAGGGCTTTCAATCACGCTATAAATGTTTTAAGCAGCGGAAAAAATGTGAAAGTTAAATACAACTGTATATGAAAAAATAAAATCATCAACAATATTTCCAGTGACATATTTCCTAGATGAGTTTAAGTTCCTTTCTGAAACCTCTTTCAACGAGAGTTTGACATCGCTGGAAAGAAGAAGCTAAGAGCATTCAATCAAGCTATAAATGGTTTATGCAGCAAAAGAGATGTGAAAGTTATATGCAATTGTATATGAAAAATACAAAATCATCAGCAATATTCCCAGTGATATATTTCGTAGATGAGTCAATTTTAAGTTCCTTTCCTAAACCTCATTTCATGCAACAAAAGAAATGTGAAAGTTAATTGCAACTTTATATGAAAAATACAAAATCATCAACAATATTCCCAGTCAATTTTAATTTCCCTTTCTAAGCCTCTATCAACGGGAGTTATATATCGTTGGAGAGAATAAAATAAGGGCTTTCAGTCACGCTATAAATGGCTTAAGCAGCGGAAAAAATGTGAAAGTTAAATACAACTGTATATAAAAAAACACAAAATCATCAGCAATATTCCCAGTGACATATTTCGTAGATGAGTCAGTTTTAAGTTCCTTTCCTGAACCTCTATCAACGAGAGTTTTACACCGCTGGAAAGAAGAAGCTAAGAGCCTTCAATCAAGCTATAAATGGTTTATGCAGCAAAAGAAATGTGAAAGTTATATGCAATTGTATATGAAAAATACAAAATCATCAACAATATTCCCAGTCAATTTTAAGTTCCCTTTCTAAGCCTCTATCAACGAGAGGTATATATCGTTGGAGGGAACAAAATAAGGGTTTTCGGTCACGATATAAATGGCTTATGCAGCGAAAAGATAATGTGAAACTTAAATACAACTGTATATGAAAAAATACAAAATCATCAGCAATATTCCCAGTGACATATTTCGTAGATGAGTCAATTTTAAGTTCCTTTCCTGAACCTCATTTAAGCAACAAAAGAAATGTGAAAGTTAAATAAAACTGTATATAAAAAATACAGATTCACCAACAATGTTCCCAGTGACAAATTTCCTAGATTAGTCAATTTTAAGTTTCTTTCCTAAGCCTCTTCAAACGAGAGATATACATCGCTAGAAAGAACAAAATAAGAGCTTTCAATCACGATATATATGGTTTATGCAGCGAAAAAAATGTGAAAGTTAAATACAACTGTATATGAAAAACACAGTTGTGTTTAACAATATTCCCAGTGACATATTTGCAACGAGAGTTATACATCGTTGGAAAGAACAAAATAAATGCTTTCAATCACGGTATAAATGGTTTAAGCAGCGGAAAAATGTGAAAGTTAAATACAACTGTATATGAAAAAACAAAATCATCAACAATATTCCCAGTGACATATTTCCTAGATGAGTTTAAATTCCTGTCCGAAACCTCTTTCAACGAGAGTTTTACATGGGTGGAAAGAAGAAGCTAAGAACCTTCAATCAGGCTATAAATGGTTAATGTAGCAAAAGAAATGTTAAAGTTAAATGCAACTGTATATGAAAAATACAAAATCATCAACAATATTCCCAGTCAATTTTAAGTTCCCTTTCTAAGCCTCTATCAACGAGAGTTAGATATAGTTGGAGGGAATAAAATAAGGGCTTTCAATCACGCTTTAAATGGTTTATGCAGCGAAAAAAATGTGAAAGTTAAATGCAACTGTATACGAAAAATACAAAATCATGAGCAATATTCCCAGTGACATATTTCCTAGATGAGCCAATTTAAAGTTTCTTTCCTAAACCTATTTCAACGAGAGCTTTACATCGCTGGAAAAAAGAAGCTAATAGCTTTCAATCAAGCTATAAATGGTTTATGCAACAAAAGAAATGTGAAAGTTAAATTCAACTGTATATGAAAAACACAGAATCATCAACAATATTCCCAGTGACATATTTCCTAGATGAGTCAATTTTAAGTTCCTTTCCTAAACCTCTTTCAACGAGAGTTTTACATCGCTGAAAAGAACAAGCTAAGAGCTTTCAACCAAGCTATAAATGGTTTATGCAGCAAAACAAATGTGAAAGTTAAATGCAACTGTATACGAAAAATACAGAATCATCAACAATATACCCAGTGACATATTTCGTACATGATTCAATTTTAAGTTCCTTTCCTAAACCTCATTTTAAGCAACAAAAGGAATGTGAAAGTTAAATAAAACTGTATATGAAACATACAGAATTATCAACAATATTCTCAGTGACATATTTCATAGATTAGTCAATTTTGAGTTCCTTTCCTAAACCTCTTTCAACGAGAGTTTTACATCGCTGGAAAGAACAAGCTAAGAGCTATCAATCAAGCTATAAATGGTTTATGCAGCAAAAGATGTTAAAGTTAAATGCAACTGTATATGAAAAATACAAAATCATCAGCAATATTCCCAGTGACATATTTCGTAGATGAGTCAATTTTAAGTTCCTTTCCTAAACCTCATTTTAAACAACAAAAGAAATGTGAAAGTTAAATACAACTGTATATGAAAAATACAGAATTATCAGCAATATTCCCAGTGACATATTTCATAGATGAGACAATTTTAAGTTCCTTTCCTAAACCTCTTTCAACGAGAGTTTTACATCGCTGGAAAGAATAAGATAAGAGCTTTCAATCAAGCTATAAATGGTTTATGCAGCAAAAGAAATGTGAAAGTTAAATGCAACTGTACATGAAAAATACAAAATCATCAACAATATTCCCAGTGACATATTTCCTAGATGAGTCAATTTTAAGTTCCTTTCCTAAACCTCTTTCAACGAGAGTTTTACATCGTTGGAAAGAACAAGCTAAGAGCTTCGAATCAAGCTATAAATGGTTTATGCAGCAAAAGAAATGTGAAAGTTAAATGCAACTGTATATGAAAAATACAAAATCATCAACAATATTCCCAGTGACATATTTCCTAGATGAGTCAATTTTAAGTTCCTTTCCTAAGCTTCTTCAAACGAGAGGTATACAGCGCTGGAAAGAACAAGATAAGAGCTTCCAATCAAGCTATAAATGGTTCATGCAACAAAGGAAATGTGAAAGTTAAATGCAAGTGTATATGAAAAATACAGATTCATCAACAATATTCCCAGTGACATATTTGCAACGAGAGTTATACATCGTTGGAAAGAACAACATAAGGGCATTCAATCACGGTAGAAATGGTTTAAGCAGCGGAAAAATGTGAAAAATGTGAAAAAAGTTAAATACAACTGTATATGAAAAAACAAAATCATCAACAATCTTCCCAGTGACATATTTCGTAGATGAGTTTAAGTTCCTTTCCGAAACCTCTTTCAACGAGAGTTTTACATGGGTAGAAAGAAGAAGCTAAGAGCCTTCAATCAAGCTATAAATGGTTTATGCAGTGAAAGAAATGTGAAAGTTATATGCAATTATATATGAAAAATACAAAATCATCAGCAATATACCCAGTGATATATTCCGTAGATGAGTCAATTTTAAGCTCCTTTCCTAAACCTCATTTCATTCAACAAAAGAAATGTGAAAGTTAAATGCAACTGTATATGAAAAATACAAAATCATCAACAATATTCCCAGTCAATTTTAAGTTCCCTTTCTAAGCCTCTATCAACGAGAGTTAGATATCGTTGGAGGGAACAAAATAAGGGCTTTCAATCACGCTTTAAGTGCAACAGTATACGAATAATACAAAATCATCAGCAATATTCCCAGTGACATATTTCCTAGATGAGCCAATTTAAAGTTCCTTTCCTAAACCTCTTTCAACGAGGGGTTTTACATCGTTGAAAAGAACAACCTAAGAGCTTTCAACCAAGCTATAAATGGTTTATGCAGCAAAACAGATGTGAAAGTTAAATGCAACTGTATACGAAAAATACAGAATCATCAACAATATTCCCAGTGACATATTTCCTAGATGAGTCAATTTTAAGGTCCTTTCCTAAACTTCTATCAACAAGATTTTTACATCGCTGGAAAGAACAAGACAAGAGCTATCAATCAATCTATAAATGGTTCATGCAACAAAGGAAATGTGAAAGTTAAATGCAACTGTATATGAGAATTCAAAATCATCAACAATATTCGCAGTGACATATTTCCAACGAGAGTTATACGTCGTTGGAAAGAACAAAATAAGGGCTTTCAATTTTATGCAGCGAAAAAAAATGTGAAAGTTAAATACAACTGTATATAAAAAATACAGAATTATCATCAATATTCCCAGTGACATATTTCGTAGATGAGTCAATTTTAAGTTCCTTTCCTAAGCTTCTTCAAACGAGAGGTATACATTGTTGGAAAGAACAAGATAAGAGTTTCCAATCAAGCTATAAATGGTTCATGCAGCAAAGGAAATGTGAAAGTTAAACGGAACTGTATATGAAAATTACAGTCAATTTTAAGTTCATTTCCTATTTCCAGTGACATATTGCATAGATGAGACAATTTTAAGTTCCTTTCCTAAGCCTCTATCAACGAGAGTTATACATCGTTTGAAAGAACAAGCTAAGAGCTTCCAATCAAGCTATAAATGGTTCATGCAGCGAAGAAAATGTGAAAGTTAAATACAACTGTATATGAAAAATTCAAAATCATCAGCAATATTCCCAGTGATATATTTCCTAGATGAGTCAATTTTAAGTTCCTTTCCTAAACCTCATTTCATGCAACAAAAGAAATGTGAAAGTTAAATGCAACTGTATATGAAAAATACAAAATCATCAACAATATTCCCAGTCAATTTTAAGTTCCCTTTCTAAACCTCTATCAACGAGAGTTATATATCGTTGAAGAGAACAAAATAAGGGCTTTCAATCAAGCTATAAATGGTTTATCCAGCAAAAGAAATGTGAAAGTTAAATACAACTGTATATGAAAAATACAAAATCATCAACAATATTCCCAGTGACATATTTCCTAGATGAGTCAATTTTAAGTTCTTTTCCTAAACCTCTTTCAACGAGAGTTTTACATCGTTGAAAAGAACAAGCTAAGAGATTTCAATCAAGCTACAAATGTTTTATGCAGCGAAAAAAATGTGAATGTTAAATACAACTGTATATGAAAAAACAAAATCATCAACAATATTCCCAGTGACATATTTCCTAGATGAGTCAATTTTAAGTTCCTTTCTTAAACCTCTATCAACGAGAGTTTTACATCACTAGAAAAAACAAACTAAGAGCTTGCAATCAAGCTATAAAGTGGTTTATGCAACAAAAGAAATGTGAAAGTTAAACTCAACTATATATGGAAAATACAAAATCATCAACAATATTCCCAGTGACATATTTCGTAGATGAGTCAATTTTAAGTTCCTTTCCTAAGCTTCTTCAAACGAGAGGTATACATTGTTGGAAAGAACAAGATAAGAGCTCTCAGTGAAGCTATAAACGGTTTATACAGGGAAAAAATGTGAAAGTTAAATACAACTGTACATGAAAAATACAGAATCATCAACAATATTTCCAGTGACATATTTCCTAGATCAGTCAATTTTGAGTTCCTTTCCTAAGCCTCTATCAACGAGAGTTATACATCGTTGGAAAGAACAAGCTAAGAGTTTCCAATCAAGCTATAAATGGTTCATGCAGCAAAGGAAATGTGAAAGTTAAACGGAACTGTATATGAAAATTACAGATTCATCAACAATATTCCCAGTGACATATTTCCTAGATTAGTCAATTTTAAGTTCCTTTCCTAAACCTCATTTTATGGAACAAAAGAAATGTGAAAGATAAATACAACTGTATATGAAAAATACAGAATAATAAACAATATTTCCAGTGACATATTGCATAGATGAGACAATTTTAAGTTCCTTTCCTAAGCCTCTATCAACGAGAGTTATACATCGTTTGAAAGAACAAGCTAAGAGCTTCCAATCAAGCTATAAATGGTTCATGCAGCGAAGAAAATGTGAAAGTTAAATACAACTGTATATGAAAAAACAAAATCATCAACAATATTCCCAGTGACATATTTCCTAGATGAGCCAATTTAAAGTTCCTTTCCTAAACCTCTTTCAACGAGAGTTTTACATCGCTGGAAAGAAGAAGCTAAGAGCCTTCAATCAAGATATAAATGGTTTATGCAGCAAAATATGTTAAAGTTATATGCAATTGTATATGAAAAATACAAAATCATCAGCAATATTTCCAGTGATATATTTCGTAGATGAGTCAATTTTAAGTTCCTTTCCTAAACCTCATTTCATGCAACAAAAGAAATGTGAAAGTTAATTGCAACTTTATATGAAAAATACAAAATCATCAACAATATTCCCAGTCAATTTTAATTTCCCTTTCTAAGGCTCTATCAACCAGAGTTATATATCGTTGGAGAGAACAAAATAAGGGCTTTCAATCACGCTATAAATGGTTTAAGCAGCGGAAAAAATGTGGAAGTTAAATACAACTGTATATGAAAAAACAAAATCATCAACAATATTCAAAGTGACATATTTCCTAGATGATTTTAAGTTCCTTTCCGACACTTCTTTCAACGAGAGTTTTACATCGCTGGAAAGAAGAAGCTAATTGCCTTCAATCAAGCTAGAAATGGTTTATGCAGCAAAAGAAATGTGAAAGTTATATGCAATTGTATATGAAAAATACAAAATCATCAACAATATTCCCAGTCAGTTTTAAGTTCCCTTTCTAAGCCTCTATCAACAAGAGTTATACATCGTTGGAGGGACAAAATAAGGGCTTTCAATTACGCTATAAATGGTTTATACAGCGAAAAAAATGTGAAAGTTAAATGTAACTGCATACGAAAAATACAAAATCATCAGCAATATTCCCAGTGACACATTTCCTAGATGAGTCAATTTAAAGTTCCTTTCCTAAACCTCTTTCAACGAGAGTTTTGCATCGCTGGAAAGAAAAAGCTAAGAGCTTTCAATTAAGCTATAAATGGTGTATGCAACAAAAGAAATGTGAAAGTTAAATACAACTGTATACGGAAAATACAGAATCGTCAAAAATATTCGCAGTGACATATTTCCAACGAGAGATATACGTCGTTGGAAAGAACAAAATAAGGGCTTTCAATCACGCTATAAATGGTTTATGCAGCGAAAAAAAATGTGAATGTTAAATACAACTGTATATGAAAAATACAGAATCATCAAGAATATTCCCACTGACATATTTCCTAGATGAGTCAATTTTAAGTTCCTTTCCTAAACCTCTATCAACTAGAGTTTTACATCGCTGGATGTAAGAGCTTTCAATCAAGCTATAAGTGGTTTATGCAACAAAAGAAATGTGAAAGTTAATTCAACTGTATATGGAAAATACAGAATCATCAACAATATTCCCACTGACATATTTCATAGATGAGACAATTTTAAGTTCCTTTCCTAAACCTCTTTCAACGAGAGTTTTACATCGCTAGAAAGAACAAGATAAGAGCTTTCAATCACGATATAAATGGTATATGCAGCGAAAAAAATGTGAAGGTTAAATACAACTGTATATGAAAAATACAGTTGTATTTAACAATATTCCCAGTGACATATTTGCAACGAGAGTTATATATCGTTGGAAAAAACAAAATAAGGGCTTTCAATCACGCTATAAATGTTTTAAGCAGCGGAAAAAATGTGAAAGTTAAATACAACTGTATATGAAAAAACAAAATCATCAACAATATTTCCAGTGACATATTTCCTAGATGAGTTTAAGTTCCTTTCTGAAACCTCTTCCTTTCCTAAACCTCATTTCATGCAACAAAAGAAATGTGTAAGTTAATTGCAACTTTATATGAAAAATACAAAATCGTCAACAATATTCCCAGTCAATTTTAATTTCCTTTTCTAAGCCTCTATCAACGAGAGTTATATATCGTTGAAGAGAACAAAATAAGGGCTTTCAGTCACGCTATAAATGGCTTAAGCAGCGGAAAAAATGTGAAAGTTAAATACAACTGTATATGAAAAATACAAAATCGTCAACAATATTCCCAGTGACATATTTCCTAGATGAGTCAATTTTAAGTTCCTTTCCTAAACCTCTATCAACGAGAGTAATAAATCGATGGAAAGAACAAGCTAAGAGCATTCAACCAATCAATAAATGGTTTATGCAACAAAAGAAATGTGAAAGTTATATGCAATTGTATATGAAAAATACAAAATCATCAACAATATTCCCAGTCAATTTTAAGTTCCCTTTCTAAGCCTCTATCAACGAGAGTTATATATCGTTGGAGGGAACAAAATAAGGGTTTTCGGTCACGCTATAAATGGTTTATGCAGCGAAAAAAATGTGAAAGTTAAATACAACTGTATATAAAAAATACAAAATCATCAGCAATATTCCCAGTTACATATTTCGTAGATGAGTCAGTTTTAAGTTCCTTTCCTGAACCTCATTTAAGCAACAAAAGAAATGTGAAACTTAAATAAAACTGTATATAAAAAATACAGATTCACCAACAATATTCCCAGTGACAAATTTCCTAGATTAGTCAATTTTAAGTTTCTTTCCTAAGCCTCTTCAAACGAGAGATATACATCGCTAGAAAGAACAAGATAAGAGCTTTCAATCACGATATATATGGTTTATGCAGCGAAAAAAATGTGAAAGTTAAATACAACTGTATGTGAAAAACACAGTTGTATTTAACAATATTCCCAGTGACATATTTGCAACGAGAGTTATACATCGTTGGAAAGAACAAAATAAGGGCTTTCAATCACGGTATAAATGGTTTAAGCAGCGGAAAAATGTGAAAGTTAAATACAACTGTATATGAAAAAACAAAATCATCAACAATATTCCCAGTGACATATTTCCTAGATGAGTTTAAATTCCTGTCCGAAACCTCTTTCAACGAGAGTTTTACATGGGTGGAAAGAAGAAGCTAAGAGCCTTCAATCAGGCTATAAATGGTTAATGTAGCAAAAGAAATGTTAAAGTTAAATGCAACTGTATATGAAAAATACAAAATCATCAACAATCAATCAATTTTAAGTTCCCTTTCTAAGCCTCTATCAACGAGAGTTAGATATCGTTGAAGAGAACAAAATAAGGGCTTTCAATCAAGCTATAAATGGTTTATGCAGCAAAAGAAATGTGAAAGTTAAATTCAACTGTATATGAAAAATACAGAATCATCAACAATATTCCCAGTGACATATTTCCTAGATGAGTCAATTTTAAGTTCTTTTCCTAAACCTCTTTCAACGAGAGTTTTACATCGTTGAAAAGAACAAGCTAAGAGATTTCAATCAAGCTACAAATGTTTTATGCAGCGAAAAAAATGTGAATGTTAAATACAACTGTATATGAAAAATACAGAATCATCAACAATATTCCCAGTGACATATTTCCTAGATGAGTCAATTTTAAATTCCTTTCCTAAGCCTCTATCAACGAGAGTTTTACATCACTAGAAAAAACAAGCTAAGAGCTTGCAATCAAGCTATAAAGTGGTTTATGCAACAAAAGAAATGTGAAAGTTAAATTCAACTATATATGGAAAATACAAAATCATCAACAATATTCCCAGTGACATATTTCGTAGATGAGTCAATTTTAAGTTCCTTTCCTAAGCTTCTTCAAACGAGAGGTATACATTGTTGGAAAGAACAAGATAAGAGTTTCCAATCAAGCTATAAATGGTTCATGCAGCAAAGGAAATGTGAAAGTTAAACGGAACTGTATATGAAAATTACAGTCAATTTTAAGTTCTTTTCCTATTTCCAGTGACATATTGCATAGATGAGACAATTTTAAGTTCCTTTCCTAAGCCTCTATCAACGAGAGTTATACATCGTTTGAAAGAACAAGCTAAGAGCTTCCAATCAAGCTATAAATGGTTCATGCAGCGAAGAAAATGTGAAAGTTAAATACAACTGTATATGAAAAAACAAAATCATCAACAATATTCCCAGTGACATATTTCCTAGATGAGCCAATTTAAAGTTCCTTTCCTAAACCTCTTTCAACGAGAGTTTTACATCGCTGGAAAGAAGAAGCTAAGAGCCTTCAATCAAGATATAAATGGTTTATGCAGCAAAATATGTTAAAGTTATATGCAATTGTATATGAAAAATACAAAATCATCAGCAATATTTCCAGTGATATATTTTGTAGATGAGTCAATTTAAAGTTCCTTTCCTAAACCTCATTTTAAACAGCAAAAGAAATGTGAAAGTTAAATACAACTGTATATGAAAAATACAAAATCATCAACAATATTCCCAGTCAATTTTAAGTTCCCTTTCTAAACCTCTATCAACGAGAGGTATATATCGTTGAAGAGAACAAAATAAGGGCTTTCAATCAAGCTATAAATGGTTTATCCAGCAAAAGAAATGTGAAAGTTAAATGCAACTGTATATGAAAAATACAGATTCATCAACAATATTCCCAGTGACATATTTCCTAGATGAGTCAATTTTAAGTTCTTTTCCTAAACCTCTTTCAACGAGAGTTTTACATCGTTGAAAAGAACAAGCTAAGAGATTTCAATCAAGCTACAAATGTTTTATGCAGCGAAAAAAATGTGAATGTTAAACACAACTGTATATGAAAAAACAAAATCATCAACAATATTCCCAGTGACATATTTCCTAGATGAGTCAATTTTAAGTTCCTTTCTTAAACCTCTATCAACGAGAGTTTTACATCACTAGAAAAAACAAACTAAGAGCTTGCAATCAAGCTATAAAGTGGTTTATGCAACAAAAGAAATGTGAAAGTTAAACTCAACTATATATGGAAAATACAAAATCATCAACAATATTCCCAGTGACATATTTCGTAGATGAGTCAATTTTAAGTTCCTTTCCTAAGCTTCTTCAAACGAGAGGTATACATTGTTGGAAAGAACAAGATAAGAGCTCTCAGTGAAGCTATAAACGGTTTATACAGGGAAAAAATGTGAAAGTTAAATACAACTGTACATGAAAAATACAGAATCATCAACAATATTTCCAGTGACATATTTCCTAGATCAGTCAATTTTAAGTTCCTTTCCTAAGCCTCTATCAACGAGAGTTATACATCGTTGGAAAGAACAAGCTAAGAGTTTCCAATCAAGCTATAAATGGTTCATGCAGCAAAGGAAATGTGAAAGTTAAACGGAACTGTATATCAAAATTACAGATTCATCAACAATATTCCCAGTGACATATTTCCTAGATTAGTCAATTTTAAGTTCCTTTCCTAAACCTCATTTTATGGAACAAAAGAAATGTGAAAGATAAATACAACTGTATATGAAAAATACAGAATAATAAACAATATTTCCAGTGACATATTGCATAGATAAGACAATTTTAAGTTCCTTTCCTAAGCCTCTATCAACGAGAGTTATACATCGTTTGAAAGAACAAGCTAAGAGCTTCCAATCAAGCTATAAATGGTTCATGCAGCGAAGAAAATGTGAAAGTTAAATACAACTGTATATGAAAAAACAAAATCATCAACAATATTCCCAGTGACATATTTCCTAGATGAGCCAATTTAAAGTTCCTTTCCTAAACCTCTTTCAACGAGAGTTTTACATCGCTGGAAAGAAGAAGCTAAGAGCCTTCAATCAAGATATAAATGGTTTATGCAGCAAAATATGTTAAAGTTATATGCAATTGTATATGAAAAATATAAAATCATCAGCAATATTTCCAGTGATATATTTCGTAGATGAGTCAATTTTAAGTTCCTTTCCTAAACCTCATTTCATGCAACAAAAGAAATGTGAAAGTTAATTGCAACTTTATATGAAAAATACAAAATCATCAACAATATTCCCAGTCAATTTTAATTTCCCTTTCTAAGGCTCTATCAACCAGAGTTATATATCGTTGGAGAGAACAAAATAAGGTCTTTCAATCACGCTATAAATGGTTTAAGCAGCGGAAAAAATGTGGAAGTTAAATACAACTGTATATGAAAAAACAAAATCATCAACAATATTCAAAGTGACATATTTCCTAGATGATTTTAAGTTCCTTTCCGACACTTCTTTCAACGAGAGTTTTACATCGCTGGAAAGAAGAAGCTAATTGCCTTCAATCAAGCTAGAAATGGTTTATGCAGCAAAAGAAATGTGAAAGTTATATGCAATTGTATATGAAAAATACAAAATCATCAACAATATTCCCAGTCAGTTTTAAGTTCCCTTTCTAAGCCTCTATCAACAAGAGTTATACATCGTTGGAGGGACAAAATAAGGGCTTTCAATTACGCTATAAATGGTTTATACAGCGAAAAAAATGTGAAAGTTAAATGTAACTGCATACGAAAAATACAAAATCATCAACAATATTCCCAGTGACACATTTCCTAGATGAGTCAATTTTAAGTTCCTTTCCTAAACCTCTTTCAACGAGAGTTTTGCATCGCTGGAAAGAAAAAGCTAAGAGCTTTCAATTAAGCTATAAATGGTGTATGCAACAAAAGAAATGTGAAAGTTAAATACAACTGTATACGGAAAATACAGAATCGTCAAAAATATTCGCAGTGACATATTTCCAACGAGAGATATACGTCGTTGGAAAGAACAAAATAAGGGCTTTCAATCACGCTATAAATGGTTTATGCAGCGAAAAAAAATGTGAAAGTTAAATACAACTGTATATGAAAAATACAGAATCATCAACAATATTCCCACTGACATATTTCCTAGATGAGTCAATTTTAAGTTCCTTTCCTAAGCCTCTATCAACTAGAGTTTTACATCGCTGGATGTAAGAGCTTTCAATCAAGCTATAAGTGGTTTATGCAACAAAAGAAATGTGAAAGTTAATTCAACTGTATATGGAAAATACAGAATCATCAACAATATTCCCACTGACATATTTCATAGATGAGACAATTTTAAGTTCCTTTCCTAAACCTCTTTCAACGAGAGTTTTACATCGCTAGAAAGAACAAGATAAGAGCTTTCAATCACGATATAAATGGTATATGCAGCGAAAAAAATGTGAAGGTTAAATACAACTGTATATGAAAAATACAGTTGTATTTAACAATATTCCCAGTGACATATTTGCAACGAGAGTTATATATCGTTGGAAAAAACAAAATAAGGGCTTTCAATCACGCTATAAATGTTTTAAGCAGCGGAAAAAATGTGAAAGTTAAATACAACTGTATATGAAAAAACAAAATCATCAACAATATTTCCAGTGACATATTTCCTAGATGAGTTTAAGTTCCTTTCTGAAACCTCTTCCTTTCCTAAACCTCATTTCATGCAACAAAAGAAATGTGTAAGTTAATTGCAACTTTATATGAAAAATACAAAATCGTCAACAATATTCCCAGTCAATTTTAATTTCCTTTTCTAAGCCTCTATCAACGAGAGTTATATATCGTTGAAGAGAACAAAATAAGGGCTTTCAGTCACGCTATAAATGGCTTAAGCAGCGGAAAAAATGTGAAAGTTAAATACAACTGTATATGAAAAATACAAAATCATCAACAATATTCCCAGTGACATATTTCCTAGATGAGTCAATTTTAAGTTCCTTTCCTAAACCTCTATCAACGAGAGTTTTACATCGCTGGAAAGAACAAGCTAAGAGCTTTCAATCAAGCTATAAATGGTTTATGCAGCAAAAGAAATGTGAAAGTTATATGCAATTGTATATGAAAAATACAAAATCATCAACAATATTCCCAGTCAATTTTAAGTTCCCTTTCTAAGCCTCTATCAACGAGAGTTATATATCGTTGGAGGGAACAAAATAAGGGTTTTCGGTCACGCTATAAATGGTTTATGCAGCGAAAAAAATGTGAAAGTTAAATACAACTGTATATAAAAAATACAAAATCATCAGCAATATTCCCAGTGACATATTTCGTAGATGAGTCAGTTTTAAGTTCCTTTCCTGAACCTCATTTAAGCAACAAAAGAAATGTGAAACTTAAATAAAACTGTATATAAAAAATACAGATTCACCAACAATATTCCCAGTGACAAATTTCCTAGATTAGTCAATTTTAAGTTTCTTTCCTAAGCCTCTTCAAACGAGAGATATACATCGCTAGAAAGAACAAGATAAGAGCTTTCAATCACGATATATATGGTTTATGCAGCGAAAAAAATGTGAAAGTTAAATACAACTGTATATGAAAAACACAGTTGTATTTAACAATATTCCCAGTGACATATTTGCAACGAGAGTTATACATCGTTGGAAAGAACAAAATAAGGGCTTTCAATCACGGTATAAATGGTTTAAGCAGCGGAAAAATGTGAAAGTTAAATACAACTGTATATGAAAAAACAAAATCATCAACAATATTCCCAGTGACATATTTCCTAGATGAGTTTAAATTCCTGTCCGAAACCTCTTTCAACGAGAGTTTTACATGGGTGGAAAGAAGAAGCTAAGAGCCTTCAATCAGGCTATAAATGGTTAATGTAGCAAAAGAAATGTTAAAGTTAAATGCAACTGTATATGAAAAATACAAAATCATCAACAATCAATCAATTTTAAGTTCCCTTTCTAAGCCTCTATCAACGAGAGTTACACATCGCTGAAGAGAACAAAATAAGGGCTTGCAATCAAGCTATAAATGATTTATGCAGCAAAAGAAATGTGAAAGTTAAATGCAACTGTATATGAAAAATACAGATTCATCAACAATATTCCCAGTGACATATTTCCTAGATGAGTCAATTTTAAGTTCTTTTCCTAAACCTCTTTCAACGAGAGTTATACATCGTTGAAAAGAACAAGCTAAGAGATTTCAATCAAGCTACAAATGGTTTATGCAGCGAAGAAAATGTGAATGTTAAATACAACTGTATATGAAAAATACAGAGTCATCAACAATATTCCCAGTGACATATTTCCTAGATGAGTCAATTTTAAATTCCTTTCTTAAACCTCTATCAACGAGAGTTTTACATCACTAGAAAAAACAAGCTAAGAGCTTGCAATCAAGCTATAAAGTGGTTTATGCAACAAAAGAAATGTGAAAGTTAAATTCAACTATATATGGAAAATACAAAATCATCAACAATATTCCCAGTGACATATTTCGTAGATGAGTCAATTTTAAGTTCCTTTCCTAAGCTTCTTCACACGAGAGGTATACATTGTTGGAAAGAACAAGATAAGAGTTTCCAATCAAGCTATAAATGGTTCATGCAGCAAAGGAAATGTGAAAGTTAAACGGAACTGTATATGAAAATTACAGTCAATTTTAAGTTCATTTCCTATTTCCAGTGACATATTGCATAGATGAGACAATTTTAAGTTCCTTTCCTAAGCCTCTATCAACGAGATTTATACATCGTTGGAAAGAACAAGCTAAGAGCTTCCAATCAAGCTATAAATGGTTCATGCAGCGAAGAAAATGTGAAAGTTAAATACAACTGTATATGAAAAAACAAAATCATCAACAATATTCCCAGTGACATATTTCCTAGATGAGCCAATTTAAAGTTCCTTTCCTAAACCTCTTTCAACGAGAGTTTTACATCGCTGGAAAGAAGAAGCTAAGAGCCTTCAATCAAGATATAAATGGTTTATGCAGCAAAATATGTTAAAGTTATATGCAATTGTATATGAAAAATACAAAATCATCAGCAATATTTCCAGTGATATATTTTGTAGATGAGTCAATTTAAAGTTCCTTTCCTAAACCTCATTTTAAACAGCAAAAGAAATGTGAAAGTTAAATACAACTGTATATGAAAAATACAGAATTATCAACAATATTCCCACTGACATATTTCATAGATGAGACAATTTTAAGTTCCTTTCCTAAACCTCTTTCAACGAGAGTTTTACATCGCTGGAAAGAACAAGCTAAGAGCTATCAATCAAGCTATAAATGGTTTATGCAGCAAGAGATGTTAAAGCTAAATGCAACTGTATATGAAAAATTCAAAATCATGAGCAATATTCCCAGTGACATATTTCGTAGATGAGTCAATTTAAAGTTCCTTTCCTAAACCTCATTTTAAACAGCAAAAGAAATGTGAAAGTTAAATACAACTGTATATGAAAAATACAGAATTATCAACAATATTCCCACTGACATATTTCATAGATGAGACAATTTTAAGTTCCTTTCCTAAACCTCTTTCAACGAGAGTTTTACATCGCTAGAAAGAACAAGATAAGAGCTTTCAATCACGATATAAATGGTATATGCAGCGAAAAAAATGTGAAGGTTAAATACAACTGTATATGAAAAATACAGTTGTATTTAACAATATTCCCAGTGACATATTTGCAACGAGAGTTATACATCGTTGGAAAGAACAAAATAAGGGCTTTCAATCGCGCTATAAATGTTTTAAGCAGCGGAAAAAATGTGAAAGTTAAATACAACTGTATATGAAAAAACAAAATCATCAACAATATTTCCAGTGACATATTTCCTAGATGAGTTTAAGTTCCTTTCTGAAACCTCTTCCCTTCCTAAACCTCATTTCATGCAACAAAAGAAATGTGAAAGTTAATTGCAACTTTATATGAAAAATAAAAATCATCAACAATATTCCCAGTCAATTTTAATTTCCCTTTCTAAGCCTCTATCAACGAGAGTTATATATCGTTGGAGAGAACAAAATAAGGGCTTTCAGTCACGCTATAAATGGCTTAAGCAGCGGAAAAAATGTGAAAGTTAAATACAACTGTATATGAAAAAACAAAATCATCAACAATATTCCCAGTGACATATTTCCTAGATGAGTCAATTTTAAGTTCCTTTCCTAAACCTCTATCAACGAGAGTTATACATCGTTGGAAAGAACAAGCTAAGGGCCTTCAATCAAGCTATAAATGGTTTATGTAGCAAAAGAAATGTGAAAGTTATATGCAATTATATATGAAAAATACAAAATCATCAACAATATTCCCAGTCAATTTTAAGTTCCCTTTCTAAGCCTCTATCAACGAGAGTTATATATCGTTGGAGAGAACAAAATAAGGGCTTTCAGTCACGCTATAAATGGCTTAAGCAGCGGAAAAAATGTGAAAGTTAAATACAACTGTATATGAAAAAACAAAATCATCAACAATATTCCCAGTGACATATTTCCTAGATGAGTCAATTTTAAGTTCCTTTCTTAAACCTCTATCAACGAGAGTTTTACATCACTAGAAAAAACAAGCTAAGAGCTTGCAATCAAGCCATAAAGTGGTTTATGCAACAAAAGAAATGTGAAAGTTAAATTCAACTATATATGGAAAATACAAAATCATCAACAATATTCCCAGTGACATATTTCGTAGCTGAGTCAATCTTAAGTTCCTTTCGTAAGCTTCTTCAAACGAGAGGTATACATTGTTGGAAAGAACAAGATAAGAGCTCTCAGTGAAGCTATAAACGGTTTATACAGGGAAAAAATGTGAAAGTTAAATACAACTGTACATGAAAAATACAGAATCATCAACAATATTTCCAGTGATATATTTCCTAGATCAGTCAATTTTAAGTTCCTTTCCTAAGCCTCTATCAACGAGAGTTATACATCGTTGGAAAGAACAAGCTAGGAGCTTTCAATCAAGCTTTAAAACGTTTGTGCAGCAAAGGAAATGTGAAAGCTAAATGGAACTGTATATGAAAATTACAGATTCATCAACAATATTCCCAGTGACATATTTCCTAGATTAGTCAATTTTAAGTTCCTTTCCTAAACCTCATTTTAAACAGCAAAAGAAATGTGAAAGTTAAATACAACTGTATATGAAAAATACAGAATTATCAACAATATTCCCACTGACATATTTCATAGATGAGACAATTTTAAGTTCCTTTCCTAAACCTCTTTCAACGAGAGTTTGACATCGCTAGAAAGAACAAGATAAGAGCTTTCAATCACGATATAAATGGTATATGCAGCGAAAAAAATGTGAAGGTTAAATACAACTGTATATGAAAAATACAGTTGTATTTAACAATATTCCCAGTGACATATTTGCAACGAGAGTTATACATCGTTGGAAAGAACAAAATAAGGGCTTTCAATCACGCTATAAATGTTTTAAGCAGCGGAAAAAATGTGAAAGTTAAATACAACTGTATATGAAAAAACAAAATCATCAACAATATTTCCAGTGAAATATTTCCTAGATGAGTTTAAGTTCCTTTCTGAAACCTCTTCCTTTCCTAAACCTCATTTCATGCAACAAAAGAAATGTGAAAGTTAATTGCAACTTTATATGAAAAATAAAAATCATCAACAATATTCCCAGTCAATTTTAATTTCCCTTTCTAAGCCTCTATCAACGAGAGTTATATATCGTTGGAGAGAACAAAATAAGGGCTTTCAGTCACGCTATAAATGGCTTAAGCAGCGGAAAATATGTGAAAGTTAAATACAACTGTATATGAAAAAACAAAATCATCAACAATATTCCCAGTGACATATTTCCTAGATGAGTCAATTTTAAGTTCCTTTCCTGAACCTCATTTAAGCAACAAAAGAAATGTGAAAGTTAAATAAAACTGTATATAAAAAATACAGATTCACCAACAATGTTCCCAGTGACAAATTTCCTAGATTAGTCAATTTTAAGTTTCTTTCCTAAGCCTCTTCAAACGAGAGATATACATCGCTAGAAAGAACAAAATAAGAGCTTTCAATCACGATATATATGGTTTATGCAGCGAAAAAAATGTGAAAGTTAAATACAACTGTATATGAAAAACACAGTTGTGTTTAACAATATTCCCAGTGACATATTTGCAACGAGAGTTATACATCGTTGGAAAGAACAAAATAAATGCTTTCAATCACGGTATAAATGGTTTAAGCAGCGGAAAAATGTGAAAGTTAAATACAACTGTATATGAAAAAACAAAATCATCAACAATATTCCCAGTGACATATTTCCTAGATGAGTTTAAATTCCTGTCCGAAACCTCTTTCAACGAGAGTTTTACATGGGTGGAAAGAAGAAGCTAAGAACCTTCAATCAGGCTATAAATGGTTAATGTAGCAAAAGAAATGTTAAAGTTAAATGCAACTGTATATGAAAAATACAAAATCATCAACAATATTCCCAGTCAATTTTAAGTTCCCTTTCTAAGCCTCTATCAACGAGAGTTAGATATAGTTGGAGGGAATAAAATAAGGGCTTTCAATCACGCTTTAAATGGTTTATGCAGCGAAAAAAATGTGAAAGTTAAATGCAACTGTATACGAAAAATACAAAATCATGAGCAATATTCCCAGTGACATATTTCCTAGATGAGCCAATTTAAAGTTTCTTTCCTAAACCTATTTCAACGAGAGCTTTACATCGCTGGAAAAAAGAAGCTAATAGCTTTCAATCAAGCTATAAATGGTTTATGCAACAAAAGAAATGTGAAAGTTAAATTCAACTGTATATGAAAAACACAGAATCATCAACAATATTCCCAGTGACATATTTCCTAGATGAGTCAATTTTAAGTTCCTTTGCTAAACCTCTTTCAACGAGAGTTATACATCGTTGAAAAGAACAAGCTAAGAGCTTTCAACCAAGCTATAAATGGTTTATGCAGCAAAACAAATGTGAAAGTTAAATGCAACTGTATACGAAAAATACAGAATCATCAACAATATACCCAGTGACATATTTCGTACATGATTCAATTTTAAGTTCCTTTCCTAAACCTCATTTTAAGCAACAAAAGGAATGTGAAAGTTAAATAAAACTGTATATGAAACATACAGAATTATCAACAATATTCTCAGTGACATATTTCATAGATTAGTCAATTTTGAGTTCCTTTCCTAAACCTCTTTCAACGAGAGTTTTACATCGCTGGAAAGAACAAGCTAAGAGCTATCAATCAAGCTATAAATGGTTTATGCAGCAAAAGATGTTAAAGTTAAATGCAACTGTATATGAAAAATACAAAATCATCAGCAATATTCCCAGTGACATATTTCGTAGATGAGTCAATTTTAAGTTCCTTTCCTAAACCTCATTTTAAACAACAAAAGAAATGTGAAAGTTAAATACAACTGTATATGAAAAATACAGAATTATCAGCAATATTCCCAGTGACATATTTCATAGATGAGACAATTTTAAGTTCCTTTCCTAAACCTCTTTCAACGAGAGTTTTACATCGCTGGAAAGAATAAGATAAGAGCTTTCAATCAAGCTATAAATGGTTTATGCAGCAAAAGAAATGTGAAAGTTAAATGCAACTGTACATGAAAAATACAAAATCATCAACAATATTCCCAGTGACATATTTCCTAGATGAGTCAATTTTAAGTTCCTTTCCTAAACCTCTTTCAACGAGAGTTTTACATCGTTGGAAAGAACAAGCTAAGAGCTTCGAATCAAGCTATAAATGGTTTATGCAACGAAGGAAATGTGAAAGTTAAATGCAACTGTGTATGAAAAATACAAAATCATCAACAATATTCCCAGTGACATATTTCCTAGATGAGTCAATTTTAAGTTCCTTTCCTAAGCTTCTTCAAACGAGAGGTATACAGCGCTGGAAAGAACAAGATAAGAGCTTCCAATCAAGCTATAAATGGTTCATGCAACAAAGGAAATGTGAAAGTTAAATGCAAGTGTATATGAAAAATACAGATTCATCAACAATATTCCCAGTGACATATTTGCAACGAGAGTTATACATCGTTGGAAAGAACAACATAAGGGCATTCAATCACGGTAGAAATGGTTTAAGCAGCGGAAAAATGTGAAAAATGTGAAAAAAGTTAAATACAACTGTATATGAAAAAACAAAATCATCAACAATCTTCCCAGTGACATATTTCGTAGATGAGTTTAAGTTCCTTTCCGAAACCTCTTTCAACGAGAGTTTTACATGGGTAGAAAGAAGAAGCTAAGAGCCTTCAATCAAGCTATAAATGGTTTATGCAGTGAAAGAAATGTGAAAGTTATATGCAATTATATATGAAAAATACAAAATCATCAGCAATATACCCAGTGATATATTCCGTAGATGAGTCAATTTTAAGCTCCTTTCCTAAACCTCATTTCATTCAACAAAAGAAATGTGAAAGTTAAATGCAACTGTATATGAAAAATACAAAATCATCAACAATATTCCCAGTCAATTTTAAGTTCCCTTTCTAAGCCTCTATCAACGAGAGTTAGATATCGTTGGAGGGAACAAAATAAGGGCTTTCAATCACGCTTTAAGTGCAACAGTATACGAATAATACAAAATCATCAGCAATATTCCCAGTGACATATTTCCTAGATGAGCCAATTTAAAGTTCCTTTCCTAAACCTCTTTCAACGAGGGGTTTTACATCGTTGAAAAGAACAACCTAAGAGCTTTCAACCAAGCTATAAATGGTTTATGCAGCAAAACAGATGTGAAAGTTAAATGCAACTGTATACGAAAAATACAGAATCATCAACAATATTCCCAGTGACATATTTCCTAGATGAGTCAATTTTAAGGTCCTTTCCTAAACTTCTATCAACAAGATTTTTACATCGCTGGAAAGAACAAGACAAGAGCTATCAATCAATCTATAAATGGTTCATGCAACAAAGGAAATGTGAAAGTTAAATGCAACTGTATATGAGAATTCAAAATCATCAACAATATTCGCAGTGACATATTTCCAACGAGAGTTATACATCGTTGGAAAGAACAAAATAAGGGCTTTCAATTTTATGCAGCGAAAAAAAATGTGAAAGTTAAATACAACTGTATATAAAAAATACAGAATTATCATCAATATTCCCAGTGACATATTTCCTAGATGAGTCAATTTTAAGTTCCTTTCCTAAACTTCTATCAACGAGAGTTTTCATCGCTGGAAAAAACAAGCTAAGAGCTTTCAATCAAGCTATAAGTGGTTTATGCAACAAAAGAAATGTGAAAGTTAAATTCAACTGTATATGAAAAATACAGATTCATCAACAATATTCCCAGTGACATATTTCATAGATGAGACAATTTAAAGTTCCTTTCATAAACCTCTTTCAACGAGAGTTTTACATAGCTGGAAAGAACAAGCTAAGAGCTTTAAACCAAGCTATAAATGGTTTATGCAGCAAAACAAATGTGAAAGTTAAATGCAACTGTATATGAAAAATACAAAATCATCAACAATATTCCCAGTGACATATTTCCTAGATTAGTCAATTTTAAGTTTCTTTTCTAAGCCTCTTCAAACGAGAGTTATAAATCGCTAGAAAGAACAAGATAAGAGCTTTCAATCACGATATAAATGGTTTATGCAGCAAAAAACAAGTGAAAGTTAAAAACAACTGTATATGAAAAATACGGTTGTATTTAACAATATTCCCAGTGACATATTTCCAACGAGAGTTGTACATCGTTGGAAAGAACAACGAGAGAATCAACGAGAGTTATGTATCGTTGGAGGGAACAAAATAAAGGCTTTCAATCACGCTATAAATGGTTTATGCAGCACAAGAAATGTGAAAGTTAAATGCAACTGTATATGAAAAATACAAAATCATCAACAATATTCCCAGTGACATATTTACTAGATGAGTCAATTTTAAGTTCCTTTCCTAAGCTTCTTCAAACGAGAGGTATACATCGCTGGAAAGAACAAGATAAGAGCTTCCAATCAAGCTATAAATGGTTCATGCAACGAAGGAAATGGGAAAGTTAAATGCAACTGTATATGAAAAATACAGATTCATCAACAATATTCTCAGTGACATATTTCCTAGATGAGTCAATTTTAGGTTCCTTTCCTAAACGTCGTTTCATGCAACAAAAGAAATGTGAAAGTTAATTGCAACTGTATATGAAAAATACAAAATCATCAACAATATTCCCAATCAATTTTAAGTTCCCTTTCTAAGCCTCTGTCAACGAGAGAGAACAAAATAAAGGTGGCTATAAATGGTTTATGCAACAAAAGAAATGTGAAAGTTAAATACAACTGTATATGAAAAATACAGAATCATCAACAATATTCCTAGTGACATATATCCGAGTTCGGTCAATTTTAAGTTCCTTTCCTAAGCTTCTTCAAACGAGAAGTATACATCGCTGGAAAGAGCAAGATAAGAACTTCCAATCAAGCTATAAATGGTTAATGCAACAAAGGAAATGTGAAAGGTAAATGCAACTGTATATGAAAAATACAGATTCATCAACAATATTCCCAGTGACATATTTCCTTGATGAGTCAATTTTAAGTTCCTTTCCTAAACCTCATTTCATGCAACAAAAGAAATGTGAGTTAATTGCAACTGTATATGAAAAAATCAAAATCATCAACAATATTCCCAGTGACATATTTCCTAGATGAGTCAATTTTAAGTTCCTTTCCTAAACCTCTTTCAACGAGAGTTTTACATGGGTGGAAAGAAGAAGCTAAGAGCCTTCAATCAAGCTATAAATGGTTTATGCAGCGAAAAAAATGTGAAAGTTAAATACAACTGTATATGAAAAACACAGTTGTATTTAACAATATTCCCAGTGACATATTTGCAACGAGAGTTATACATCGTTGGAAAGAACAAAATAAATGCTTTCAATCACGGTATAAATGGTTTAAGCAGCGGAAAAATGTGAAAGTTAAATACAACTGTATATGAAAAAGCAAAATCATCAACAATATTCCCAGTGACATATTTCCTAGATGAGTTTAAATTCCTGTCCGAAACCTCTTTCAACGAGAGTTTTACATGGGTGGAAAGAAGAAGCTAAGAACCTTCAATCAGGCTATAAATGGTTAATGTAGCAAAAGAAATGTTAAAGTTAAATGCAACTATATATGAAAAATACAAAATCATCAACAATATTCCCAGTCAATTTTAAGTTCCCTTTCTAAGCCTCTATCAACGAGAGTTAGATATAGTTGGAGGGAATAAAATAAGGGCTTTCAATCACGCTTTAAATGGTTTATGCAGCGAAAAAAATGTGAAAGTTAAATGCAACTGTATACGAAAAATACAAAATCATGAGCAATATTCCCAGTGACATATTTCCTAGATGAGCCAATTTAAAGTTTCTTTCCTAAACCTATTTCAACGAGAGCTTTACGTCGCTGGAAAAAAGAAGCTAATAGCTTTCAATCAAGCTATAAATGGTTTATGCAACAAAAGAAATGTGAAAGTTAAATTCAACTGTATATGAAAAATACAGAATCATCAACAATATTCCCAGTGACATATTTCCTAGATGAGTCAATTTTAAGTTCCTTTGCTAAACCTCTTTCAACGAGAGTTTTACATCGTTGAAAAGAACAAGCTAAGAGCTTTCAACCAAGCTATAAATGGTTTATGCAGCAAAACAAATGTGCAAGTTAAATGCAACTGTATACGAAAAATACAGAATCATCAACAATATACCCAGTGACATATTTCGTACATGATTCAATTTTAAGTTCCTTTCCTAAACCTCATTTTAAGCAACAAAAGGAATGTGAAAGTTAAATAAAACTGTATATGAAAAATACAGAATTATCAACAATATTCCCAGTGACATATTTCATAGATGAGACAATTTTAAGTTCCTTTCCTAAACCTCTTTCACCGAGAGTTTTACATCGCTGGAAAGAATAAGATAAGAGCTATCAATCAAGCTATAAATGGTTTATGCAGCAAAAGAAATGTGAAAGTTAAATGCAACTGTGTATGAAAAATACAAAATCATCAACAATATTCCCAGTGACATATTTCCTAGATGAGTCAATTTTAAGTTCCTTTCCTAAACCTCTTTCAACGAGAGTTTTACATCGTTGGAAAGAATAAGATAAGAGCTATCAACCAAGCTATAAATGGTTTATGCAGCAAAAGAAATGTGAAAGTTAAATGCAACTGTGTATGAAAAATACAAAATCATCAACAATATTCCCAGTGACATATTTCCTAGATGAGTCAATTTTAAGTTCCTTTCCTAAGCATCTTCAAACGAGAGGTATACACCGCTGGAAAGAACAAGATAAGAGCTTCCAATCAAGCTATAAATGGTTCATGCAACAAAGGAAATGTGAAAGTTAAATGCAAGTGTATATGAAAAATACAGATTCATCAACAATATTCCCAGTGACATATTTGCAACGAGAGTTATACATCGTTGGAAAGAACAACATAAGGGCTTTCAATCACGGTATAAATGGTTTAAGCAGCGGAAAAATGTGAAAGTTAAATACAACTGTATATGAAAAAACAAAATCATCAACAATCTTCCCAGTGACATATTTCGTAGATGAGTTTAAGTTCCTTTCCGAAACCTCTTTCAACGAGAGTTTTACATGGGTAGAAAGAAGAAGCTAAGAGCCTTCAATCAAGCTATAAATGGTTTATGCAGTGAAAGAAATGTGAAAGTTATATGCAATTATATATGAAAAATACAAAATCATCAGCAATATACCCAGTGATATATTCCGTAGATGAGTCAATTTTAAGCTCCTTTCCTAAACCTCATTTCATTCAACAAAAGAAATGTGAAACTTAAATGCAACTGTATATGAAAAATACAAAATCATCAACAATATTCCCAGTCAATTTTAAGTTCCCTTTCTAAGCCTCTATCAACGAGAGTTAGATATCGTTGGAGGGAACAAAATAAGGGCTTTCAATCACGCTTTAAGTGCAACAGTATACGAATAATACAAAATCATCAGCAATATTCCCAGTGACATATTTCCTAGATGAGCCAATTTAAAGTTCCTTTCCTAAACCTCTTTCAACGAGGGGTTTTACATCGTTGAAAAGAACAACCTAAGAGCTTTCAACCAAGCTATAAATAGTTTATGCAGCAAAACAGATGTGAAAGTTAAATGCAACTGTATACGAAAAATACAGAATCATCAACAATATTCCCAGTGACATATTTCCTAGATGAGTCAATTTTAAGGTCCTTTCCTAAACTTCTATCAACAAGATTTTTACATCGCTGGAAAGAACAAGACAAGAGCTATCAATCAAGCTATAAATGGTTCATGCAACAAAGGAAATGTGAAAGTTAAATGCAACTGTATATGAGAATTCAAAATCATCAACAATATTCGCAGTGACATATTTCCAACGAGAGTTATACGTCGTTGGAAAGAACAAAATAAGGGCTTTCAATCATGCTATAAATGGTTTATGCAGCGACAAAAATGTGAAAGTTAAATACAACTGTATATAAAAAATACAGAATTATCATCAATATTCCCAGTGACATATTTCCTAGATGAGTCAATTTTAAGTTCCTTTCCTAAACTTCTATCAACGAGAGTTTTCATCGCTGGAAAAAACAAGCTAAGAGCTTTCAATCAAGCTATAAGTGGTTTATGCAACAAAAGAAATGTGAAAGTTAAATTCAACTGTATATGAAAAATACCGATTCATCAACAATATTCCCAGTGACATATTTCCTGTATGAGTCAATTTAAAGTTCCTTTCCTAAACCTCTTTCAACGAGAGTTTTACATAGCTGGAAAGAACAAGCTAAGAGCTTTCAACCAAGCTATAAATGGTTTATGCAGCAAAACAAATGTGAAAGTTAAATGCAACTGTATATGAGAAATACAAAATCATCAACAATATTCCCAGTGACATATTTCCTAGATTAGTCAATTTTAAGTTTCTTTTCTAAGGCTCTTCAAACGAAAGTTATAAATCGCTAGAAAGAACAAGATAAGAGCTTTCAATCACGATATAAATGGTTTATGCAGCAAAAAACATGTGAAAGTTAAAAACAACTGTATATGAAAAATACGGTTGTATTTAACAATATTCCCAGTGACATATTTCCAACGAGAGTTGTACATCGTTGGAAAGAACAACGAGAGAATCAACGAGAGTTATGTATCGTTGGAGAGAACAAAATAAAGGCTTTCAATCACGCTATAAATGGTATATGCAGCACAAGAAATGTGAAAGTTAAATGCAACTGTATATGAAAAATACAAAATCATCAACAATATTCCCAGTGACATATTTCCTAGATGAGTCAATTTTAAGTTCCTTTCCTAAGCTTCTTCAAACGAGAGGTATACATCGCTGGAAAGAACAAGATAAGAGCTTCCAATCAAGCTATAAATGGTTCATGCAACGAAGGAAATGGGAAAGTTAAATGCAACTGTATATGAAAAATACAAAATCATCAACAATATTCCCAATCAATTTTAAGTTCCCTTTCTAAGCCTCTATCAACGAGAGAGAACAAAATAAAGGTCGGAGAGAACAAAATAAGGGCTTTCAATCACGCTATAAATGGTTTATGCAACAAAAGAAATGTGAAAGTTAAATACAACTGTATATGAAAAATACAGAATCATCAACAATATTCCTAGTGACATATATCCGAGATCGGTCAATTTTAAGTTCCTATCCTAAGCTTCTTCAAACGAGAAGTATACATCGCTGGAAAGAGCAAGATAAGAACTTCCAATCAAGCTATAAATGGTTAATGCAACAAAGGAAATGTGAAAGGTAAATGCAACTGTATATGAAAAATATAGATTCATCAGCAATATTCCCAGTGACATATTTCCTTGATGAGTCAATTTTAAGTTCCTTTCCTAAACCTCATTTCATGCAACAAAAGAAATGTGAGTTAATTGCAACTGTATATGAAAAAATCAAAATCATCAACAATATTCCCAGTGACATATTTCCTAGATGAGTTTAAGTTCCTTTCAGAAACCTCTTTCAACGAGAGTTTTACATGGGTGGAAAGAAGAAGCTAAGAGCCTTCAATCAAGCTGTAAATGGTTTATGCAGCAAAAGAAATGTGAAAGTTATATGCAATTGTATATGAAAAATATAAAATCATCAGCAATATTCCCAGTGATATATTTCGTAGATGAGTCAATTTTAAGTTCCTTTCCTAAACCTCATTTCATGCAACAAAAGAAATGTGAAAGTTAAATGCAACTGTATATGAAAAATACAAAATCATCAACAATATTCCCAGTAAATTTTAAGTTCCCTTTCTAAGCCTCTATCAACGAGAGTTAGATATCGTTGGAGGGAACAAAATAAGGGCTTTCAATCACGCTTTAAATGGTTTATGCAGCGAAAAAAATGTGAAAGTTAAATGCAACTGTATACGAAAAATACAAAATCATCAGCAATATTCCCAGTGACATATTTCCTAGATGAGCCAATTTGAAGTTCCTTTCCTAAACCTCTTTTAACGAGAGTTTTACATCGCTGGAAAGAAAAAGCTAAGCGCTTTCAACTAAGCTATAAATGGTTTATGCAACAAAAGAAATATGAAAGTTAAATACAACTGTATATGAAAAATACAGAATCATCAACAATATTCCTAGTGACATATATCCGAGATCGGTCAATTTTAAGTTCCTTTCCTAAGCCTCTTTAAACGAGATGTATACATCGCTGGAAAGAACATGATAATAGCTTCCAATCAAGCTATAAATGGTTCATCCAGCACAACAAATGTGAAAGTTAAATGCAACTGCATACGAAAAATACAGAATCATCAACAATATTCCCAGTGACATATTTCCTAGATGAGTCAATTTTAAGTTCCTTTCCTAAACTTCTATCAACGAGAGTTTTCATCGCTGGACAAAACAAGCTAAGAGCTTTCAATCAAGCTATAAGTGGTTTATGCAACAAAAGAAATGTGAAAGTTAAATTCAACTGTATATGAAAAATACAGATTCATCAACAATATTCCCAGTGACATATTTCCTAGAAGAGTCAATTTTAAGTTCCTTTCCTAAACCTCTTTCAACGAGAGTTTTGCACAGCTGAAAAGAACAAGCTAAGAGCTTTCAACCAAGCTAAAAATGGTTTATGCAGCAAAACAAATGTGAAAGTTAAATGCAACTGTATATGAAAAATACAAAATCATCAACAATATTCCCAGTGACATATTTCTTAGATTAGTCAATTTTAAGTTTCTTTACTAAGGCTCTTCAAACAAGAGTTATACATCGCTTGAAAGAACAAGGTAAAAGCTTCCAATCACGATATAAATGGTTTCTGCAGCGAAAAAAATGTGAAAGTTAAATGCAACTGTATATGAAAAATACAAAATCATCAGCAATATTCCCAGTGACATATTTCGTGGATGATTCAATTTTAAGTTCCTTTCCTAAACCTCATTTTAAGCAACAAAAGAAATGTAAAGGTTAAATAAAACTTTATGTGAAAAAAACAGAATTATCAACAATATTCCCAGTGACATATTTCATAGATGAGACAATTTTAAGTTCCTTTCCTAAACCTCTTTCAAAGAGAGTTTTACATCGCTGGAAAGAACAAGCTAAGAGCTATCAATCAAGCTATAAATGGTTTACGTAGCAAAAGATGTTAAAGTTAAATGCAACTGTATATGAAAAATACAGAATTATCAACAATATTCCCAGTGACATATTTCATAGATGAGACAATTTTAAGTTCCTTTCCTTTCAACGAGAGTTTTACATCGCTGGAAAGAAAAAGATAAGAGCTATCAATCAATCTATAAATAGTTTAAGCAGCAAAAGAAATGTGAAAGTTAAATGCAACTGTATATGAAAAATACAAAATCATCAACAATATTCCCAGTAGCATATTTCCTAGATGAGTCAATTTTAAGTTCCGTTCCTAAGCTTCTTCAAACGAGAGGTATACATCGCTGGAAAGAACAAGATACGAGCTTCCAATCAAGCTATATATGGTTCATACAGCAGAGGAAATGTGAAAGTTAAATGCAACTGTATATGAAAAATACAGATTCATCAACAATATTCCCAGTGACATATTTCCTAGATGAGTCAATTTTAAGTTCGTTTCTTAAACTTCTATCAACGAGAGTTTTACATCGTTGAAAAGAACAAGCTAAGAGCTTTCAACCAAGCTATAAGTGGTTTATGCAACAAAAGAAATGTGAAAGTTAAATGCAACTGTATACGAAAAATACAGAATCATCAACAATATTCCCAGTGACATATTTCCTAGATGAGTCAATTTTAAGTTCCTTTCCTAAACCTCTTTCAACGAGAGTTTTGCACAGCTGAAAAGAACAAGCTAAGAGCTTTCAACCAAGCTAAAAATGGTTTATGCAGCAAAACAAATGTGAAAGTTAAATGCAACTGTATATGAAAAATACAAAATCATCAACAATATTCCCAGTGACATATTTCTTAGATTAGTCAATTTTAAGTTTCTTTACTAAGGCTCTTCAAACGAGAGTTATACATCGCTAGAAAGAACAAGCTAAGAGCTTCCAATCACGATATAAATGGTTTATGCAGCGAAAAAAATGTGAAAGTTAAATACAACTGTATATGAAAAATACAGTTGTATTTAACAACATTCCCAGCGACATATTTACAACGAGAGTTATACATCGTTGGAAAGAACAAAATAAGGGCTTTCAATCACGCTATAAATGGTTTATGCAGCGAAAAAAATGTGAAAGTTAAATACAACTGTATATGAAAAATACAAAATCATCAGCAATATTCCCAGTGACATATTTCGTAGATGGTTCAATTTTAAGTTCCTTTCCTAAACCTCATTTTAAGCAACAAAAGAAATGTAAAGGTTAAATAAAACTTTATGTGAAAAAAACAGAATTATCAACAATATTCCCAGTGACATATTTCATAGATGAGACAATTTTAAGTTCCTTTCCTAAACCTCTTTCAAAGAGAGTTTTACATCGCTGGAAAGAACAAGCTAAGAGCTATCAATCAAGCTATAAATGGTTTACGTAGCAAAAGATGTTAAAGTTAAATGCAACTGTATATGAAAAATACAGAATTATCAACAATATTCCCAGTGACATATTTCATAGATGAGACAATTTTAAGTTCCTTTCCTTTCAACGAGAGTTTTACATCGCTGGAAAGAAAAAGATAAGAGCTATCAATCAATCTATAAATAGTTTAAGCAGCAAAAGAAATGTGAAAGTTAAATGCAACTGTATATGAAAAATACAAAATCATCAACAATATTCCCAGTAGCATATTTCCTAGATGAGTCAATTTTAAGTTCCTTTCCTAAGCTTCTTCAAATGAGAGGTATACATCGCTGAAAAGAACAAGATACGAACTTCCAATCAAGATATATATGGTTCATACAGCAGAGGAAATGTGAAAGTTAAATGCAACTGTATATGAAAAATACAGATTCATCAACAATATTCTCAGTGACATATTTCCTAGATGAGTCAATTTTAAGTTCCTTTCCTAAACTTCTATCAACAAGAGTTTTACATCGCTGGAAAGAACAAGCTAAGAGCTTTCAACCAAGCTATAAGCGGTTTATGCAACAAAAGAAATGTGAAAGCTAAATGCAACTGTATACGAAAAATACAGAATCATCAACAATATTCCCAGTGACATATTTCCTAGATGAGTCAATTTTAAGTTCCTTTGCTAAACCTCTTTCAACGAGAGTTTTACATCGTTGAAAAGAACAAGCTAAGAGCTTTCAACCAAGCTATAAATGGTTTATGCAGCAAAACAAATGTGAAAGTTAAATGCAACTGTATACGAAAAATACAGAATCATCAACAATATTCCCAGTGACATATTTCCTAGATGAGTCAATTTTAAGTTCCTTTCCTAAACTTCTATCAACGAGGGTTTTCATCGCTGGACAAAACAAGCTAAGAGCTTTCAATCAAGCTATAAGTGGTTTATGCAACAAAAGAAATGTGAAAGTTAAATGCAACTGTATATGAAAAATACAGATTCATCAACAATATTCCCAGTGACATATTTCCTAGAAGAGTCAATTTCAAGTTCCTTTCCTAAACCTCTTTCAACGAGAGTTTTGCATAGCTGAAAAGAACAAGCTAAGAGCTTTCAACCAAGCTATAAATGGTTTATGCAGCAAAACAAATGTGAAAGTTAAATGCAACTGTATATGAAAAATACAGATTCATCAACAATATTCCCAGTGACATATTTCCTAGAAGAGTCAATTTCAAGTTCCTTTCCTAAACCTCTTTCAACGAGAGTTTTGCATAGCTGAAAAGAACAAGCTAAGAGCTTTCAACCAAGCTATAAATGGTTTATGCAGCAAAACAAATGTGAAAGTGAAATGCAACTGTATATGAAAAATACAAAATCATCAACAATATTCCCAGTGACATATTTCTTAGATTAGTCAATTTTAAGTTTCTTTACTAAGGCTCTTCAAACGAGAGTTTTCATCGCTGGACAAAACCAGCTAAGAGCTTTCAACCAAGCTATAAATGGTTTATGCAGCAAAACAAATGTGAAAGTTGAGTGCAACTGTATACGAAAAATACAGAATCATCAACAATATTCCCAGTGACATATTTCCTAGATGAGTCAATTTTAAGTTCCTTTCCTAAACTTCTATCAACGAGAGTTTTCATCGCTGGACAAAACAAGCTAAGAGCTTTTAATCAAGCTATAAGTGGTTTATGCAACAAAAGAAATGTGAAAGTTAAATTCAACTGTATATGAAAAATACAGATTCATCAACAATATTCCCAGTGACATATTTCCTAGAAGAGTCAATTTTAAGTTCCTTTCCTAAACCTCTTTCAACGAGAGTTTTACATCGCTGAAAAGAACAAGCTAAGAGCTTTCAACCAAGCTATAAATGGTTTATACAGCAAAACAAATGTGAAAGTTAAATGCAACTGTATATGAAAAATACAAAATCATCAACAATATTCCCAGTGACATATTTCTTAGATTAGTCAATTTTAAGTTTCTTTACTAAGGCTCTTCAAACGAGAGTTATACATCTCTAGAAAGAACAAGGTAAGAGCTTCCAATCACGATATAAATGGTTTATGCAGCGAAAAAAATGTGAAAGTTAAATACAACTGTATATGAAAAATACAGTTGTATTTAACAACATTCCCAGCGACATATTTCCAACGAGATTTATACATCGTTGGAAAGAACAAAATAGGGGTTTTCACTCAAGCTGTAAGTGGTTTATGCAGCGAAAAAAATGTGAAAGTTAAATACAACTGTATATGAAAAATACAAAATCATCAACAATATTCCTAGTGACATATTTCGTAGATGAGTCAATTTTAAGTTCCTTTCCTAACCTCATTTTAAGCAACAAAAGAAATGTAAAGGTTAAATAAAACTGTATGTGAAAAAAACAGAATTATCAACAATATTCCCCGTGACATATTTCATAGATGAGACAATTTTAAGTTCCTTTCCTAAACCTCTTTCAAAGAGAGTTTTACATCGCTGGAAAGAACAAGCTAAGAGCTATCAATCAAGCTATAAATGGTTTACGTAGCAAAAGATGTTAAAGTTAAATGCAACTGTATATGAAAAATACAGAATTATCAACAATATTCTCAGTGACATATTTCATAGATGAGACAATTTTAAGTTCCTTTCCTTTCAACGAGAGTTTTACATCGCTGGAAAGAAAAAGATAAGAGCTTTCAATCAATCTATAAATAGTTTAAGCAGCAAAAGAAATGTGAAAGTTAAACGCAACTGTATATGAAAAATACAAAATCATCAACAATATTCCCAGTAACATATTTCCTAGATGAGTCAATTTTAAGTTCCTTTCCTAAGCTTCTTCAAACGAGAGGTATACATCGCTGGAAAGAACAAGATACGAACTTCCAATCAAGCTATATATGGTTCATACAGCAGAGGAAATGTGAAAGTTAAATGCAACTGTATATGAAAAATACAGATTCATCAACAATATTCCCAGTGACATGTTTCCTAGATGAGTCAATTTTAAGTTCCTTTCCTAAACCTCATTTCATGTGATATATTTCGTAGATGAGTCAATTTTAAGTTCCTTCCCTAAACCTCATTTCATGCAACAAAAGAAATGTGAAAGTTAATTGCAACTGTATATGAAAAATACAAAATCATCAACAATATTCCCAGTCAATTTTAAGTTCCCTTTCTAAGCCTCTATCAACGAGAGTTATATATCGTTGGAGAGAACAAAATAAGGGCATTCAATCACGCTATAAATGGTTTAAGCAGCGGAAAAAATGTGAAAGTTAAATACAACTGTATGTGAAAAAACAAAATCATCAACAATATTCCCAGTGACATATTTCCTATATGAGTCAATTTTAAGTTCCTTTCCTAAACCTCTATCAACAAGAGTTTTACATCGCTGGAAAGAAGAAGCTAAGAGCCTTCAATCAAGCTTTAAATGGTTTATGCAGCAAAACAAATGTGAAATTTAAATGCAATTGTATATGAAAAATACAAAATCATCAGCAATATTCCCAGTCAATTTTAAGTTCCCTTTCTAAGCCTCTATCAACGAGAGTTATATATCGTTGGAGGGAACAAAATAAGGGCTTTCAGTCACGCTATAAATGGTTTATGCAGCGAAGAAAATGTGAAAGTTAAATACAACTGTATATGAAAAAACAAAATCATCAACAATATTCCCAGTGACATATTTCCTAGACGAGTCAATTTAAAGTTCCTTTCCTAAGCCCCATTCAACGAGAGTTTTACATCGCTGAAAAGAACAAGCTAAGAGCTATCAATCAAGCTATAAATGGTTTACGTAGCAAAAGATGTTAAAGTTAAATGCAACTGTATATGAAAAATACAGAATTATCAACAATATTCCCAGTGACATATTTCATAGATGAGACAGTTTTATGTTCCTTTCCTAAACCTCTTTCAAAGAGAGTTCTACATCGCTGGAAAGAACAAGCTAAGAGCTATCAATCAAGCTATAAATGGTTTACGTAGCAAAAGATGTTAAAGTTAAATGCAACTGTATATGAAAAATACAGAATTATTAACAATATTCCCAGTGACATATTTCATAGATGAGACAATTTTAAGTTCCTTTCCTAAACCTCTTTCAAAGAGAGTTCTACATCGCTGGAAAGAACAAGCTAAGAGCTATCAATCAAGCTATAAATGGTTTACGTAGCAAAAGATGTTAAAGTTAAATGCAACTGTATATGAAAAATACAGAATTATTAACAATATTCCCAGTGACATATTTCATAGATGAGACAATTTTAAGTTCCTTTCCTAAACCTCTTTCAAAGAGAGTTTTACATCGCTGAAAAGAACAAGCTAAGAGCTATCAATCAAGCTATAAATGGTTTACGTAGCAAAAGATGTTAAAGTTAAATGCAACTGTATATGAAAAATACAGAATTATCAACAATATTCCCAGTGACATATTTCATAGATGAGACAGTTTTATGTTCCTTTCCTAAACCTCTTTCAAAGAGAGTTTTACATCGCTGGAAAGAACAAGCTAAGAGCTATCAATCAAGCTATAAATGGTTTACGTAGCAAAAGATGTTAAAGTTAAATGCAACTGTATATGAAAAATACAGAATTATCAACAATATTCCCAGTGACATATTTCATAGATGAGACAATTTTAAGTTCCTTTCCTAAACCTCTTTCAAAGAGAGTTTTACATCGCTGAAAAGAACAAGCTAAGAGCTATCAATCAAGCTATAAATGGTTTACGTAGCAAAAGATGTTAAAGTTAAATGCAACTGTATATGAAAAATACAGAATTATCAACAATATTCCCAGTGACATATTTCATAGATGAGACAGTTTTATGTTCCTTTCCTAAACCTCTTTCAAAGAGAGTTTTACATCGCTGGAAAGAACAAGCTAAGAGCTATCAATCAAGCTATAAATGGTTTACGTAGCAAAAGATGTTAAAGTTAAATGCAACTGTATATGAAAAATACAGAATTATCAACAATATTCCCAGTGACATATTTCATAGATGAGACAATTTTAAGTTCCTTTCCTTTCAACGAGAGTTTTACATCGCTGGAAAGAACAAGATAAGAGCTATCAATCAATCTATAAATAGTTTAAGCAGCAAAAGAAATGTGAAAGGTAAATGCAACTGTATATGAAAAATACAAAATCATCAACAATATTCCCAGTAGCATATTTCCCAGATGAGTCAATTTTAAGTTCCGTTCCTAAGCTTCTTCAAACGAGAGGTATACATCGCTGGAAAGAACAAGATACGAACTTCCAATCAAGCTATATATGGTTCATACAGCAGAGGAAATGTGAAAGTTAAATGCAACTGTATATGAAAAATACAGATTCATCAACAATATTCCCAGTGACATATTTTCTAGATGAGTCAATTTTAAGTTCCTTTCCTAAACTTCTATCAACGAGAGTTTTCATCGCTGGACAAAACCAGCTAAGGGCTTTCAATCAAGCTATAAATGGTTTATGCAGCAAAACAAATGTGAAAGTTGAATGCAACTGTATGTCTAAAAATACAGAATCATCAACAATATTCCCAGTGACATATTTCCTAGATGAGTCAATTTTAAGTTCTTTCCCTAAACCTCTATCAACGAGAGTTTTCATCGCTGGACAAAACAAGCTAAGAGCTTTTAATCAAGCTATAAATGGTTTATGCAACAAAAGAAATGTGAAAGTTAAATTCAACTGTATATGAAAAATACAGAATCATCAACAATATTCCCAGTGACATATTTCCTAGATGAGTCAATTTTAAGTTCCTTTCCTAAACCTCTTTCAACGAGAGTTTTACATCGCTGAAAAGAACAAGCTAAGAGCTTTCAACCAAGCTATAAATGGTTTATACAGCAAAACAAATGTGAAAGTTAAATGCAACTGTATATGAAAAATACAAAATCATCAACAATATTCCCAGTGACATATTTCTTAGATTAGTCAATTTTAAGTTTCTTTACTAAGGCTCTTCAAACGAGAGTTATACATCTCTAGAAAGAACAAGGTAAGAGCTTCCAATCACGATATAAATGGTTTATGCAGCGAAAAAAATGTGAAAGTTAAATACAACTGTATATGAAAAATACAGTTGTATTTAACAACATTCCCAGCGACATATTTCCAATGAGATTTATACATCGTTGGAAAGAACAAAATAAGGGATTTTACTCAAGCTGTAAGTGGTTTATGCAGCGAAAAAAATGTGAAAGTTAAATACAACTGTATATGAAAAATATAGAATCATCAACAATATTCCCAGTGACATATTTCGTAGATGATTCAATTTTAAGTTCCTTTCCTAACCTCATTTTAAGCAACAAAAGAAATGTAAAGGTTAAATAAAACTGTATGTGAAAAAACAGAATTATCAACAATATTCCCCGTGACATATTTCATAGATGAGACAATTTTAAGTTCCTTTCCTAAACCTCTTTCAAAGAGAGTTTTACATCGCTGGAAAGAACAAGCTAAGAGCTATCAATCAAGCTATAAATGGTTTACGTAGCAAAAGATGTTAAAGTTAAATGCAACTGTATATGAAAAATACAGAATTATCAACAATATTCCCAGTGACATATTTCATAGATGAGACAATTTTAAGTTCCTTTCCTTTCAACGAGAGTTTTACATCGCTGGAAAGAAAAAGATAAGAGCTTTCAATCAATCTATAAATAGTTTAAGCAGCAAAAGAAATGTGAAAGTTAAACGCAACTGTATATGAAAAATACAAAATCATCAACAATATTCCCAGTAACATATTTCCTAGATGAGTCAATTTTAAGTTCCTTTCCTAAGCTTCTTCAAACGAGAGGTATACATCGCTGGAAAGAACAAGATACGAACTTCCAATCAAGCTATATATGGTTCATACAGCAGAGGAAATGTGAAAGTTAAATGCAACTGTATATGAAAAATACAGATTCATCAACAATATTCCCAGTGACATGTTTCCTAGATGAGTCAATTTTAAGTTCCTTTCCTAAACCTCATTTCATGTGATATATTTCGTAGATGAGTCAATTTTAAGTTCCTTCCCTAAACCTCATTTCATGCAACAAAAGAAATGTGAAAGTTAATTGCAACTGTATATGAAAAATACAAAATCATCAACAATATTCCCAGTCAATTTTAAGTTCCCTTTCTAAGCCTCTATCAACGAGAGTTATATATCGTTGGAGAGAACAAAATAAGGGCATTCAATCACGCTATAAATGGTTTAAGCAGCGGAAAAAATGTGAAAGTTAAATACAACTGTATGTGAAAAAACAAAATCATCAACAATATTCCCAGTGACATATTTCCTATATGAGTCAATTTTAAGTTCCTTTCCTAAACCTCTATCAACAAGAGTTTTACATCGCTGGAAAGAAGAAGCTAAGAGCCTTCAATCAAGCTATAAATGGTTTATGCAGCAAAACAAATGTGAAATTTAAATGCAATTGTATATGAAAAATACAAAATCATCATCAATATTCCCAGTCAATTTTAAGTTCCCTTTCTAAGCCTCTATCAACGAGAGTTATATATCGTTGGAGGGAACAAAATAAGGGCTTTCAGTCACGCTATAAATGGTTTATGCAGCGAAGAAAATGTGAAAGTTAAATACAACTGTATATGAAAAAACAAAATCATCAACAATATTCCCAGTGACATATTTCCTAGACGAGTCAATTTAAAGTTCCTTTCCTAAGCCCCATTCAACGAGAGTTTTACATCGCTGAAAAGAACAAGCTAAGAGCTATCAATCAAGCTATAAATGGTTTACGTAGCAAAAGATGTTAAAGTTAAATGCAACTGTATATGAAAAATACAGAATTATCAACAATATTCCCAGTGACATATTTCATAGATGAGACAGTTTTATGTTCCTTTCCTAAACCTCTTTCAAAGAGAGTTCTACATCGCTGGAAAGAACAAGCTAAGAGCTATCAATCAAGCTATAAATGGTTTACGTAGCAAAAGATGTTAAAGTTAAATGCAACTGTATATGAAAAATACAGAATTATTAACAATATTCCCAGTGACATATTTCATAGATGAGACAATTTTAAGTTCCTTTCCTAAACCTCTTTCAAAGAGAGTTCTACATCGCTGGAAAGAACAAGCTAAGAGCTATCAATCAAGCTATAAATGGTTTACGTAGCAAAAGATGTTAAAGTTAAATGCAACTGTATATGAAAAATACAGAATTATTAACAATATTCCCAGTGACATATTTCATAGATGAGACAATTTTAAGTTCCTTTCCTAAACCTCTTTCAAAGAGAGTTTTACATCGCTGAAAAGAACAAGCTAAGAGCTATCAATCAAGCTATAAATGGTTTACGTAGCAAAAGATGTTAAAGTTAAATGCAACTGTATATGAAAAATACAGAATTATCAACAATATTCCCAGTGACATATTTCATAGATGAGACAGTTTTATGTTCCTTTCCTAAACCTCTTTCAAAGAGAGTTTTACATCGCTGGAAAGAACAAGCTAAGAGCTATCAATCAAGCTATAAATGGTTTACGTAGCAAAAGATGTTAAAGTTAAATGCAACTGTATATGAAAAATACAGAATTATCAACAATATTCCCAGTGACATATTTCATAGATGAGTCAATTTTAAGTTCCTTTCCTAAACCTCTTTCAACGAGAGTTTTACATCGCTGAAAAGAACAAGCTAAGAGTTATCAACCAAGCTATAAATGGTTTACGTAGCAAAAGATGTTAAAGTTAAATGCAACTGTATATGAAAAATACAGAATTATCAACAATATTCCCAGTGACATATTTCATAGATGAGACAGTTTTATGTTCCTTTCCTAAACCTCTTTCAAAGAGAGTTTTACATCGCTGGAAAGAACAAGCTAAGAGCTATCAATCAAGCTATAAATGGTTTACGTAGCAAAAGATGTTAAAGTTAAATGCAACTGTATATGAAAAATACAGAATTATCAACAATATTCCCAGTGACATATTTCATAGATGAGACAATTTTAAGTTCCTTTCCTTTCAACGAGAGTTTTACATCGCTGGAAAGAACAAGATAAGAGCTATCAATCAATCTATAAATAGTTTAAGCAGCAAAAGAAATGTGAAAGGTAAATGCAACTGTATATGAAAAATACAAAATCATCAACAATATTCCCAGTAGCATATTTCCCAGATGAGTCAATTTTAAGTTCCGTTCCTAAGCTTCTTCAAACGAGAGGTATACATCGCTGGAAAGAACAAGATACGAACTTCCAATCAAGCTATATATGGTTCATACAGCAGAGGAAATGTGAAAGTTAAATGCAACTGTATATGAAAAATACAGATTCATCAACAATATTCCCAGTGACATATTTTCTAGATGAGTCAATTTTAAGTTCCTTTCCTAAACTTCTATCAACGAGAGTTTTCATCGCTGGACAAAACCAGCTAAGAGCTTTCAACCAAGCTATAAATCGTTTATGCAGCAAAACAAATGTGAAAGTTGAATGCAACTGTATGTCTAAAAATACAGAATCATCAACAATATTCCCAGTGACATATTTCCTAGATGAGTCAATTTTAAGTTCTTTCCCTAAACCTCTATCAACGAGAGTTTTCATCGCTGGACAAAACAAGCTAAGAGCTTTTAATCAAGCTATAAATGATTTATGCAACAAAAGAAATGTGAAAGTTAAATGCAACTGTATATGAAAAATACAGAATCATCAACAATATTCCCAGTGACATATTTCCTAGAAGAGTCAATTTTAAGTTCCTTTCCTAAACCTCTTTCAACGAGAGTTTTACATCGCTGAAAAGAACAAGCTAAGAGCTTTCAACCAAGCTATAAATGGTTTATACAGCAAAACAAATGTGAAAGTTAAATGCAACTGTATATGAAAAATACAAAATCATCAACAATATTCCCAGTGACATATTTCTTAGATTAGTCAATTTTAAGTTTCTTTACTAAGGCTCTTCAAACGAGAGTTATACATCTCTAGAAAGAACAAGGTAAGAGCTTCCAATCACGATATAAATGGTTTATGCAGCGAAAAAAATGTGAAAGTTAAATACAACTGTATATGAAAAATACAGTTGTATTTAACAACATTCCCAGCGACATATTTCCAACGAGAGTTATACATCGTTGGAAAGAACAAAATAAGGGATTTTAATCAAGCTATAAGTGGTTTATGCAGCGAAAAAAATGTGAAAGTTAAATACAACTGTATATGAAAAATACATAGTCATTAACAATATTCCCAGTGACATATTTCGTAGATGATTCAATTTTAAGTTCCTTTCCTAACCTCATTTTAAGCAACAAAAGAAATGTAAAGGTTAAATAAAACTGTATGTGAAAAAACAGAATTATCAACAATATTCCCCGTGACATATTTCATAGATGAGACAATTTTAAGTTCCTTTCCTAAACCTCTTTCAAAGAGAGTTTTACATCGCTGGAAAGAACAAGCTAAGAGCTATCAATCAAGCTATAAATGGTTTACGTAGCAAAAGATGTTAAAGTTAAATGCAACTGTATATGAAAAATACAGAATTATCAACAATATTCCCAGTGACATATTTCATAGATGAGACAATTTTAAGTTCCTTTCCTTTCAACGAGAGTTTTACATCGCTGGAAAGAAAAAGATAAGAGCTTTCAATCAATCTATAAATAGTTTAAGCAGCAAAAGAAATGTGAAAGTTAAACGCAACTGTATATGAAAAATACAAAATCATCAACAATATTCCCAGTAACATATTTCCTAGATGAGTCAATTTTAAGTTCCTTTCCTAAGCTTCTTCAAACGAGAGGTATACATCGCTGGAAAGAACAAGATACGAACTTCCAATCAAGCTATATATGGTTCATACAGCAGAGGAAATGTGAAAGTTAAATGCAACTGTATATGAAAAATACAGATTCATCAACAATATTCCCAGTGACATGTTTCCTAGATGAGTCAATTTTAAGTTCCTTTCCTAAACCTCATTTCATGTGATATATTTCGTAGATGAGTCAATTTTAAGTTCCTTCCCTAAACCTCATTTCATGCAACAAAAGAAATGTGAAAGTTAATTGCAACTGTATATGAAAAATACAAAATCATCAACAATATTCCCAGTCAATTTTAAGTTCCCTTTCTAAGCCTCTATCAACGAGAGTTATATATCGTTGGAGAGAACAAAATAAGGGCATTCAATCACGCTATAAATGGTTTAAGCAGCGGAAAAAATGTGAAAGTTAAATACAACTGTATGTGAAAAAACAAAATCATCAACAATATTCCCAGTGACATATTTCCTAGATGAGTCAATTTTAAGTTCCTTTCCTAAACCTCTATCAACAAGAGTTTTACATCGCTGGAAAGAAGAAGCTAAGAGCCTTCAATCAAGCTTTAAATGGTTTATGCAGCAAAACAAATGTGAAATTTAAATGCAATTGTATATGAAAAATACAAAATCATCAGCAATATTCCCAGTCAATTTTAAGTTCCCTTCCTAACCCTCTATCAACGAGAGTTATACATCATTGGAGAGAACAAAACAAGGGCTTTCAATCAAGCTATAAATGGTTTATGCAGCGAAGAAAATGTGAAAGTTAAATACAACTGTATATGAAAAAACAAAATCATCAACAATATTCCCAGTGACATATTTCCTAGATGAGTCAATTTTAAGTTCCTTTCCTAAGCCTCTTTCAACGAGAGTTTTACATCGTTGGAAAGAACAAAATAAGGGCTTTCAATCACGCTATAAATGGTTTATGCAGCGGAAAAAATGTGAAAGTTAAATACAACTGTATATGAAAAATACAAAATCATCAGCAATATTCCCAGTGACATATTTCGTAGATGAGTCAATTTTAAGTTCCTTTCCTAAGCCTCATTTTAAGCAACAAAAGAAATGTGAAAGTTAAATAAAACTGTATATGAAAAATACATATTCATCAACAATATTCCCAGTGACATATTTCCTGGATGAGTCAATTTTAAGTTCCTTTCCTAAGCCTCTATCAATCAGAGTTATACGTCGTTAGAAAGAACAGTCTAAGAGCTTTCAATCAAGCTATAAACGGTTTACACAGCAATAGAAATGTGAAAATTAAATGCAACTGTATATGAAAAATACAAAATCATCAGCAATATTCCCAGTGACATATTTCGTAGATGAGTCAATTTTAAGTTCCTTTCCTAAGCCTCATTTTAAGCAACAAAAGAAATGTGAAAGTTAAATAAAACTGTATATGAAAAATACATATTCATCAACAATATTCCCAGTGACATATTTCCTAGATGAGTCAATTTTAAGTTCCTTTCCTAAACCTCTTTCAAAGAGAGTTTTACATCGCTGGAAAGAACAAGCTAAGAGCTATCAATCAAGCTATAAATGGTTTACGTAGCAAAAGATGTTAAAGTTAAATGCAACTGTATATGAAAAATACAGAATTATCAACAATATTCCCAGTGACATATTTCATAGATGAGACAATTTTAAGTTCCTTTCCTTTCAACGAGAGTTTTACATCGCTGGAAAGAACAAGATAAGAGCTATCAATCAATCTATAAATAGTTTAAGCAGCAAAAGAAATGTGAAAGGTAAATGCAACTGTATATGAAAAATACAAAATCATCAACAATATTCCCAGTAGCATATTTCCCAGATGAGTCAATTTTAAGTTCCGTTCCTAAGCTTCTTCAAACGAGAGGTATACATCGCTGGAAAGAACAAGATACGAACTTCCAATCAAGCTATAAATGGTTCATACAGCAGAGGAAATGTGAAAGTTAAATGCAACTGTATATGAAAAATACAGATTCATCAACAATATTCCCAGTGACATATTTCCTAGATGAGTCAATTTTAAGTTCCTTTCCTAAACTTCTATCAACGAGAGTTTTCATCGCTGGACAAAACCAGCTAAGAGCTTTCAACCAAGCTATAAATGGTTTATGCAGCAAAACAAATGTGAAAGTTGAGTGCAACTGTATACGAAAAATACAGAATCATCAACAATATTCCCAGTGACATATTTCCTAGATGAGTCAATTTTAAGTTCCTTTCCTAAACTTCTATCAACGAGAGTTTTCATCGCTGGACAAAACAAGCTAAGAGCTTTTAATCAAGCTATAAGTGGTTTATGCAACAAAAGAAATGTGAAAGTTAAATTCAACTGTATATGAAAAATACAGATTCATCAACAATATTCCCAGTGACATATTTCCTAGTTCCTTTCCTAAACCTCTTTCAACGAGAGTTTTGCATAGCTGAAAAGAACAAGCTAAGAGCTTTCAACCAAGCTATAAATGGTTTATACAGCAAAACAAATGTGAAAGTTAAATGCAACTGTATATGAAAAATACAAAATCATCAACAATATTCCCAGTGACATATTTCTTAGATTAGTCAATTTTAAGTTTCTTTACTAAGGCTCTTCAAACGAGAGTTATACATCTCTAGAAAGAACAAGGTAAGAGCTTCCAATCACGATATAAATGGTTTATGCAGCGAAAAAAATGTGAAAGTTAAATACAACTGTATATGAAAAATACAGTTGTATTTAACAACATTCCCAGCGACATATTTCCAACGAGATTTATACATTGTTGGAAAGAACAAAATAAGGGTTTTCAAGCAAGATATAAGTGGTTTATGCAGCGAAAAAAATGTGAAAGTTAAATACAACTGTATATGAAAAATACAAAATCATTAGCAATATTCCCAGTGACATATTTCGTAGATGATTCAATTTTAAGTTCCTTTCCTAACCTCATTTTAAGCAACAAAAGAAATGTAAAGGTTAAATAAAACTGTATGTGAAAAAAACAGAATTATCAACAATATTCCCCGTGACATATTTCATAGATGAGACAATTTTAAGTTCCTTTCCTAAACCTCTTTCAAAGAGAGTTTTACATCGCTGGAAAGAACAAGCTAAGAGCTATCAATCAAGCTATAAATGGTTTACGTAGCAAAAGATGTTAAAGTTAAATGCAACTGTATATGAAAAATACAGAATTATCAACAATATTCCCAGTGACATATTTCATAGATGAGACAATTTTAAGTTCCTTTCCTTTCAACGAGAGTTTTACATCGCTGGAAAGAAAAAGATAAGAGCTATCAATCAATCTATAAATAGTTTAAGCAGCAAAAGAAATGTGAAAGTTAAACGCAACTGTATATGAAAAATACAAAATCATCAACAATATTCCCAGTAACATATTTCCTAGATGAGTCAATTTTAAGTTCCTTTCCTAAGCTTCTTCAAACGAGAGGTATACATCGCTGGAAAGAACAAGATACGAACTTCCAATCAAGCTATATATGGTTCATACAGCAGAGGAAATGTGAAAGTTAAATGCAACTGTATATGAAAAATACAGATTCATCAACAATATTCCCAGTGACATGTTTCCTAGATGAGTCAATTTTAAGTTCCTTTCCTAAACCTCATTTCATGTGATATATTTCGTAGATGAGTCAATTTTAAGTTCCTTCCCTAAACCTCATTTCATGCAACAAAAGAAATGTGAAAGTTAATTGCAACTGTATATGAAAAATACAAAATCATCAACAATATTCCCAGTCAATTTTAAGTTCCTTTCCTAAGCCTCTATCAACGAGAGTTATATATCGTTGGAGAGAACAAAATAAGGGCTTTCAATCACGCTATAAATGTTTTATGCAGCGAAAAAAATGTGAAAGTTAAATACAACTGTATATGTAAAATACAGAATCATCAACAATATTCCCAGTGACATATTTCCTATATGAGTCAATTTTAAGTTCCTTTCCTAAACCTCTATCAACAAGAGTTTTACATCGCTGGAAAGAAGAAGCTAAGAGCCTTCAATCAAGCTATAAATGGTTTATGCAGCAAAACAAATGTGAAATTTAAATGCAATTGTATATGAAAAATACAAAATCATCAGCAATATTCCCAGTCAATTTTAAGGTCCCTTTCTAAGCCTCTATCAACGAGAGTTATATATCGTTGGAGGGAACAAAATAAGGGCTTTCAGTCACGCTATAAATGGTTTATGCAGCGAAGAAAATGTGAAAGTTAAATACAACTGTATATGAAAAAACAAGATCATCAACAATATTCCCAGTGACATATTTCCTAGATGAGTCAATTTGAAGTTCCTTTCCAAAACCTCTTTCAACGAGAGTTTTACATCGTTGGAAAGAACAAAATAAGGGCTTTCAATCACCCTATAAATGGTTTATGCAGCGGAAAAAATGTGAAAGTTAAATACAACTGTATATGAAAAATACAAAATCATCAGCAATATTCCCAGTGACATATTTCGTAGATGAGTCAATTTTAAGTTCCTTTCCTAAGCCTCATTTTAAGCAACAAAAGAAATGTGAAAGTTAAATAAAACTGTATATGAAAAATACATATTCATCAACAATATTCCCAGTGACATATTTCCTGGATGAGTCAATTTTAAGTTCCTTTCCTAAGCCTCTATCAATCAGAGTTATACGTCGTTAGAAAGAACAGTCTAAGAGCTTTCAATCAAGCTATAAACGGTTTACACAGCAATAGAAATGTGAAAATTAAATGCAACTGTATATGAAAAATACAAAATCATCAACAATATTCCCAGTAGCATATTTCCCAGATGAGTCAATTTTAAGTTCCGTTCCTAAGCCTCATTTTAAGCAACAAAAGAAATGTGAAAGTTAAATAAAACTGTATATGAAAAATACATATTCATCAACAATATTCCCAGTGACATATTTCCTAGATGAGTCAATTTTAAGTTCCTTTCCTAAACCTCTTTCAAAGAGAGTTTTACATCGCTGGAAAGAACAAGCTAAGAGCTATCAATCAAGCTATAAATGGTTTACGTAGCAAAAGATGTTAAAGTTAAATGCAACTGTATATGAAAAATACAGAATTATCAACAATATTCCCAGTGACATATTTCATAGATGAGACAATTTTAAGTTCCTTTCCTTTCAACGAGAGTTTTACATCGCTGGAAAGAACAAGATAAGAGCTATCAATCAATCTATAAATAGTTTAAGCAGCAAAAGAAATGTGAAAGGTAAATGCAACTGTATATGAAAAATACAAAATCATCAACAATATTCCCAGTAGCATATTTCCCAGATGAGTCAATTTTAAGTTCCGTTCCTAAGCTTCTTCAAACGAGAGGTATACATCGCTGGAAAGAACAAGATACGAACTTCCAATCAAGCTATATATGGTTCATACAGCAGAGGAAATGTGAAAGTTAAATGCAACTGTATATGAAAAATACAGATTCATCAACAATATTCCCAGTGACATATTTCCTAGATGAGTCAATTTTAAGTTCCTTTCCTAAACTTCTATCAACGAGAGTTTTCATCGCTGGACAAAACCAGCTAAGAGCTTTCAACCAAGCTATAAATGGTTTATGCAGCAAAACAAATGTGAAAGTTGAATGCAACTGTATGTCTAAAAATACAGAATCATCAACAATATTCCCAGTGACATATTTCCTAGATGAGTCAATTTTAAGTTCTTTCCCTAAACCTCTATCAACGAGAGTTTTCATCGCTGGACAAAACAAGCTAAGAGCTTTTAATCAAGCTATAAGTGGTTTATGCAACAAAAGAAATGTGAAAGTTAAATTCAACTGTATATGAAAAATACAGATTCATCAACAATATTCCCAGTGACATATTTCCTAGTTCCTTTCCTAAACCTCTTTCAACGAGAGTTTTGCATAGCTGAAAAGAACAAGCTAAGAGCTTTCAACCAAGCTATAAATGGTTTATACAGCAAAACAAATGTGAAAGTTAAATGCAACTGTATATGAAAAATACAAAATCATCAACAATATTCCCAGTGACATATTTCTTAGATTAGTCAATTTTAAGTTTCTTTACTAAGGCTCTTCAAACGAGAGTTATACATCTCTAGAAAGAACAAGGTAAGAGCTTCCAATCACGATATAAATGGTTTATGCAGCGAAAAAAATGTGAAAGTTAAATACAACTGTATATGAAAAATACAGTTGTATTTAACAACATTCCCAGCGACATATTTCCAACGAGATTTATACATCGTTGGAAAGAACAAAATAGGGGTTTTCACTCAAGCTGTAAGTGGTTTATGCAGCGAAAAAAATGTGAAAGTTAAATACAACTGTATATGAAAAATATAGAATCATCAACAATATTCCTAGTGACATATTTCCTAGATGATTCAATTTTAAGTTCCTTTCCTAACCTCATTTTAAGCAACAAAAGAAATGTAAAGGTTAAATAAAACTGTATGTGAAAAAAACAGAATTATCAACAATATTCCCCGTGACATATTTCATAGATGAGACAATTTTAAGTTCCTTTCCTAAACCTCTTTCAAAGAGAGTTTTACATCGCTGGAAAGAACAAGCTAAGAGCTATCAATCAAGCTATAAATGGTTTACGTAGCAAAAGATGTTAAAGTTAAATGCAACTGTATATGAAAAATACAGAATTATCAACAATATTCCCAGTGACATATTTCATAGATGAGACAATTTTAAGTTCCTTTCCTTTCAACGAGAGTTTTACACCGCTGGAAAGAAAAAGATAAGAGCTATCAATCAATCTATAAATAGTTTAAGCAGCAAAAGAAATGTGAAAGTTAAACGCAACTGTATATGAAAAATACAAAATCATCAACAATATTCCCAGTAACATATTTCCTAGATGAGTCAATTTTAAGTTCCTTTCCTAAGCTTCTTCAAACGAGAGGTATACATCGCTGGAAAGAACAAGATACGAACTTCCAATCAAGCTATATATGGTTCATACAGCAGAGGAAATGTGAAAGTTAAATGCAACTGTATATGAAAAATACAGATTCATCAACAATATTCCCAGTGACATGTTTCCTAGATGAGTCAATTTTAAGTTCCTTTCCTAAACCTCATTTCATGTGATATATTTCGTAGATGAGTCAATTTTAAGTTCCTTCCCTAAACCTCATTTCATGCAACAAAAGAAATGTGAAAGTTAATTGCAACTGTATATGAAAAATACAAAATCATCAACAATATTCCCAGTCAATTTTAAGTTCCTTTCCTAAGCCTCTATCAACGAGAGTTATATATCGTTGGAGAGAACAAAATAAGGGCTTTCAATCACGCTATAAATGTTTTATGCAGCGAAAAAAATGTGAAAGTTAAATACAACTGTATATGTAAAATACAGAATCATCAACAATATTCCCAGTGACATATTTCCTATATGAGTCAATTTTAAGTTCCTTTCCTAAACCTCTATCAACAAGAGTTTTACATCGCTGGAAAGAAGAAGATAAGAGCCTTCAATCAAGCTTTAAATGGTTTATGCAGCAAAACAAATGTGAAATTTAAATGCAATTGTATATGAAAAATACAAAATCATCAGCAATATTCCCAGTCAATTTTAAGTTCCCTTTCTAAGCCTCTATCAACGAGAGTTATATATCGTTGGAGGGAACAAAATAAGGGCTTTCAGTCACGCTATAAATGGTTTATGCAGCGAAGAAAATGTGAAAGTTAAATACAACTGTATATGAAAAATACAGAATCATCAACAATATTCACAGTGACATATTTCCTAGATGAGTCAATTTTAAGTTCCTTTCCAAAACCTCTTTCAACGAGAGTTTTACATCGTTGGAAAGAACAAAATAAGGGCTTTCAATCACCCTATAAATGGTTTATGCAGCGAAAAAAATGTGAAAGTTAAATACAACTGTATATGAAAAATACAAAATCATCAGCAATATTCCCAGTGACATATTTCGTAGATGAGTCAATTTTAAGTTCCTTTCCTAAGCCTCATTTTAAGCAACAAAAGAAATGTGAAAGTTAAATAAAACTGTATATGAAAAATACATATTCATCAACAATATTCCCAGTGACATATTTCCTGGATGAGTCAATTTTAAGTTCCTTTCCTAAGCCTCTATCAATCAGAGTTATACGTCGTTAGAAAGAACAGTCTAAGAGCTTTCAATCAAGCTATAAACGGTTTACACAGCAATAGAAATGTGAAAATTAAATGCAACTGTATATGAAAAATACAAAATCATCAACAATATTCCCAGTAGCATATTTCCCAGATGAGTCAATTTTAAGTTCCGTTCCTAAGCTTCTTCAAACGAGAGGTATACATCGCTGGAAAGAACAAGATACGAGCTTCCAATCAAGCTATATATGGTTCATACAGCAGAGGAAATGTGAAAGTTAAATGCAACTGTATATGAAAAATACAGATTCATCAACAATATTCCCAGTGACATATTTCCTAGATGAGTCAATTTTAAGTTCGTTTCCTAAACTTCTATCAACGAGAGTTTTCATCGCTGGACAAAACAAGCTAAGAGCTTTCAACCAAGCTATAAGTGGTTTATGCAACAAAAGAAATGTGAAAGTTAAATGCAACTGTATATGAAAAATACAGATTCATCAACAATATTCCCAGTGACATATTTCCTAGATGAGTCAATTTTAAGTTCCTTTCCTAAACCTCTTTCAACGAGAGTTTTACATCGTTGAAAAGAACAAGCTAAGAGCTTTCAACCAAGCTATAAATGGTTTATGCAGCAAAACAAATGTGAAAGTTAAATGCAACTGCATACGAAAAATACAGAATCATCAACAATATTCCCAGTGACATATTTCCTAGATGAGTCAATTTTAAGTTCCTTTCCTAAACTTCTATCAACGAGAGTTTTCATCGCTGGACAAAACAAGCTAAGAGCTTTCAATCAAGCTATAAGTGGCTTATGCAACAAAAGAAATGTGAAAGTTAAATTCAACTGTATATGAAAAATACAGATTCATCAACAATATTCCCAGTGACATATTTCCTAGAAGAGTCAATTTTAAGTTCCTTTCCTAAACCTCTTTCAACGAGAGTTTTGCATAGCTGAAAAGAACAAGCTAAGAGCTTTCAACCAAGCTATAAATGGTTTATACAGCAAAACAAATGTGAAAGTTAAATGCAACTGTATATGAAAAATACAAAATCATCAGCAATATTCCCAGTGACATATTTCGTAGATAAGTCAATTTTAAGTTCCTTTCCTAAGCTTCATTTTAAGTAACAAAAGAAATGTGAAAGTTAAATAAAACTGTATATGAAAAATACATATTCATCAACAATATTCCCAGTGACATATTTCCTGGATTAGTCGATTTTAAGTTTCTTTCCTAAGCCTCTTCAAACGAGAGTTATGCATCGCTAGAAAAAACAAGATAAGAGCTTTCTATCACGATATAAATGGTTTATGCAGCGAAAAAAATGTGAAAGTTAAATACAACTGTATATGAAAAATACGGTTGTATTTAACAATATTCCCAGTGACATATATCCAACGAGAGTCATACATCGTTGGAAAGAACAAAATAGGGCCTTTCAATCACGCTATAAATGGTTTATGCAGCGAAAAAAATGTGAAAGTTAAATACAACTGTGTATGAAAAATACAATATCATTAACCATATTCCCAGTGACATATTTCCTAGATGAGTCAATTTTCAGTTCCTTTCCTAAGCTTCTTCAAACGAGAGGTATACATCGCTGGAAAGAACAAGATAAGAGCTTCCAATCAAGTTATAAATGGTTCATGCAACAAAGGAAATGTGAAAGTTAAATGCAACTGTATATGAAAAATACAGATTCGTCAACAGTATATAGGTTCCTTTCCTAAACCTCATTTTATGCAACAAAAGAAATGTGAAAGTTACTTGCAACTGTATATGAAAAATATAGATTCATGAACAATATTCCCAGTGACATATTTCCTAGATGAGTCAATTTTAAGTTCCTTTGCTAATCCTCTTTCTACGAGAGTTTTACATCGTTGAAAAGAACAAGCTAAGAGCTTTCATTCAAGCTATAAGTGGTTTATGCAACAAAAGAGATGTGAAAGTTAAATTCAACTGTATATGAAATATACAGATTCATCAACAATATTCCCAGTGACATATTTCCTAGATGAGTCAATTTTATGTTCCTTTCCTAAACTTCTATCAACGAGAGTTTTACATCGCTGGAAAAAACAAGCTAAGAGCTTTCAATCAAGCTATAAGTGGTTTATGCAGCCAAAAAAAATGCGAAAGTTAAATGCAACTGTATATGAAAAATACAAAATCATCAACAATATTTCCAGTGACATATTTCCTAGATAAGTCAATTTTAAGTTTCTTTCCTAAACCTCTTTCAACGAGAGCTTTACATCGCTGGAAAGAAGATGCTAAGAGCTTTCAATCAAGCTATAAGTGGTTTATGCAACAAAAGAAATGTGAAAGTTAAATGCAACTGTATATTAAAAATACAGAATCATCAACAATATTCCTAGTGACATATATCCGAGATCGGTCAATTTTAAGTTCATTTCCTAAACCTATATCAACGAGAGTTTTACATCGCTGGAAAAAACAAGCTAAGAGCTTTCAATCAAGCTGTAAATCGTTTATACAGCAAAAGAAATGTGAAAGTTAAATGCAACTGTATATGAAAAATACAGATTCATCAACAGTATTCCCAGTGACATATTTCCTATAAGAGTCAATTTTAAGTTTCTTTCCTAAGCCTCTTCAAACGAGAGTTATACATCGCTAGAAAGAGCAAGATAAGAGCTTCCAATCACGATACAAATGGTTTATGCAGCGAAAAAAATGTGAAAGTTAAATACAACTGTATATGAAAAATACAAAACCATCAGCAATATTCCCAGTGACATATTTCGTAGATGAGGCAATTTTAAGTTCCTTTCCTAAACCTCATTTTAAACAGCAAAAGAAATGTGAAAGTTAACTACAACTGTATTTGAAAAATACAGAATTATCAACAATATTCCCAGTGACATATTTCATAGATGAGACAATTTTAAGTTCCTTTCCTAAACCTCTTTCAACGAGAGTTTTACATCGCTGGAAAGAATAAGATAATAGCTATCAATCAAGCTATAAATGGTTTATGCAGCAAAAGAAATGTGAAAGTTAAATACAACTGTATATAAAAAATACAGTTATATTTAACAATATTCCCAGCGACATATTTCCAACGAGAGTTATACATCGTTGGAAAGAACAAAATAAGGGCTTTCAATCACGCTACAAATGGTTTAAGCAGCGGAAAAAATGTGAAAGTTAAATACAACTGTATATTAAAAATACAAAATCATCAGCAATATTCCCAGTGACATATTTCGTAGATGAGTCAATTTTAAGTTCCTTTCCTAAACCTCATTTTAAGCAACAAAAGAAATGTGAAAGTTAAATAAAACTGTATATGAAAAATACATATTCATCAACAATATTCCCAGTGACATATTTCCTGGATTAGTCGATTTTAAGTTTCTTTCCTAAGCCTCTTCAAACGAGAGTTATGCATCGCTGGAAAGAACAAGATAAGAGCTTACTATCACGATATAAATGGTTTATGCAGCGAAAAAAATGTGAAAATTAAATACAACTGTATATGAAAAATACGGTTGTATTTAACAATATTCCCAGTGACATATTTCCAACGAGAGTTATACATCGCTGGAAAGAACAAGATAAGAGCTTTCAATCACGATATAAATGGTTTATGCAGCGAAAAAAATGTGAAGGTTATATGCAATTGTATATGAAAAATACAAAATCATCAGCTATATTCCCAGTGATATATTTCGTAGATGAGTCAATTTTAAGTTCCTTTCCTAAAGCTCATTTCATGCAACAAACGAAATGTGAAAGTTAAATGCAACTGTATATGAAAAATACAAAATCATCAACAATATTCCCAGTCAATTTTAAGTTCCCTTTCTAAGCCTCTATCAACGAGAGTTATATATCGTTGGAGGGCTCAAAATAAGGGCTTTCAATCACGCTATAAATGGTTTATGCAGCGAAAAAAATGTGAAAGTTAAATACAACTGTATATAAAAAATACAAAATCATCAGCAATATTCCCAGTGACATATTTCGTAGATGAGTCAATTTTAAGTTCCTTTCCTATACCTCATTTTAAGCAACAAAAGAAATGTGAAAGTGAAATAAAACTGTATATGAAAAATACAGAATTATCAACAATATTCCCAGTGACATATTTCCTAGTTGAGTCAATTTTATGTTCCTTTCCTAAACTTCTATTAACGAGAGTTTTACATCGCTGGAAAAAACAAGCTAAGAGCTTTCAATCAAGCTATAAGTGGTTTATGCAACAAAAGAGATGTGAAAGTTAAATTCAACTGTATATGAAAAATACAGACTCATCAACAATATTCCCTGTGACATATTTCCTAGATGAGTCAATTTTATGTTCCTTTCCTAAACTTCTATCAACGAGAGTTTTATATCGCTGGAAAAAACAAGCTAAGAGCTTTCAATCAAGCTATAAGTGGTTTATGCAACAAAAGAGATGTGAAAATTAAATTCAACTGTATATGAAAAATACGGTTGTACTTAACAATATTCCCAGTGACATATTTCCAACGAGAGTTATACATCGTTGGAAAGAACAAAATAAGGGCTTTCAATCACGCTATAAATAGTTTATGCAGCGAAAAAAATGTGAAAGTTAAATACAACTGTATATGAAAAAACAAAATCATCAACAATATTCCCAGTGACATATTTCCTAGATTAGTCAATTTTAAATGTCTTTCCTAAGCCTCTTCAAACGAGAGTTATACATCGCTAGAAAGAACAGATAAGAGCTTTCAATCACGACACAAATGATTTATGCAGCGAAAAAATTGTGAAAGTTAAATACAACTGTATATGAAAAATACAGTTGTATTTAACAATATTCCCAGTGACATATTTCCAACGAGAGTTATACATCGTTGGAAAGAACAAAATAAGGGCTTTCAATCACGCTATAAATGGTTTAAGCAACGGAAAAAATGTGAAAGTTAAACACAACTGTATATTAAAAAACAAAATCATCAACAATATTCCCAGTGACATATTCCCTATGTGAGTTTAAGTTCCTTTCCGAAACCTCTCTCAACGAGAGTTTTACATGGAAAGAAGAAGCTAAGAGCCTTCAATCAAGCTATAAATGGTTTATGCAGCAAAAGAAATGTGAAGGTTATATGCAATTGTATATGAAAAATACAAAATCATCAGCAATATTCCCAGTGATATATTTCGTAGATGAGTCAATTTTAAGTTCCTTTCCTAAACTTCATTTCATGCAACAAACGAAATGTGAAAGTTAAATGCAACTGTATATGAAAAATACAAAATCATCAACAATATTCCCAGTCAATTTTAAGTTCCCTTTCTAAGCCTCTATCAACGAGAGTTATATATCGTTGGAAAGAACAAAATAAGGGCTTTCAATCACGCTACAAATGGTTTAAGCAGCGGAAAAAATGTGAAAGTTAAATACAACTGTATATGAAAAATACAAAATCATCAGCAATATTCCCAGTGACATATTTCGTAGATGAGTCAATTTTAAGTTCCTTTCCTAAACCTCATTTTAAGCAACAAAAGAAATGTGAAACTTAAATAAAACTGTATATGAAAAATACATATTCATCAACAATATTCACAGTGACATATTTCCTGGATTAGTCGATTTTAAGTTTCTTTCCTAAGCCTCTTCAAACGAAAGTTATGCATCGCTAGAAAGAACAAGATAAGAGCTTACTATCACGATATAAATGGTTTATGCAGCGAAAAAAATGTGAAAGTTAAATACAACTGTATATGAAAAATACGGTTGTATTTAACAATATTCCCAGTGACATATTTCCAACGAGAGTTATACATCGTTGGAAGGAACAAAATAGGGGCTTTCAATAACGCTATAAATGGTTTATGCAACAAAAGAAATGTGAAAGTTAAATACATCTGTATATGAAAAATACAGAATAATCAACAATATTCCCAGTGACATATTTCCTAGATTAGTCAATTTTAAGTTTCTTTCCTAAGCATCTTCAAACGAGAGTTATACAACGCTAGAAAGAGCAAGATAAGAGCTTTCTATCACGATATAAATGGTTTATGCAGCGAAAAAAATGTGAAAGTTAAATACAACTGTATATGAAAAATACGGTTGTATTTAACAATATTCCCAGTGACATATTTCCAACGAGAGTTATACATCGTTGGAAAGAACAAAATAGGGGCTTTCAATAACGCTATAAATGGTTTATGCAACAAAAGAAATGTGAAAGTTAAATACATCTGTATATGAAAAATACAGGATAATCAACAATATTCCCAGTGACATATTTCCTAGATTAGTCAATTTTAAGTTTCTTTCCTAAGCATCTTCAAACGAGAGTTATACAACGCTAGAAAGAGCAAGATAAGAGCTTTCTATCACGATATAAATGGTTTATGCAGCGAAAAAAATGTGAAAGTTAAATACAACTGTATATGAAAAATACGGTTGTATTTAACAATATTCCCAGTGACATATTTCCAACGAGAATTATACATCGTTGAAAAGAACAAAATAGGGGCTTTCAATCACGCTATAAATGGTTTATGCAGCGAAAAAAATGTGAAAGTTAAATACAACTGTATATGAAAAATACAAAATCATCAACAATATTCCCAGTGACATATTTCCTAGATGAGTCAATTTTAAGTTCCTTTCCTAAGCTTCTTCAAACGAGAGGTATACATCGCTAGAAAGAGCAAGATAAGAGCTCTCTATCACGATATAAATGGTTTATGCAGCGAAAAAAATGTGAAAGTTAAATACAACTGTATATGAAAAATACGGTTGTATTTAACAATATTCCCAGTGACATATTTCCAACGAGAATTATACAACGTTGGAAAGAACAAAATAGGGGCTTTCAATCACGCTATAAATGGTTTATGCAGCGAAAAAAATGTGAAAGTTAAATACAACTGTATATGAAAAATACAAAATCATCAACAATATTCTCAGTGACATATTTCCTAGATGAGTCAATTTTTGGTTCGTTTCCTAAACCTCATTTCATGCAACAAAAGAAATGTGAAAGTTACTTGCAACTGTATATGAAAAATATAGATTCATGAACAATATTCCCAGTGACATATTTCCTAGATGAGACAATTTTAAGTTCCTTTGCTAATCCTCTTTCAACGAGAGTTTTACATCATTGAAAAGAACAAGCTAAGAGATTTCAATCAAGCTATAAATGTTTTATGCAGCGAAAAAAATGTGAATGTTAAATATAACTGTATATGAAAAATACATACAACTGTATATGAAAAATACAGTTGTATTTAACAATATTCCCAGTGACATATTTCCAACGAGAGTTATACATCGTTGGAAAGAACAAAATAAGGGCTCTCAATCACGCTATAAATGGTTTAAGCAGCGGAAAAAATGTGAAAGTTAAACACAACTGTATATGAAAAAACAAAATCATCAACAATATTACCAGTGACATATTTCCTATGTGAGTTTAAGTTCCTTTCCGAAACCTCTCTCAACGAGAGTTTTACATGGAAAGAAGAAGCTAAGAGCCTTCAATCAAGCTATAAATGGTTTATGCAGCAAAAGAAATGTGAAGGTTATATGCAATTGTATATGAAAAATACAAAATCATCAGCAATATTCCCAGTGACATATTTCGTAGATGAGTCAATTTTAAGTTCCTTTCCTAAACCTCATTTTAAACAACAAAAGAAATGTGAAAGTTAAATACAACTGTATATGAAAAATACAGAATTATCAACAATATTCCCAGTGACATATTTCATAGATGAGACAATTTTAAGTTCCTTTCCTAAACCTATTTCAACGAGAGTTTTACATCGCTGGAAAGAACAAGCTAAGAGCTATCAATCAAGCTATAAATGATTTATGCAACAAAACAAATGTGAAAGTTAAATACAACTGTATATGAAAAATACAAAACCATCAACAATATTCCCAGTCAATTTAAGTTCCCTTTCTAAGCCTCTATCAACGAGAGTTATATATCGTTGGAGGGAACAAGATAAGGGCTTTCAAACACGATATAAATGGTTTATGCAGCGAAAAAAATGTGAAAGTTAAATATAACTGTATATGAAAAATACGGTTGTATTTAACAATATTTCCAGTGACATATTTCCAACGAGAGTTATACATCGTTGGAAAGAACAAAATAGGGGCTTTCAATCACGCTATAAATTTTAAGTTCCTTTCCTAAACCTCATTTTAAGCAACAAAAGAAATGTGAAAGTGAAATAAAACTGTATATGAAAAATACAGAATTATCAACAATATTCCCAGTGACATATTTCATAGATGAGACAATTTTAAGTTCCTTTCCTAAACCTCTTTCAACGAGAGTTTTACATCGCTGGAAAGAACAAGCTAAGAGCTATCAATCAAGCTATAAATGGTGTATGCAGCAAAAGATGTTAAAGTTAAATGCAACTGTATATGAAAAACACAAAATCATCAGCAATATTCCCAGTGACATATTTCGTAGATGAGTCAATTTTAAGTTCCTTTCCTAAACCTCATTTTAAACAACAAAAGAAATGTGAAAGTTAAATACAACTGTATATGAAAAATACAGAATTATCAACAATATTCCCAGTGACATATGTCATTGATGAGACAATTTTAAGTTCCTTTCCTAAACCTCTTTCAACGAGAGCTTTACATCGCTGGAAAGAAGATGCTAAGAGCTTTCAATCAAGCTATAAGTGGTTTATGCAACAAAAGAAATGTGAAAGTTAAATGCAACTGTATATTAAAAATACAGAATCATCAACAATATTCCTAGTGACATATATCCGAGATCGGTCAATTTTAAGTTCATTTCCTAAACCTATATCAACGAGAGTTTTACATCGCTGGAAAAAACAAGCTAAGAGCTTTCAATCAAGCAGTAAATCGTTTATACAGCAAAAGAAATGTGAAAGTTAAATGCAACTGTATATGAAAAATACAGATTCATCAACAGTATTCCCAGTGACATATTTCCTATATGAGTCAATTTTAAGTTTCTTTCCTAAGCCTCTTCAAACGAGAGTTATACATCGCTAGAAAGAGCAAGATAAGAGCTTCCAATCACGATACAAATGGTTTATGCAGCGAAAAAAATGTGAAAGTTAAATACAACTGTATATGAAAAATACAAAACCATCAGCAATATTCCCAGTGACATATTTCGTAGATGAGTCAATTTTAAGTTCCTTTCCTAAACCTCATTTTAAACAGCAAAAGAAATGTGAAAGTTAACTACAACTGTATTTGAAAAATACAGAATTATCAACAATATTCCCAGTGACATATTTCATAGATGAGACAATTTTAAGTTCCTTCCCTAAACCTCTTTCAACGAGAGTTTTACATCGCTGGAAAGAATAAGATAATAGCTATCAATCAAGCTATAAATGGTTTATGCAGCAAAAGAAATGTGAAAGTTAAATACAACTGTATATGAAAAATACAGTTATATTTAACAATATTCCCAGCGACATATTTCCAACGAGAGTTATACATCGTTGGAAAGAACAAAATAAGGGCTTTCAATCACGCTACAAATGGTTTAAGCAGCGGAAAAAATGTGAAAGTTAAATACAACTGTATATTAAAAATACAAAATCATCAGCAATATTCCCAGTGACATATTTCGTAGATGAGTCAATATTAAGTTCCTTTCCTAAACCTCATTTTAAGCAACAAAAGAAATGTGAAAGTTAAATAAAACTGTATATGAAAAATACATATTCATCAACAATATTCCCAGTGACATATTTCCTGGATTAGTCGATTTTAAGTTTCTTTCCTAAGCCTCTTCAAACGAGAGTTATGCATCGCTAGAAAGAACAAGATAAGAGCTTACTATCACGATATAAATGGTTTATGCAGCGAAAAAAATGTGAAAATTAAATACAACTGTATATGAAAAATACGGTTGTATTTAACAATATTCCCAGTGACATATTTCCAACGAGAGTTATACATCGTTGGAAAGAACAAAATAGGGGCTTTCAATCACGCTATAAATGGCTTATGCAGCGAAAAAAATGTGAAAGTTAAATACAACTGTGTATGAAAAATACAAAATCATCAGCAATATTCCCAGTGACATATTTCGTCATGAGTCAATTTTAAGTTCCTTTCCTAAACCTCATTTTATGCAACAAAAGAAATGTGAAAGTTAAATACATCTGTATATGAAAAATACAGAATAATCAACAATATTCCCAGTTACATATTTCCTAGATGAGTTTAAGCTCCTTTCCGAATCCTCTTTCAACGAGAGTTTTACATCGCTGGAAAGAAAAAGCTAAGAGCTTTGAATCAAGCTATAAATGGTTCATGCAATAAAGGAAATGTGAAAGTTAAATGCAACTGTATATGAAAAATACAGATTCATCAACAATATTCCCAGTGACATATTTCCTAGATTAGTCAATTTTAAGTTTCTTTCCTAAGCCTCTTCACACGAGAGTTATACATCGCTAGAAAGAGCAAGATAAGAGCTTTCTATCACGATATAAATGGTTTATGCAGCGAAAAAAATGTGAAAGTTAAATACAACTGTATATGAAAAATACGGTTGTATTTAACAATATTCCCAGTGACATATTTCCAACGAGAATTATACATCGTTGGAAAGAACAAAATAGGGGCTTTCAATCACGCTATAAATGGTTTATGCAGCGAAAAAAATGTGAAAGTTAAACACAACTGTATATGAAAAAACAAAATCATCAACAATATTCCCAGTGACATATTTCCTATGTGAGTTTAAGTTCCTTTCCGAAACCTCTCTCAACGAGAGTTTTACATGGAAAGAAGAAGCTAAGAGCCTTCAATCAAGCTATAAATGGTTTATGCAGCAAAAGAAATGTGAAGGTTATATGCAATTGTATATGAAAAATACAAAATCATCAGCTATATTCCCAGTGATATATTTCGTAGATGAGTCAATTTTAAGTTCCTTTCCTAAAGCTCATTTCATGCAACAAACGAAATGTGAAAGTTAAATGCAACTGTATATGAAAAATACAAAATCATCAACAATATTCCCAGTCAATTTTAAGTTCCCTTTCGAAGCCTCTATCAACGAGAGTTATATATCGTTGGAGGGCTCAAAATAAGGGCTTTCAATCACGCTATAAATGGTTTATGCAGCAAAAGAAATGTGAAAGTTAAATGCAACTGTATATGAAAAATACAAAAAAATCAACAATATTCCCAGTGACATATTTCCTAGATAAGTCAATTTTAAGTTCCTTTCCTAAGCTTCTTCAAACGAGAGGTATACATCGCTGGAAAGAACAAGATAAGAGCTTTCAATCACGATATAAATGGTTTATGCAGCGAAAAAAATGTGAAAGTTAAATACAACTGTATATAAAAAATACAAAATCATCAGCAATATTCCCAGTGACATATTTCCTAGATTAGTCAATTTTAAGTGTCTTTCCTAAGCCTCTTCAAACGAGAGTTACACATCGCTAGAAAGAACAGATAAGAGCTTTCAATCACGATACAAATGATTTATGCAGCGAAAAAATTGTGAAAGTTAAATACAACTGTATATGAAAAATACAGTTGTATTTAACAATATTCCCAGTGACATATTTCCAACGAGAGTTATACATCGTTGGAAAGAACAAAATAAGGGCTCTCAATCACGCTATAAATGGTTTAAGCAACGGAAAAAATGTGAAAGTTAAACACAACTGTATATTAAAAAACAAAATCATCAACAATATTCCCAATGACATATTCCCTATGTGAGTTTAAGTTCCTTTCCGAAACCTCTCTCAACGAGAGTTTTACATGGAAAGAAGAAGCTAAGAGCCTTCAATCAAGCTATAAATGGTTTATGCAGCAAAAGAAATGTGAAGGTTATATGCAATTGTATATGAAAAATACAAAATCATCAGCAATATTCCCAGTGATATATTTCGTAGATGAGTCAATTTTAAGTTCCTTTCCTAAACTTCATTTCATGCAACAAACGAAATGTGAAAGTTAAATGCAACTGTATATGAAAAATACAAAATCATCAACAATATTCCCAGTCAATTTTAAGTTTCTTTCCTAAGCATCTTCAAACGAGAGTTATACAACGCTAGAAAGAGCAAGATAAGAGCTTTCTATCACGATATAAATGGTTTATGCAGCGAAAAAAATGTGAAAGTTAAATACAACTGTATATGAAAAATACGGTTGTATTTAACAATATTCCCAGTGACATATTTCCAACGAGAATTATACATCGTTGGAAAGAACAAAATAGGGGCTTTCAATCACGCTATAAATGGTTTATGCAGCGAAAAAAATGTGAAAGTTAAATACAACTGTATATGAAAAATACAAAATCATCAGCAATATTCCCAGTGACATATTTCGTAGATGAGTCAATTTTAAGTTCCTTTCCTAAACCTCATTTCATGCAACAAACGAAATATGAAAGTTAAATGCAACTGTATATGAAAAATACAAAATCATCAACAATATTCCCAGTCAATTTTAAGTTCCCTTTCTAAGCCTCTATCAACGAGAGTTATATATCGTTGGAAAGAACAAAATAGGGGCTTTCAATAACGCTATAAATGGTTTATGCAACAAAAGAAATGTGAAAGTTAAATACATCTGTATATGAAAAATACAGAATAATCAACAATATTCCCAGTGACATATTTCCTAGATTAGTCAATTTTAAGTTTCTTTCCTAAGAATCTTCAAACGAGAGTTATACAACGCTAGAAAGAGCAAGATAAGAGCTTTCTATCACGATATAAATGGTTTATGCAGCGAAAAAAATGTGAAAGTTAAATACAACTGTATATGAAAAATACGGTTGTATTTAACAATATTCCCAGTGACATATTTCCAACGAGAGTTATACATCGTTGGAAAGAACAAAATAGGGGCTTTCAATAACGCTATAAATGGTTTATGCAACAAAAGAAATGTGAAAGTTAAATACATCTGTATATGAAAAATACAGAATAATCAACAATATTCCCAGTGACATATTTCCTAGATTAGTCAATTTTAAGTTTCTTTCCTAAGCATCTTCAAACGAGAGTTATACAACGCTAGAAAGAGCAAGATAAGAGCTTTCTATCACGATATAAATGGTTTAAGCAGCGAAAAAAATGTGAAAGTTAAATACAACTGTATATGAAAAATACGGTTGTATTTAACAATATTCCCAGTGACATATTTCCAACGAGAATTATACATCGTTGGAAAGAACAAAATAGGGGCTTTCAATCACGCTATAAATGGTTTATGCAGCGAAAAAAATGTGAAAGTTAAGTACAACTGTATATGAAAAATACAAAATCATCAACAATATTCCCAGTGACATATTTCCTAGATGAGTCAATTTTAAGTTCCTTTCCTAAGCTTCTTCAAACGAGAGGTATACATCGCTAGAAAGAGCAAGATAAGAGCTCTCTATCACGATATAAATGGTTTATGCAGCGAAAAAAATGTGAAAGTTAAATACAACTGTATATGAAAAATACGGTTGTATTTAACAATATTCCCAGTGACATATTTCCAACGAGAATTATACAACGTTGGAAAGAACAAAATAGGGGCTTTCAATCACGCTATAAATGGTTTATGCAGCGAAAAAAAAGTGAAAGTTAAATACAACTGTATATGAAAAATACAAAATCATCAGCAATATTCCCAGTGACATATTTCGTAGATGAGTCAATTTTAAGTTCCTTTCCTAAACCTCATTTCATGCAACAAACGAAATATGAAAGTTAAATGCAACTGTATATGAAAAATACAAAATCATCAACAATATTCCCAGTCAATTTTAAGTTCCCTTTCTAAGCCTCTATCAACGAGAGTTATATATCGTTGGAAAGAACAAAATAGGGGCTTTCAATAACGCTATAAATGGTTTATGCAACAAAAGAAATGTGAAAGTTAAATACATCTGTATATGAAAAATACAGAATAATCAACAATATTCCCAGTGACATATTTCCTAGATTAGTCAATTTTAAGTTTCTTTCCTAAGAATCTTCAAACGAGAGTTATACAACGCTAGAAAGAGCAAGATAAGAGCTTTCTATCACGATATAAATGGTTTATGCAGCGAAAAAAATGTGAAAGTTAAATACAACTGTATATGAAAAATACGGTTGTATTTAACAATATTCCCAGTGACATATTTCCAACGAGAGTTATACATCGTTGGAAAGAACAAAATAAGGGCTTTCAATAACGCTATAAATGGTTTAGGAAATGAAAATTGTGAAAGTGAAATACAACTGTATATGAAAAATACAGGATTATCAGCAACATTCCCAGTGATATATTTCCTAGATTAGTCAATTTTAAGTTTCTTTCCTAAGCATCTTCAAACGAGAGTTATACAACGCTAGAAAGAGCAAGATAAGAGCTTTCTATCACGATATAAATGGTTTATGCAGCGAAAAAAATGTGAAAGTTAAATACAACTGTATATGAAAAATACGGTTGTATTTAACAATATTCCCAGTGACATATTTCCAACGAGAATTATACATCGTTGGAAAGAACAAAATAGGGGCTTTCAATCACGCTATAAATGGTTTATGCAGCGAAAAAAATGTGAAAGTTAAGTACAACTGTATATGAAAAATACAAAATCATCAACAATATTCCCAGTGACATATTTCCTAGATGAGTCAATTTTAAGTTCCTTTCCTAAGCTTCTTCAAACGAGAGGTATACATCGCTAGAAAGAGCAAGATAAGAGCTCTCTATCACGATATAAATGGTTTATGCAGCGAAAAAAATGTGAAAGTTAAATACAACTGTATATGAAAAATACGGTTGTATTTAACAATATTCCCAGTGACATATTTCCAACGAGAATTATACAACGTTGGAAAGAACAAAATAGGGGCTTTCAATCACGCTATAAATGGTTTATGCAGCGAAAAAAATGTGAAAGTTAAATACAACTGTATATGAAAAATACAAAATCATCAACAATATTCTCAGTGACATATTTCCTAGATGAGTCAATTTTTGGTTCGTTTCCTAAACCTCATTTCATGCAACAAAAGAAATGTGAAAGTTACTTGCAACTGTATATGAAAAATATAGATTCATGAACAATATTCCCAGTGACATATTTCCTAGATGAGTCAATTTTATGTTCCTTTCCTAAACTTCTATCAACGAGAGTTTTACATCGCTGGAAAAAACAAGCTAAGAGCTTTCAATCAAGCTATAAGTGGTTTATGCAGCCAAAAAAAATGCGAAAGTTAAATGCAACTGTATATGAAAAATACAAAATCATCAACAATATTTCCAGTGACATATTTCCTAGATAAGCCAATTTTAAGTTTCTTTCCTAAACCTCTTTCAACGAGAGCTTTACATCGCTGGAAAGAAGATGCTAAGAGCTTTCAATCAAGCTATAAATGGTTTACGTAGCAAAAGATGTTAAAGTTAAATGCAACTGTATATGAAAAATACAGAATTATTAACAATATTCCCAGTGACATATTTCCTAGATGAGACAATTTTAAGTTCCTTTGCTAATCCTCTTTCAACGAGAGTTTTACATCATTGAAAAGAACAAGCTAAGAGATTTCAATCAAGCTATAAATGTTTTATGCAGCGAAAAAAATGTGAATGTTAAATATAACTGTATATGAAAAATACATACAACTGTATATGAAAAATACAGTTGTATTTAACAATATTCCCAGTGACATATTTCCAACGAGAGTTATACATCGTTGGAAAGAACAAAATAAGGGCTCTCAATCACGCTATAAATGGTTTAAGCAGCGGAAAAAATGTGAAAGTTAAACACAACTGTATATGAAAAAACAAAATCATCAACAATATTACCAGTGACATATTTCCTATGTGAGTTTAAGTTCCTTTCCGAAACCTCTCTCAACGAGAGTTTTACATGGAAAGAAGAAGCTAAGAGCCTTCAATCAAGCTATAAATGGTTTATGCAGCAAAAGAAATGTGAAGGTTATATGCAATTGTATATGAAAAATACAAAATCATCAGCAATATTCCCAGTGACATATTTCGTAGATGAGTCAATTTTAAGTTCCTTTCCTAAACCTCATTTTAAACAACAAAAGAAATGTGAAAGTGAAATAAAACTGTATATGAAAAATACAGAATTATCAACAATATTCCCAGTGACATATTTCATAGATGAGACAATTTTAAGTTCCTTTCCTAAACCTCTTTCAACGAGAGTTTTACATCGCTGGAAAGAACAAGCTAAGAGCTATCAATCAAGCTATAACTGGTTTATGCAACAAAACAAATGTGAAAGTTAAATACAACTGTATATGAAAAATACAAAACCATCAACAATATTCCCAGTCAATTTTAAGTTCCCTTTCTAAGCCTCTATCAACGAGAGTTATATATCGTTGGAGGGAACAAGATAAGGGCTTTCAAACACGATATAAATGGTTTATGCAGCGAAAAAAATGTGAAAGTTAAATATAACTGTATATGAAAAATACGGTTGTATTTAACAATATTTCCAGTGACATATTTCCAACGAGAGTTATACATCGTTGGAAAGAACAAAATAGGGGCTTTCAATCACGCTATAAATTTTAAGTTCCTTTCCTAAACCTAATTTTAAGCAACAAAAGAAATGTGAAAGTGAAATAAAACTGTATATGAAAAATACAGAATTATCAACAATATTCCCAGTGACATATTTCATAGATGAGACAATTTTAAGTTCCTTTCCTAAACCTCTTTCAACGAGAGTTTTACATCGCTGGAAAGAACAAGCTAAGAGCTATCAATCAAGCTATAAATGGTGTATGCAGCAAAAGATGTTAAAGTTAAATGCAACTGTATATGAAAAACACAAAATCATCAGCAATATTCCCAGTGACATATTTCGTAGATGAGTCAATTTTAAGTTCCTTTCCTAAACCTCATTTTAAACAACAAAAGAAATGTGAAAGTTAAATACAACTGTATATGAAAAATACAGAATTATCAACAATATTCCCAGTGACATATGTCATTGATGAGACAATTTTAAGTTCCTTTCCTAAACCTCTTTCAACGAGAGTTTTACATGGCTGGAAAGAATAAGCTAAGAGCTATAAATCAAGCTATAAATGGTGTATGCAGCAAAGGATGTTAAAGTTAAATGCAACTGTATATGAAAAGTATAAAATCATCAGCAATATTCCCAGTGACATATTTCGTAGATGAGTCAAGTTTAAGTTCCTTTCCTAAACCTCATTTTAAACAACAAAAGAAATGTGAAACTTAAATACAACTGTATATGAAAAATACAGAATTATCAACAATATTCCCAGTGACATATTTCATTGATGAGACAATTTTAAGTTCCTTTCCTAAACCTCTTTCAACGAGAGTTTTACATGGCTGGAAAGAATAAGCTAAGAGCTATAAATCAAGCTATAAATGGTGTATGCAGCAAAGGATGTTAAAGTTAAATGCAACTGTATATGAAAAATACAAAATCATCAGCAATATTCCCAGTGACATATTTCGTAGATGAGTCAAGTTTAAGTTCCTTTCCTAAACCTCATTTTAAACAACAAAAGAAATGTGAAACTTAAATACAACTGTATATGAAAAATACAGAATTATCAACAATATTCCCAGTGACATATTTCATAGATGAGACAACTTTAAGTTCCTTTCCTAAACCTCTTTCAACGAGAGTTTTACATCGCTGGAAAGAACAAGATAGGAGCTATCAATCAAGCTATAAATGGTTTAAGCAGCAAAAGAAATGTGAAAGTTAAATGCAACTGTATATGAAAAATACAAAATCTTCAACAATATTCCCAGTGACGTATTTCCTAGATGAATCAATTTTCAGTTCCTTTCCTAAGCTTCTTCAAACGAGAGGTATGCATCGCTGGAAGGAACAAGATAAGAGCTTCCAATCAAGCTATAAATGGTTCATGCAACAATGGAAATTTGAAAGTTAAATGCAACTGTATATGAAAAATATAGATTCATCAACAATATTCTCAGTGACATATTTCCTAGATGATGAAATTTTAGGTTTCTTTCCTAAACCTCATTTCATGCAACAAAAGAAGTGTGAAAGTTACTTGCAACTGTATATGAAAAATATAGATTCATGAACAATATTCCCAGTGACATATTTCCTAGATGAGTCAATTTTAAGTTCCTTTGCTAATCCTCTTTCAATGAGAGTTTTACATCGTTGAAAAGAATAAGCTAGCGATTTCAATCAAGCTATAAATGTTTTATGCAGCGAAAAAAATGTGAATGTTAAATATAGCTGTATATGAAAAATACATAATCATCAACAATATTCCCAGTGACATATTTCCTAGATGAGTCAATTTTATGTTCCTTTCATAAACTTCTATTAACGAGAGTTTTACATCGCTGGAAAAAACAAGCTAAGAGCTTTCAATCTAGCTATAAGTGGTTTATGCAACAAAAGAGATGTGAAAGTTAAATTCAACTGTATATGAAAAATACAGATTCATCAACAATATTCCCTGTGACATATTTCCTAGATGAGTCAATTTTATGTTCCTTTCCTAAACTTCTATCAACGAGAGTTTTACGTCGCTGGAAAAAACAAGCTAAGAGCTTTCAATCAAGCTATAAGTGGTTTATGCAACAAAAGAGATGTGAAATTTAAATTCAACTGTATATGAAAAATACAGATTTATCAACAATATTCCCAGTGACATATTTCCTAGATGAGTCAATTTTATGTTCCTTTCCTAAACTTCTATCAACGAGAGTTTTACATCGCTGGAAAAAACAAGCTAAGAGCTTTCAATCAAGCTATAAGTGGTTTATGCAATCAAAGAGATGTGAAAATTAAATTCAACTGTATATGAAAAATACGGTTGTATTTAACAATATTCCCAGTGACATATTTCCAACGAGAGTTATACATCGTTGGAAAGAACAAAATAAGGGCTTTCAATCACGCTATAAATAGTTTATGCAGCGAAAAAAATGTGAAAGTTAAATACAACTGTATATGAAAAAACAAAATCATCAACAATATTCCCAGTGACATATTTCCTAGATTAGTCAATTTTAAGTGTCTTTCCTAAGCCTCTTCAAACGAGAGTTATACATCGCTAGAAAGAGCAAGATAAGAGCTTTCAATCACGATACAAATGGTTTAAGCAGCGGAAAAAATGTGAAAGTTAAACACAACTGTATATTAAAAAACAAAATCATCAACAATATTCCCAGTGAAATATTTCCTATGTGAGTTTAAGCTCCTTTCCGAAACCTCTCTCAACGAGAGTTTACATGGAAAGAAGAAGCTAAGAGCCTTCAATCAAGCTATAAATGGTTTATGCAGCAAAAGAAATGTGAAGGTTATATGCAATTGTATATGGAAAATACAAAATCATCAGCAATATTCCCAGTGATATATTTCGTAGATGAGTCAATTTTAAGTTCCTTTCCTAAACCTCACTTCATGCAACAAACGAAATGTGAAAGTTAAATGCAACTGTATATGAAAAATACAAAATCATCAACAATATTCCCAGTCAATTTTAAGTTCCCTTTCTAAGCCTCTATCAACGAGAGTTATATATCGTTGGAGGGAACAAAATAAGGGCTTTCAATCACGCTATAAATGGTTTATGCAGCAAAAGAAATGTGAAAGTTAAATGCAACTGTATATGAAAAAACAAAATCATCAACAATATTCCCAGTGACATATTTCCTAGATAAGTCAATTTTAAGTTCCTTTCCTAAGCTTCTTCAAACGAGAGGTATACATCGCTGCAAAGAACAAGATAAGAGCTTTCAATCACGATATAAATGGTTTATGCAGCGAAAAAAATGTGAAAGTTAAATACAACTGTATATGAAAAAACAAAATCATCAACAATATTCCCAGTGACATATTTCCTAGATTAGTCAATTTTAAATGTCTTTCGTAAGCCTCTTCAAACGAGAGTTATACATCGCTAGAAAGAGCAAGATAAGAGCTTTCAATCGCGATACAAATGATTTATGCAGCGAAAAAATTGTGAAAGTTAAATACAACTGTATATGAAAAATACAGTTGTATTTAACAATATTCCCAATGACATATTTCCAACGAGAGTTATACATCGTTGGAAAGAACAAAATAAGGGCTATAAATGGTTTAAGCAGCGGAAAAAATGTGAAAGTTAAACACAACTGTATATTAAAAAACAAAATCATCAACAATATTCCCAGTGCCATATTTCCTATGTGAGTTTAAGTTCCTTTCCGAAACCTCTCTCAACGAGAGTTTACATGGAAAGAAGAAGCTAAGAGCCTTCAATCAAGCTATAAATGGTTTATGCAGCAAAAGAAATGTGAAGGTTATATGCAATTGTATATGAAAAATACAAAATCATCAGCAATGTTCCCAGTGATATATTTCGTAGATGAGTCAATTTTAAGTTCCCTTCCTAAACCTCATTTCATGCAACAAACGAAATGTGAAAGTTAAATGCAACTGTATATGAAAAATACAAAATCATCAACAATATTCCCAGTCAATTTTAAGTTCCCTTTCTAAGCCTCTATCAACGAGAGTTATATATCATTGGAGGGAACAAAATAAGGGCTTTCAATCACGCTATAAATGGTTTATGCAGCAAAAGAAATGTGAAAGTTAAATGCAACTGTATATGAAAAATACAAAAAAATCAACAATATTCCCAGTGACATATTTCCTAGATAAGTCAATTTTAAGTTCCTTTCCTAAGCTTCTTCAAACGAGAGGTATACATCGCTGGAAAGAACAAGATAAGAGCTTTCAATCACGATATAAATGGTTTATGCAGCGAAAAAAATGTGAAAGTTAAATACAACTGTATATGAAAAATACAGAATCACCAACAATATTCCCAGTGACATATTTCCTAGATTAGTCAATTTTAAATGTCTTTCGTAAGCCTCTTCAAACGAGAGTTATACATCGCTAGAAAGAGCAAGATAAGAGCTTTCAATCGCGATACAAATGATTTATGCAGCGAAAAAATTGTGAAAGTTAAATACAACTGTATATGAAAAATACAGTTGTATTTAACAATATTCCCAATGACATATTTCCAACGAGAGTTATACATCGTTGGAAAGAACAAAATAAGGGCTATAAATGGTTTAAGCAGCGGAAAAAATGTGAAAGTTAAACACAACTGTATATTAAAAAACAAAATCATCAACAATATTCCCAGTGCCATATTTCCTATGTGAGTTTAAGTTCCTTTCCGAAACCTCTCTCAACGAGAGTTTACATGGAAAGAAGAAGCTAAGAGCCTTCAATCAAGCTATAAATGGTTTATGCAGCAAAAGAAATGTGAAGGTTATATGCAATTGTATATGAAAAATACAAAATCATCAGCAATGTTCCCAGTGATATATTTCGTAGATGAGTCAATTTTAAGTTCCTTTCCTAAACCTCATTTCATGCAACAAACGAAATGTGAAAGTTAAATGCAACTGTATATGAAAAATACAAAATCATCAACAATATTCCCAGTCAATTTTAAGTTCCCTTTCTAAGCCTCTATCAACGAGAGTTATATATCATTGGAGGGAACAAAATAAGGGCTTTCAATCACGCTATAAATGGTTTATGCAGCAAAAGAAATGTGAAAGTTAAATGCAACTGTATATCAAAAATACAAAATCATCAGCAATATTCCCAGTGACATATTTCGTAGATGAGTCAATTTTAAGTTCCTTTCCTATACCTCATTTTAAGCAACAAAAGAAATGTGAAAGTGAAATAAAACTGTATATGAAAAATACAGAATTTTCTACAATATTCCCAGTGACATATTTCATAGATGAGACAATTTTAAGTTCCTTTCCTAAACCTATTTCAACGAGAGTTTTACATCGCTGGAAAGAACAAGCTAAGAGCTATCAATCAAGCTATAAATGGTTTATGCAACAAAAAAAATGTGAAAGTTAAATACAACTGTATATGACAAATACAAAACCATCAACAATATTCCCAGTCAATTTTAAGTTCCCTTTCTAAGCCTCTATCAACGAGAGTTATATATCGTTGGAGAGAACAAAATAAGGGCTTTCAAACACGATATAAATGGTTTATGCAGCGAAAAAAATTTGAAAGTTAAATATAACTGTATATGAAAAATACGGTTGCATTTAACAATACTTCCAGTGACATATTTCCAACGAGAGTTATACATCGTTGGAAAGAACAAAATAGGGGCTTTCAATCACGCTATAAATTTTAAGTTCCTTTCCTAAACCTCATTTTAAGCAACAAAAGAAATGTGAAAGTGAAATAAAACTGTATATGAAAAATACAGAATTATCAACAATATTCCCAGTGACATATTTCATAGATGAGACAATTTTAAGTTCCTTTCCTAAACCTCTTTCAACGAGAGTTTTACATCGCTGGAAAGAACAAGCTAAGAGCTATCAATCAAGCTATAAATGGTGTATGCAGCAAAAGATGTTAAAGTTAAATGCAACTGTATATGAAAAACACAAAATCATCAGCAATATTCCCAGTGACATATTTCGTAGATGAGTCAATTTTAAGATCCTTTCCTAAACCGCATTTTAAACAACAAAAGAAATGTGAAAGTTAAATACAACTGTATATGAAAAATGCAGAATTATCAACAATATTCCCAGTGACATATTTCATTGATGAGACAATTTTAAGTTCCTTTCCTAAACCTCTTTCAACGAGAGTTTTACATGGCTGGAAAGAATAAGCTAAGAGCTATCAATCAAGCTATAAATGGTGTATGCAGCAAAGCATGTTAAAGTTAAATGCTACTGTATATGAAAAATACAAAATCATCAGCAATATTCCCAGTGACATATATTTCGTAGATGAGTCAAGTTTAACTTCCTTTCCTAAACCTCATTTTAAACAACAAAAGAAATGTGAAAGTTAAATACAACTGTATATGAAAAATACAGAATTATCAACAATATTCCCAGTGACATATTTCATAGATGAGACAATTTTAAGTTCCTTTCCTAAACCTCTTTCAACGAGAGTTTTACATCGCTGGAAAGAACAAGATAGGAGCTATCAATCAAGCTATAAATGGTGTATGCAGCAAAGGATGTTAAAGTTAAATGCTACTGTATATGAAAAATACAAAATCTTCAACAATATTCCCAGTGACATATTTCCTAGATGAGTCAATTTTCAGTTCCTTTCCTAAGCTTCTTCAAACGAGAGGTATGCATCGCTGGAAGAAACAAGGTAAGAGCTTCCAATCAAGCTATAAATGGTTCATGCAACAAAGGAAATATGAAAGTTAAATGCAACTGTATATGAAAAATATAGATTCATCAACAATATTCCCAGTGACATATTTCCTAGATGAGTCAATTTTCAGTTTCTTTCCTAAGCCTCTTCAAACGAGAGTTATACATCGCTAGAAAGAGCAAGATAAGAGCTTTCAATCACGATACAAATGGTTTATGCAGCGAAAAAATGTGAAAGTTAAATACAACTGTATATGAAAAATACGGTAGTATTTAACAATATTCCCAGTGACATATTTCCTAGATGAGTCAATTTTAAGTTCCTTTCCTAAACCTCTTTCAACGAGAGTTTTGCATCGTTGGAAAGAACAAGCTAAGAGCTTTTAATCAAGCTATAAATGAATTATGCAACAAAATAGATGTGAAAGTTATATGCAACTGTATATGAAAAATGCAGAATCATCAACAATATTCCCAGTGACATATCTCCTAGATGAGTCAATCTTAAGTTCCTTTCATAAACCTCTTTCAACCTGAGTTTTACATCGTTGGAAAGGACAAGCTAAAATGGTTCATGCAGCGAAAAAAATGTGAATGTTAAATGCAACTGTATATGAAAAATATAAAATCATCAACAATATTCCCAGCGACATATTTCCTAGATGAGTCAATTTTAAGTTCCTTTCCTAAACGACTTTCAACGAGAGTTTTATATCGTTGGAAACAGCAAGCTAAGAGCTTTCAATCAAGCTATAAATGAATTGTGCAATAAAAGAGATGTTAAAGTTATATTCAACTGTATATGAAAAATGCAGAATAATCAACAATATTCCCAGTGATATATCTCATAGATGAGTCAATCTTAAGTTCCTTTCCTCAGCCTCTTTCAACCTGAGTTTTACATCGTTGCAAAGGACAAGCTAAGAGCTTTCAACCAAGCTATAAATGGTTCATGCAGCGAAAAAAATTGAAAGTTAAATGCAACTGTATATGAAAAATACAGAATCATCAACAATATTCCTAATGGCATATTTCCTAGATGAGTCAATGTTAAGTTCCTTTCCTAAACCTCTTTCAACGTGAGTTTTACATAGCTGGAAACAATAAGCTAAGAGCTTTTAATCAAGCTATAAATGAATTATGCAACAAAAAAGATGTGAAAGTTATATGCAACTGTATATGAAAAATGCAGAATCATCAACAATATTCCCAGTGACATATTTCCTAGATGAGTCAATTATAAGTTCCTTTCCTAAACCACTTTCAACGAGAGTTTTACATCGTTGGAAACAATTAGCTAAGAGCTTTTAATCAAGCTATAAATGAATTATGCAACAAAACAGATGTGAAAGTTATATGCAACTGTAAATGAAAAATGCAGAATCATCAACAATATTCCCAGTGACATATCTCCTAGATGAGTCAATTTTAAGTTCCTTTCCTAAACCTCTTTCAACCTGAGTTTTACATCGTAGGAAAGGACAAGCTAATAGCTTTCAACCAAGATATAAATGGTTCATGCAGCGAAAAAAATTGAAAGTTAAATGCAACTGTTTATGAAAAATACAGAATCATCAAAAATATTCCTAGTGACATATTTCCTAGATGAGTCAATGTTAAGTTCCTTTCCTAAACCTCTTTCAACGAGAGATTTACATAGCTGGAAAGAACAAGCTAAGAGCTTTCAACCAAGCTATAAATGATTTATGCAACAAAAGAAATGTGAAATGTGTGTATATGAAAAATACAGAATCATCAAAAAATATTCCCAGTGACATAATTCCTAGATGAGACAATTTTAAGTTCCTTTCCTAAACCTCTTTCAACAAGAGTTTTACATCGCTGGAAAGAACAAGCTAAGAGCTATCAATCAAGCTATAAATGGTGTATGCAGCAAAAGATGTTAAAGTTAAATGCAACTGTATATGAAAAACACAAAATCATCAGCAATATTCCCAGTGACATATTTCGTAGATGAGTCAATTTTAAGTTCCTTTCCTAAACCTCATTTTAAACAACAAAAGAAATGTGAAAGTTAAATACAACTGTATATGAAAAATGCAGAATTATCAACAATATTCCCAGTGACATATTTCATTGATGAGACAATTTTAAGTTCCTTTCCTAAACCTCTTTCAACGAGAGTTTTACATGGCTGGAAAGAATAAGCTAAGAGCTATCAATCAAGCTATAAATGGTGTATGCAGCAAAGGATGTTAAAGTTAAATGCTACTGTATATGAAAAATACAAAATCATCAGCAATATTCCCAGTGACATATTTCGTAGATGAGTCAAGTTTAACTTCCTTTCCTAAACCTCATTTTAAACAAGAAAAGAAATGTGAAAGTTAAATACAACTGTATATGAAAAATACAGAATTATCAACAATATTCTCAGTGACATATTTCATAGATGAGACAATTTTAAGTTCCTTTCCTAAACCTCTTTCAACGAGAGTTTTACATCGCTGGAAAGAACAAGATAGGAGCTATCAATCAAGCTATAAATGGTTTATGCAACAAAAGAAATGTGAAAGTTAAATGCAACTGTATATGAAAAATACAAAATCTTCAACAATATTCCCAGTGACATATTTCCTAGATGAGTCAATTTTCAGTTCCTTTCCTAAGCTTCTTCAAACGAGAGGTATGCATCGCTGGAAGAAACAAGGTAAGAGCTTCCAATCAAGCTATAAATGGTTCATGCAACAAAGGAAATATGAAAGTTAAATGCAACTGTATATGAAAAATATAGATTCATCAACAATATTCCCAGTGATATATTTCCTAGATGAGTCAATTTTCAGTTTCTTTCCTAAGCCTCTTCAAACGAGAGTTATACATCGCTAGAAAGAGCAAGATAAGAGCTTTCAATCACGAGACAAATGGTTTATGCAGCGAAAAAAATGTGAAAGTTAAATACAACTGTATATGAAAAATACGGTAGTATTTAACAATATTCCCAGTGACATATTTCCAACGAGAGTTATACATCGTTGGAAAGAACAAAATAAGGGCTTTCAATCACGCTGTAAATAGTTTATGCAGCGAAAAAAATGTGAAAGTTAAATACAACTGTATATGAAAAATACAGAATTATCAACAATATTCCCAGTGACATATTTCATAGATGAGACAATTTTAAGTTCCTTTCCTAAACCTCTTTCAACGAGAGTTTTACATCGCTGGAAAGAATGAGGTAATAGCTATCAATCAAGCTATAAATGGTTTATGCAGCAAAAGAAATGTGAAAGTTAAATACAACTATATATATGAAAAATACAGTTATATTTAACAATATTCCCAGCTACATATTTCCAACGAGAGTTATACATCGTTGGAAAGAACAAAATAAGGACGTCCAATCACGCTATAAATGGTTTAAGCAGCGGAAAAAATGTGAAAGTTAAATACAACTGTATATGAAAAAACAAAATCATCAACAATATTCCCAGTGACATATTTCCTAGATGAGTTTAAGTTCCTTTCCGAAACCTCTCTCAACGAGAGTTTTACATGGAAAGAAGAAGCTAAGAGCCTTCAATCAAGCTATAAATTGTTTATGCAGCAAAAGAAATGTGAAGGTTATATGCAATTGTATATGAAAAATACAAAATCATCAGCAATATTCCCAGTGATATATTTCGTAGATGAGTCAATTTTAAGTTCCTTTCCTAAACCTCATTTCATGCAACAAACGAAATGTGAAAGTTAAATGCAACTGTATATGAAAAATACAAAATCATCAACAATATTCCCAGTCAGTTTTAAGTTCTCTTTCTAAGCTTCTATCAACGAGAGTTATATATCGTTGGAGGGAACAAAATAAGGGCTTTCAATCACGCTATAAATGGTTTATGCAGCAAAAGAAATGTGAAAGTTAAATGCAACTGTATATGAAAAATACAAAAAAATCAACAATATTCCCAGTGACATATTTCCTAGATAAGTCAATTTTAAGTTCCTTTCCTAAGCTTCTTCAAACGAGAGGTATACATCGCTGGAAAGAACAAGATTAGGGCTTTCAATCACGATATAAATGGTTTATGCAGGGAAAAAAATGTGAAAGTTAAATACAACTGTATATGAAAAATACAGTTGTATTTAACAATATTCCCAGTGACATATTTCCTAGATTAGTCAATTTTAAGTTTCTTTCCTAAACCTCTTTCAACGAGAGTTTTACGTCGTTGGAAAGAACAAGCTACGAGCTTTCAACCAAGCTGTAAATAGTTTATACAGCAAAAGAAATGTGAAAATTAAATGCAACTGTATATGAAAAGTACAAAATCATCAACAATATTCCCAGTGACATATTTCCAACGAGAGTTATACATCGTTGGAAAAGACAAAGTAATTGCTTTGAATCACACTATAACTGGTTTATGCAGTGAAAAAAATATGAAAGTTAAATACAACTGTATATGAAAAATACAGAATAATCAACAATATTCCCAGTGACATATTTCATAGATGAGACAATTTTAAGTTCCTTTCCTAGACCTTTTTCAGCGAGAGTTTTACATCGCTGGAAAGAACAAGCTAAGAGCTTTCATTCAAGCTATAAATGGTTTATGCAACAAAAGAAATGTGAAAGTTAAATGCAACTGTATATGAAAAATACAAAATCATCAACAATATTCCCAGTGACATATTTCCCAGATGAATCAATTTTAAGTTCCATTCCTAAGCTTCTTCAAACGACAGGTATACATCGCTGGACACAACAAGATAAGAGCTCTCAGTCAAGCTATAAACGGTTTATACAGCGAAAAAATTTGAAAGTTAAATGCAACTGTAGATGAAAAATACAGAATCATCAACAATATTTCCAGTGACATATTTCCTAGATGAGTCAATTTTAAGTTCTTTTCCTAAACCTCTTTCAAGGAGAGTTTTACATCGTTGAAAAGAACAAGCTAAGAGATTTCAATCAAGCTATAAATGTTTTATGCAGCGAAAAAATGTGAATGTTAAATACAACTGTATATGAAAAATACAGAATCATAAACAATATTCCCAGTGATAAGGATATTTAAAATCCATCTTTTTGGGATATCTTAGGATCTATATGTTAACACATATTTTAAGTATATGAAGGTATTATTGTATACCTTTATTTAGAAACATTTTGTAAATGGGGTTAACTGCTAGACAGCATATTCTACGGTATGCATTTATTTTGGGAGTCTTTTAATTCTGTTCTTTTGGACAGTGAAAAGTTTCCCATTAGTGTCCATTAAGATGACATTGTTTGAAATGTCAATTTCTTTAACAGTGAAAGGTCCTTTGTAGACCGAATCTAACTTATGTCCTGCTTCGTTGCGGACTAGAACAGAATCATTTACGTAAAGTGTTACAGGATTTGAGGTATCATTGGATGTTTTCTGTCTTAGAAGTTTAGCGTTTTCAATGAAGCTAGCGGCTCGACGTTGGGTTACTTGGAGTCTAAATTTAACTTCCTTTTCATAAGCGTCAACGTTGTAAAGGGGTTCTATGCGGTTGGTTTTGGTAAAATCAAGCTCTTTTGGAATTTTTCCGTGAATCAATTCAAATGGACAATATCCATGAGCTGTAGATGGAGTTGTATTATAACAGTATACAAAAAATGTCAACCAATTATCACAATCTGATGTGTCTGATGAAACATAAGATTTTAAATACTCGTTAAATGTTTTGTGAGATCTCTCAGCAGTACAGAGTGTCTCATGATGGTAAGCAGTAGAGTGTATTTTCTCTATTTTCATCAGCTTGCATAGTTCCGTAAGTACTTGATTTATATATTCAGTACCTAGGTCCGTTACTATGGTATCCATTTGACCGTATATTAAAATAAAATCTTCCATAATGGCTTTTGCAACAGTTGTGGCAGATTTATTTATTATGGGTATAGCCATTAAATATTTAGTTAAATCGCACATTATAGTCACAGCGTATTCATTCTGTGAATTTGACCGTGGAAGAGGTCCTATAGTGTCGATTATCACTCTTTGAAAAGCTTTTTGAGGAGTTGGTGTTAAATTAGAAAGAGGTGACCTAAGTCGACATTTCTATTAGTAATAAGGTCTTTCAACTTAAACTCGGAAAGTACTTGCTTTTCTTTATGAATAATTATTTTATCCTTAGTAAAATACAATCGATGCATTTTATGGCAATTGCCTGTAGTGGTGACTTTTAGCACTGTGTTGACTTCAATATTTTTGATATCCTGAAACTCTATGCGTGACAGCGCATCTGCCACTGTATTTTCCTGACCTCTAATATACTCGACTACAAAGTCGTATTCCTCGAGGTCAAGTCTCATACGTATGAGCTTTGAGGATGGATTCTTTAGAGAAAATAGGTAGGTGAGGGGCCTATGATCGCTTTGTATTACAATTTTTTGGCATAAATGTAGGGTAAAGATTTTAGAAAAATCAAGGTATTGAAGTATTTTTGGACTTAATAACTGATTTTTAAGATATTGGAAAGATTTTTCGCAATCTTGGGTCCATTCAAAAGGTAAATTTTTTTCTAGACAACCTCGTTATATGTCTTGATGGTTCAGCAAAATTTGGTATGAACCTTCGGTAATAATTGCAAAAAGCTACGAAGCGTTTAGCTTCATCACCATTTTTTGGTGTAGGATAGTTTTGTACGGTAGAGAATTTGCTATCATCAGGTAAAATACCTTGATCAGTACATTTGTGACCCAAAAAGGTTACTTGAGTATAAAAGAATGAAAATTTATCTGGATGTAATTTTAGATTGTATTTTCTGCACACTTTAAATACATTTTTTAAATTACTTAACATATGTTCCTTAGAACAACCAATTTCTACTAGGTCGTCCATATACACAAATGCTTGTGCTGGAGCTAGACCAGAAAATGCTAACGACATCATACGTTGAAAAAAAATTGGGGCTATTTTTATACCATACGACAATCTTTTGAATCTGAATGATCCTTTATCTGTGGAAAATGATGTAATATCTCTAGATTCTTCTTCGAGTTCTATTTGATGAAAACCTGACATCAGGTCAAGACAAGAGATGAATTTAGCTCTACCTAATTGATCAAGAATGTCATCTTTTCGAGGTAAAGCAAATTTATCTGCTACTAGGTTTTTATTAACTGCTCTGTAGTCTACTACTAATCTCCATCTCTTTTGATTGGCACCAGGTAAAGGTTTCTTTGGCACTAAGAGTGTGGGGCTATTGTGATCTGAAATTGAAGGTTCAATAATATCTTCTTTAATAAGCTTATCAACCTGATTGTTTACTTCTTCTTTTTGGGAATGTGGAATTCTATAATTTTTGATGTAAACAGGTTGGGTATTACTGACCTTAAGTTTTTGCTTATAAAAATTATTGACAGATATACTTTAAGACTCTAATGCAAAAATATCTATAAATTCGTTGCATAATAATCTAAGATCTTTTTCAACAAATGATGGAAAGTTTCTGGAAAGTCTTTCCATTTTTTCTTTGGTTTTGTCAGGCTTAAAATTTTGTTTGACAATCTTGTACTCACTTAAAGTTTCGGTTACAAGTTTAATATTAGAAATTATTAAATCTTGTTCAGTAGTATTTACTATTTTTACTAAAGGATTTGATTTTGAAGTTAAAGTGTTTGCGACATAAACGCCGTCTTGGATTGTTTGATAAGGTATCAATACAATTCTGATGATTCAAATTTTATGGATCTTATCACTTCAGATCTGGCAGGTATTGCTATTGAATTAATGGTTGGACCATAAGAATTATTATATCCTTATCATTGGAATATTCTAAGATACAATTATACTTCCGTATGAAGTCCATTCCAATTATTCCATCTGTTTGTATTTTAAAATCGTTTTTCACTACATGAAATGTATTAGATATAAGATATTTGTCTATTTTTAATTGTGATTTTACACTACCTAAAGTTGAAATTAAGCCTTGACCAATACCGTTTAGATTTTTTCTGTTATAGACATTTATGGATTCATTTAAAACCTGGATGTGCTTGACAATTGAAATATCAGCGCCAGTATCTATTCAAAAAATTGAAAATGTATCATTTAGAGTAGTTCTACAGCGTAAGTAGCTACATAAATTTAAATTAATATTGTAGGTTTTGGATTCTACGGGTGCTTGCCCGTTTCCCGAGTTGTTTTCAGCAGTCATATTAATATTTTTAGTTTGTATATTATTACGATTAGTATTACGGTTTCTCGTTATTATTACGATAAGAAAACGGATTATTGTTATTGTAATTATTATTATTATTATTATTATTATAACAGTTGCCAACATTATTATTGTTACGATAAGATCCGTTATTGTTTCTATTTTGAATATTATTTTTATGTTGGGGATAGTTTCTGTTTTGGTTGAAGTTGTTGTTTCTGTTTTGGTTACTATTGTTATTACTGTAAACTTGACGTTTAAACCCATATGCAAGAATGGAATTTTCTTGACCATATACTTCGGTACAACTGCTTATAAATTTTATTAACACTTCGTTCATATTGTTAAAAGTCTCTGATTCCATGATCAGTTTGACTCTATCGTTTGAAGCATTTCTGGTAATTGCCGTGACAGCTGAACGAGTAGCATATTTAGGAATTAACATTTTTTCCGGATTGTCTAGTGCTCAGTTTGGCATTAATGACATCAACGGATTTACCTTTAACGGTTGTTTTTTATTTAGAAATTATTTGCACTAGTGTCGTTTCTGAGGAAATTAAATTTCTTGCTGTTCCTTTCAATTTTGTTTTGATTAGGTTAACAGCTACCGACTCATGAGTATCTTTTATGGAGTCCACTAAGTTAATGGCATCGATAAAGCTCTGTAGGTTTTCAGAATTTCAGTCGAAATCTGGGATTAGCCTAGAGGCAGTATTTAAAAATTCTATTAAAGTTTGAGGCATCTTGGTTTTGGTTTCTTTTTCGGGTAATATATTGAACACTATTGGTTCATGAAGTGAATGGAGTACAAGGATTTTTAAGTTTTTTCTATAACTTAAGGAAATTAGTTTTTCACGTAGGTCAGAATAAAAATGATCAGCAGAGGTTTGGTGAGATTTTGTTAGTCTACTGTAATTCGCATTCAGTAGTGCTCTAAGATTCTCTAGCTGATTTTGAAGAATATTGATATGCTTATTAACAGTTTCAGATTTTGTTTCCCTGTCAACGTTTAAGCATTTATATGATTTAAAAAATTCTTCTTTTATAAATTTTGCTTTAAATACAATAGTTTCCCATTTGATTAAATGTTATATATACGCGAAGTTGTGTTAGAAATGTTTTTAAAAAATATAGTTTTTGGAATTGTTATGAACCTTTTTTTATTTTTTTGAAAATCATAAGTAGTAATAATAAGTAGTATTAAAAATTAGTATATAACCAGAGTGCTGTGGCGATGATTAGACTTTCTCTAAATTGGTTGCCAAGGATGCAGCTCTAGTATACGACTTTCTTAAAGACCTTTTATGTAACTGGTATAGGGTTACTAAAAGTTGCATAGCTATTAAACAAATTTTAATTATGAGATATACGGTAAGTAATTCAATTTTGACCACAATGTCGTTTACGACGTTCGCATTTGGATGTTCAACTTTTGAATCCGTACCGCCCATTTTAATAATTGGTTTATAAAAGAATCAATAATATATGTATTTAAGGAAATGCTAAGTGAAAATTGTCTACATAAATTTAATGTAAATAAGTAATAAAAAATCGTTTTAGAAATAGAATATTTATCAAGGAAGGTGATAAATACCAAAAATAATAATATTGATTAAGTTAAAATAGACATTTTTTGTTCGTTTTGTTATTTTAAATTCATTGATAGAAATATATGAATGCTTAGAAAAGGATAAATATTTACTTAAATTTGGCAAATGTGGCAACTCTATTAAAAATAAAAAATATTTATTAATTATTTTTATAGACATATTTTGTGTATAGATATTAGTAAAAGTATAAAGAAATATTCAAAATTTTCTAAGTAATTATTCACGCAAAACTAAAGGAAAAAGTGGCAGGTTTGTAAAAATATAGTCATATATACAATAAATTGGAAATATAAAAGTTTAAAGGCACATATTTCTGAAATGAGGCATGATATTGACTTGAATCTTTTTGCAAAAAATTGGAAATTATATATGCTAAAGGATAAGCTTAATTTGGAATACATATTTTTAAAATTTCTTTCGCTATTTAGAAATAAACCAAACAAAAAGCCCAATTTGGGGTTTTTGGAGAAAATACAAATTTTTTAATTGTAATAACATATTTGTTTATAAAGATATCTTAATGAAATTTGCAGGAAATGTGAATCTTATTAATATAAATAAAAGCACGTTAACCAAATTTCAATAAGGGTAGGGTTTTCCTGAATTCCCAAATAAACTAATCAAAATTCCCAAAAATGGGATTTTTTACATTTTTGGCTATAGAATCTACATTTTTCCAAATTCCCGTAGATTTTGATTTAAAACTTTTAACAACATATTGAAGAATCTTAAAATATATTCCGCTTGTCGATTTGTGCTTTGGGATTTGAGAAAATATGGTCTAAAATTAGAACTTTCATATAAAATGTGTCGAATTTGGGAGGGTGTGTACCATGACCAATTGAGTTAATGGGCTTGTTTTTTATCTTAACGTCATCTCTGTGAAGTTACCTTTCACAAAAGGGCAAAATTGTTATATGTTGCTAAAGAAAATTTTATTTTAGATAAAAAAGAGTAGATACTTTTTCGGCTAAAAAAACACAAAAAGTCTTCCTTTTTGTAATTTGTAATTTTGACTCGGTAAAGATATCGACTTCAAATTTTTTCAATAGATAATTTTGTTCTTTAAATAGTTAAGAAAAAAACTAATAAAATCGGTCGGAAATACTAGAATATATATTAAAAAAAACTGGACCAAGAATATGCAAAATTATGGTGCTTAAAAATTCAAACGCAAATAACTCGAAAACTATAAGAAATAAATAGAATTCGTAAGCATGTCTTATCAGGGCCTACAACAATATATAAAAATATTTGAAATCGGACGAGAAACAAAAATTTGGCAAGTGATTAAAAATTTTTTATGTCAGAGGTACCTAACTTCGAGCCCCCTTAACTGCCCCCCTGAGGGGTTTGTTGTGCTCCCCTTCCAAACTTAATATTGTATACTCCTCTGCTGCCCTGAAACCATATTTCATGAAAATCCAATTAGCCGATCAGAAGTTACAGATTTATTTCCAAAAATTTCGATTCTGCCCCACTGTGGAATGTAAGTAGTATAATAGAAATTATTAAACTAATTAAAGACTTCCCGAGTCATAGTTTGCTCTATTATCCCGAAACTAATCTAAACTAATCAAAGTTGATCCAATCAACGAGATAAACAAGAAATGTGCTTTTAAGATTTACTTATTTTATGGATTAATTTTGCCGTTCATATCATCGATATATAATTGAACAATCAAATAACAATAATATAAAGTTAAAAGGAAAAAGGATTTTGTTGTTTATTTATAAACAAAATCATTAATTAATAATCAATAGGAATATTTCGTAAAGGAATAATTATTTTTACTTTACGAAGATACGGGATTTTATAAAAACATTTTATATAAAAGAAAGCAATGGATAATGAATTTTATGAAAAACAATGGATAAAGGGGTTTCTAAAAACCATTAGAACTGTTGCGTCCGTTAGTTGCGTGACAGTTTACAATAGCAAATGGCAAGTTTACAATAGTTTTACTTAACCTAAGTTTACACGGCCAGCGTCTTGTTAGTATGTTTTCGTCCTGAGGCGTGTTAATACTTAGATTTAAGGGTACCTATGTCATTACAACCGTCACCATGTTTTTTCAGGGTGAATAGTGGCAATGGCATACATCGGTCACCACCAATTGATGATCGAAAACGGTTCAATCCATTTATATTATACCACTGCAGGGACACGTATGTATACAGCAGTTATTTAGTTTTTAGTAAAATGTTTTTGTTTTAAGTTTTTATTTATGTTATACCACTTTTGGCGGTGGTTATTTATTCATGATCATTTTTTTTGTTAGTTTTAGTTAAAATATTGTCTTATAATAATAAGAATAACTGAAAGTTAAGTTAATAAAAATGTTTAAATGTTTATGTTTAAATAATTTCATTGTTATTAAATTTGATGAAAAACAAATTTAATATTTTTAGAAAAGTTTTGTTAAATTTATAGATTTTTTTTATAATTATTAATAATTGCATGTGTTTTTCAAAATTAAAAAAAAATTAAAGTTTAAATATTATTCTTTTTTTATTAAATATTTATTTAGATTTAGTTAAAAAAAATATTTAGTTAGACAATTTATTGGCTGTTTTCTTCTTTACATAAACAAAGACTTACTTTAACCGTATATATATTCTCTGCCGTCCAGGTTAATTATTTTGTTGTGCACAATGTAGCATAATTTCCTTCCTTTACTGGTTCTAGTGTCCACTTTCTTTTTAATTTTTTGATGCAGGAGTAGAGTTGGATGCAGGAATAGAGTTGTTTTTCCTTTATGCCCCTGACTTCGGAGGGACACGATGGCAAATATATCATCTGATATCTACTTTTTTTTTTGTGTTATTTAATTTTTGTAAAACATTCTTAGTTCATTACACTCTAATCGCGCACTTTAATTTAATACATTTTTTATATTTTTTTTTAAATTATTAATATGTTTTAGAAATAATTAATGTTTTAGAAATAATTTATTAGGTTTATTTTACATTAAATTTCAGTAATTTTCTCAATTTAGGTAAAAGTTTATATAATTAGGATAAAAAAACACTCAATTTGCTTTTTGTATTTGGGTTTTGTTTTCAGCTAATAATTAAATAATATTGCTGTAATGTTGTCTCTTTAAGTATTTAATGTTGTTTTTTTTTTTCGAAAATTTCAATATTATTATGATTCTTTTAACTTTTTTTATTATTTTGGGTTGTGTTTAAATTTTTTGTTTGCTGTTTTGCATTTAAATCAATTTAAATTTGTAACGTGTATAAAATTATTGTTGTTGCTGCTGCTGTAATAGTTGTAATTATTTTATGTGTATAACATTATAATCTGATTTTCAACATTTGATTTAATTACTGCTCTTATTTAGTTTTTCTAGTTCTTTTTTGGTTTTCTAATACATCACGTTTAAAAATAAAAATGTGTTAAAATTAAGGGCTATCTGCAGATAGCCCTTAATTTTAATAGTGTCGCTTCGGGCCTGAAATTTGTAGGTAGCGTTTATAAGGCAAAAAGTTTAGTTTTTAAAAAAATTTAGCTACTAAATGCATTGTTTTGCAACTAAATGTTGAAAAATCGTAATCATAACACATAATTACCTATTAAATAATTATCATAATTATCTATTAAACAGTTATTATAATTATCTATTAAATAAGATATAAAAAAGTCGGTTAAAAAATGTTAAAAATGTTTTGTTTCTGCAGAATAATTCAAACCCCATTCCATACTTGGTTAAAAAGTTTTGAATTTTTTAAGGCTGTTTCAAAATTCCAACTTCAAACTTTTAAAAATTTTGTTAAAAAAAAATCAAATAAAACTATGCAGTTTTATAGAAAAAAGAATAAGGAATTAGGTCAATAGCCGTACCTGCGATTTAAGTTTTGCGGATTTCGGCAAAATGACATTTCTTGCAGTTTTTAGTTATAAAATCAATGTTTTTCTTAACTGATATTCATACTAAATAAAACTATTACATAATATAATAAATCATATCTCAAAAAACACATTCTGAAGTTTTAAACAAAATTGGACAAGAATAAAATTTGAAGCACGAAGGCCAAATTAGAAATATTTAACATTTTTAAGGAAAACATAACAAAAAATTATTCATTTTTTATCTGGAATAAGATATAATGATTTCTGTACTGAAATTTAATGGCTTAATATAACTTTAATTGTCAGAATGAGGTAATCATCATTTTATTTGATCATGATATTATTAAATAAAATTTTCTTTGCACATGTTTAAAAATAATAGCGTTTTTAAAAAATGCTGACCCCTCGGTTGAGGATTAATTTTTTCTCTTTTACTGCTATATCCGCGAAAGTCTTTTAGTTATATTTCCATAAAATTTCATCGAAATACAGACAAAAATAATTAATTTTTCATAATTTTTCCTTAAAAATTGTAAATATTTTTAATTTTTCTTATTTCAAATGTTATCCTTCTCCAATTTTGTTCATTTCAGAAATTTACTTTATAATTAAAAAACTGCAAAAATTGATTTTTTACCGAAATCTGTAGAATTCAGATCGCAGGTACTTCTTATTTATGTAAGGTATTGTTTACTACTAGGCTATTCACTCGAATGTTTCTACGATTAAAAGACAAGTTAAAATCAAATAATCTTTCGATTAAATTAAAATCAATAATTTCATGTAAGGATTTATTCCAGCAAATTACACCTAGTTTAAAAATCTTTTAAATTTAGTTAAAAAAAATTTAAAAACTTTCAAAATTTTTATAGAATATTTGGAATATAAAAGGGATATCATAAGTTGAAATTACATACTAAAAATTTTGTATTTTGTAGTAGGAACCGAATATATGTCTAATTACAGCAAGTACTTAAAGGTCGTTTATCAATCACAAAAATCAAACAAATATACATACATTTAAACGTCACTTTAAAAAATTATAATGTATTTAAATAATTAAGCTGATAAAGAAAAAATACTCACCTTTTTTAAATAAATTTTTCGTAAGAAACAAATCGGAGAATTTTAAACTTTATTTGGAAGAACATATTGTTGGTTCTACGAATGTGTAAATATGATATACCAATAGATTTTAAGCCTGGTGTAGAGAATGTGATGAGATGATGGATTGGGTGAAACTTGTGATGTAGGAGGAATTTGGAATTAAAATAGAGTTAAGCAAGTAAAATTATATTTTATGAATCGCTGAACTTCGTTATCTAAAATAATTCAGAATTTTGTTCGAATTCATATGGTACCTTATCAGATTTTTTAACCAAGTTTACGTGATACTCTTAGGCCCATTTATTTAACTGACAAAGAATTTAATAAAGAATTTAGACTATTTCAATAATTAATTGTAAGGTATAATTTACTCGAATAACTCGATCAATTTTAAAACTTTATTCGATTAGAAATAAAATAAAACTTTTGTGAAATTTATCTTCACAGAGATGATTCTAGAATTAAAAGTAAAAACAATATTGGGATGTATATAGATAAAACTGGACCAAGATTTTGCAAAATTTCAAATGTAAATAACTAAATAATTATAAGAGATAAATAGCACATGCAAGCATGTTCTCATAGGTCTTTTCGAGAGCTTTGATAAGATGTAAAATAATTGAAATCGTACAAGAAGCAAAGCGGTGAAAAATTTTCTATGTCAGAGGTACCCCATATTGAGTCTTAATAGTTGTGCTCCTGAAGGGTATGTGAGGCACCCTTCTAAACTTAAAATTGTACTCGCCTCTGTTACGTTTATTTCATCCAACCGGCCGATTAGAAGTTACAGATTTATTTCAAAAAAATTTCGATTCAGCCCCACTGTGCAATATAGCGACAATTTTTTATATATTTACATTTTTATCCAACTAGCTTAACCCAGTATGCTTCGCTACCCCTATTGATGTGAAAAATAATATTTACTTTACATTGCGGCTACTACTCCCCCAAGACCTACCCGTCCTATTTATAATTAATACTTGCTTTGTATAAGAGTTACCACTCCTACTAAACTTGTCCGCCCTATCTTCATCTCAACTATGGAACTTCATAACGAAATTATTCCCACCAAATCTTAAGAATTCCTCTGAAGTAGTCCTTTACATATACAATAATTAAGATTTATTTTGTATGGGGGCTACCACACCCCTTAGACATGTTCGACCAATCTTCATCACAATTATGTATCTTGGTAAGAAAATTATCTCAACAAAATATAAGGAAATTATTTCCACAAAATCATAACACTTCCGCTACTATAGTTCTTGAAATATGCGATATTTAATATTTGCTTCGTATGGGGGCTACCATTCCCACCGCTGCTATCGAAAAGTAAAGTAGCCTACTTTAATTTTATGTATCACAGAATGATATTGTAAAAATATTGTTATGGAAGTTTAAGATAAAAGATAAAAAGTTATAAAAAATTGCCAAAATTATATTTTCAACAACATTTAAGAAATTATTATCATATAGGTGAATCCACATCAATATGTCTAAAATACAAATTAAAAGTTATACGATATTGTTGATGACACGATTTTTTAACTTTTCATTAAACAAATTTTAATCAACAAAGTATGCACAGATTTTGTCATTTTTAATTTTACCAACTTTTTTGATATATTTTTAATATTTGACAATCAAAAATTTTTTTAAATGATATTAATGGACAAGAAATAACCGTTTATGTATGGTAGTTAAAATTCAGAAGTTGCAAAAATTCCTCTTTAAGTGCGATATCAATAATAAATGCACCTACTCACATGTATATAAAATATAAATTGAAGGAGGTATATATATAATATAATATACACCCAAAAAATTTAAAAGTTGCATTAAATTCAAACGCGTTAGTTAGTTTTTAAGTGCCACTTGATTATAATATATAAGCTATCATAACAGCTGCACATTGATATACATTTTCACCAATTTCAATTAGCGCCTTGGGTGTGCCTCGACAATTTATGAAATATTAAAGACACCGCGGTTTCAGGTCATGAATACTTTTTATGCAATTTTTTTTGTTGAATCTTATTTTTCGCTAACTAAAATTGAATAGATCTACATATTATAAATATAATTTCACATAAAACGTGTAAAAATGATAATATATAGTACGCAAAATTTTAGATCGATTTTAAAGAGTTATATTATATTTACAAATATTTTATCGTGCCACAATGATTATAAAATGTAATAAGGAAATTTTTTTTATCATGCAATAATTTAGCCTCATTGAAATTACGCTGTGAGTGTACTTCGTGAAAAAGGCACCTCACATTTTTTCTCCCTAAGTTTAAAACACATAAAATTATTTATTTTTTATTTTATATTTATTGTTGATTAAAAAATGAATTATTGGATGCGTTAAATACTCAATGATGATACCTACCATACTTTATTAATTGATTTAAAATAAAAATAATGTAACAATTATTTAGTGGCATTCAAATCACCTGATAAATATTTTCCTTGAAATATTAAATATGAAGAAAATGCTATTGGTAGTCAAAAATTTGCTTTAGCAGGATTCGTTTTCAAATTGCAGTTACAATTTTAAGAGCTTTTTGTTAAATCATATATTTTTATATTGTTTATATATTTTTCTAATCCAGTTGTATTCAAATTATAAGTCATTTGAAATATTTTTCTATTCAGTTGTCTCGGATTTAGGACACACTTGCTGCTGATTTAGTACCACATATTTTATGAATTGTTCTTATTTTTCATTAAAATTGTTTAATCTGTCCAAAACATTGATTTTTTTCTAGCAATTGGAGATATTTTCACGCTTTTTTTTAAATAATTAATTTTTTCTATAAATTAATTTTTAAAACAGTACCGCATTTTGCGCAATTCAAGATTTGTCGTTATTTTAAACGCGTATCAAATTCGCATTAAATATAAACGCGTACTTCAAAAACTGGTAACTATTATTGAATCATGTTATAAAGAAATTGCGTAAATGAAATACAGCGTAAACCGAGGGTTACCTGTATTTAGCTTTTTCCAGGCTTAATATTTGCAATTGAAAATTTAAAAATTAAGTGCAAAAAGAAAATATATTTTAGTAATTGGTAACAAAAATCAAGTTATTTTTAGCATCAGTAGTAGATAATTTAACGGAAAAAATTGTATTTTAAGAGCATATTTTTTATTTCAAGCGCATATTTTCCGATTTTTAGAGCATTCTTTATGTGCATAAAAAACTTTTTTAGAGCATATTTTTCGTTGCACTGATCATAAACATAAATGACTAATAGCATCCTGTTCCAATCATCATAAGAAGTTGAAATTTGCCCATAACATATCTGATGTTCGCTTTTATAATTTTGGGTACTTTTAAATGTTGTATTTATTTATTGCATAAAAATAACCCTTGGGTTATTTTTATACAATGTTGGTCCACCCTATTAAATCTACAAACAACTGAATACCGGTAAAAGCGAGCGACAGCCGATACTTTTAGCGTTATTAATTTCCACTTTTTTTGTTTGATTTTTTTTTTTTGCGCTTTAATACATTTATTTTTTAAAGACATTTGCGAAACAGGCTTATACTACGTTTCCACTGAATTCAAAACAATCAGTTTTGAATAAAATACTTGAAAGTGTTTCCATTAAGTGGAATTTTTGAACAAATTCTTTTAGTTGTTTGCCCAAGAATTCAACTTTTAGTTTTTTCAGTTTTTTCAACTTGTCCATGTTTTTATATGAAAATTATTTATGGATTAATAATAATAATAAAAATAAAAAATCAATTGTCATTTTTCGATTAAAACATTCAGTTTAAATTGATAACTCAGAGATGTTTTGCTTTATGCTTTATTTATGTTTATAACAAATTTAGTGCGTTATAAACCAAAAAAATTTACTTAGTTCATTACGATACTAGTAATTGTAATAAAAGCGTATTTCATGTGTGTGAAGATAAATTTTAAATATGAAACCCTAGATACAAACATTTAGATTTAACAAAGCTCTGTAAAAGCGATAACATACTTTTGTTAAACTCTGTAAAACTGTTGGGGTTTGACTTTAAAAAGGATTTCCTGACCAAATAAATAAAAAAAATGGAGGACTGAAGGTCAATTTTATGCATTATCAGAAAAAACGTATAAGAGTACAGGATACATATCCTTTGTTGGAAAACGGGACAACATAGGTGGATGAAAGCTGGTGGAATTTATAGACATGGTGGACATTCATCATAATCAATAGTAATAATCTTTAACAGAGCGTGTTTTGATAGAAAAATATAAAATTTTAAAAATTTCATATTTTTTTGGGACTTTTCATTTATAGAAAAGGTTGACATCTATCATAAACTACAATCAGAATCCTTAACAGAGCGTGTTTTAATAGAGAAATATGCAGTTTTTAAAATTTCAAATGTCATTTTTTAAGGACTTTTCATGATTTCATGGGGTGATGAAGTTGATGGAATTTATAGACGAGGTGAAAATCTATCATAATCAATCAAGGATTTCAGAAAAAAGAGACAACATGGGCGGATGAAAGTTGGTGGAATTTATAGATAAGGTGGACATCTATCATAATTAATAGTCATAATCTTTAAAAGAGATCCTGAAAAGTCTTTGAAAAAATATGAAATTTTAAAAATTTAAATTTTAAATTTAAATTTTTTTGTATTCTTTTTATCTAAAACTAATACTTGTGGCAGTTCATTATAAACGTAGTTTTTTGTATGAAATATGTTCGTTATAAAAAAAGTTCGCTATAACCATGTTCGTTATAAATGTATGGAAATTTTCGGTAAAATAAATAGGACCGAAGAAAAGTGTTCGCTATAGCCATAGTTCGTTATAACAGTGTTCGACTACGCTTAGCTTTGCTTAAAACCACATGCTTTCCCCAAAACTTGCCAGTGGGAACATAGTATTAAATGATTGAATAATATTAATATTAATTCTGTCGCCAATACGACACTGTTTTATGGTACATATCTTTTAAATAAAAATAACAGTAAACTCACAAAATTCTTTCACGACAAATATTATGTCAGTATTCATAACATATAATCAGTAGATTAAGTAATTGATCAAATTTCTTTTGCTCAGTACATTTACAACCCTGTTTTTCTACTAATGAGAATAGTGACAATTATAGTTTTTAATTCGGGATCCCAGTAATCCCGGGAACTCCAAAAAAATTTTACCACTGCTTCGGGAAATCGCGATCCCTAGTTATACTACAAATATTGGTCTATTTTTATTTTTGAAAAATGACTAAATTCGACAATTAAATTACGCCAATATGTGATTTTAAAATTTGAGGTAAAGATTTTGGACTTATTTTTACATAGCTTTTTACAGTACCAAATTTTCTATTAAAAATAAATAAATAAATAAAAAATAACATGTTTTCACAAAAAAAAAAATCATTCAAATCAATCTAAAATTCCATTTTTGGTTAAAAAAATAAAAAATCAGTCTTAAAATAGATTTTCCCTTTTAAATATAGATTCAAACTCAAAAAATAAGACTTTGAATCAATATGTTCAAAAATGAAATTTAAGCGAATTTTTTCTTAAATCATAAAAGAAACACTTTTTACATACGCAAATTGCGCACAATTCTTTGACGTCCTCTATTGTCAACAAATAGAAAAATCTCAAACTTTTTCATTAATGATTAGTTAAGCTATTACGTTAACTTATCAAAAATATAAAACTTACTAACATTCATGTCATAATTATATTTCTGATTTTTGCCTATTTTCAATATTTCAAATAAAAGCAGTCAACCAGATTGGAAGAAGGTATAAATATATTACCATTCAAAGTTGAAACCACGGGGAAAACTTTACCATGACAATATATAGAAAATTAAATAAGCCAAAAATTGATAACATAAATACGTTATATAAATCTGAAGAGTTTGAGGTCAAAAACGAAAAAAATGTGTAAAATTTGCACATAATCATTATTGAATATAAACCCTCAATATAGGAATAAAATACAAAACATACTTTAAACATGCACTACCATGCACTGCAAATTTAAATCTAGCTGGTTACAGATTTATCTCTTTAGAAATATAAAAAAAAAGAATCGTTATTATTAAGTATTGATTTACAGTGGTTCCAAAACGCTTTTTTTGGAAATAATTCTGTAACTTATTTATTTATTTTTAATTTACGTATTTAATAGCCAATGAAATTACGATTTCTTACAGGCTAGCACACAATGAAATGTTTTTCATGATCATTCAATAATAAAGTTTTATTATTTAACTATGTTAAAAATACTCCTCTTAATGCGAATTGAATTTACTGAGAAGTCAACATTTGGATAAAATTGATTGCATATACGTCTCATGGGATCAGAGTTTGCATAATTGGTTGGAAAATATTTTATTTTTAAAGGAGTATAATTTCTAGTTGGACGATTTGGGATTACGAATTCGATCTTACAAAACAGGAACTCGGAATTAATTGAATCGTTTTCTAAATTAATTACAAATGAAATATTCATATATTTTCTCCTACTTTCAAGAGTAGGGAGATCAACTGTAGTCGACATTTATATGATGGTAAATTAATATTAGGATTCCATGGAAGATTACAAAGCCAAAAGAAGAGAAATTGTTTCTGGAGCGATTCAATCTTCTTTAAAGGATTGGCCTTACGAGAGATGTGAATAATTGCTAGGAAACGTAAGGATCATTAAACTCTCTTCCTCAGCGCTTGAGGAAACCTAAAACTCCTTTTGCTTTATTAACCAATAAAATGAGGTGTTTTTGAGTTGACTTCCACGAGTATAGATTCCTACCGGGTCAGGGAGTAGTGGGTGGCCCTCCAAAGTTGGCCATTTCGGGTATGTCATTTTTTTTAAATCGCCAAAAATTTATTTATGATATGACAGAAAAGTGAAAAGTTGTAAATCTCTTTTAGTTTAAGTCAAAATAATTTTTTATATCAATTTTAGCCTCGTTTTTTAGTTTTTATACTCTTCACCATAAGTGTAAAGGGTATATAAGTTTATCATTCCGTTTATAATTTCTACAATAATCATCTAAGATCCCAAAAAGTAAATATTTTCTGGATCCTTATTTATAGGAAAGTCAATATAACAATTTCTGTCTGTATGTTTAAATCACTTTTTAGAAAGATCCAGTTCTCAGATATAGATGTTTTATAAATCAAATTATAGGGAATATTTCTTGACATTAGTAAAAATCTACAAAATCGGTCCATTAATGGCCGAAATATCACCAAAAAGCTGAAAAGGCCTTTAAAATAGTGCTTGTTTTCGACTTTTCTAAGCTCCTATATAAACTAGAGACTTTGTTTTTGCACGAAAAATTCGGAATATTTTTTTTTAATGTTTTTGCGGAATGAACAATATCGGTTCACTAGTAACTAAGATATTGGTCAAAGTGCATTCTTGGACTTTGTGAAGCTTCTATAAAAGTTTTAGAATTCGTTGTTGTACAAATTTTTTGTAAATATTTTTCTAAAATTTTGAATTAACCATATCGGTTTTTTGAAGTAACCATATCGGTCCATAAACAACCGAGTTATAGGTAAAAATCTTAAAAAATGATTAAAAATATACACGCACAAACATATATGAAGAACATTGCAATGAATTTTAATGTTGTTATTTTTTGTATAAGCAATCAGTAGTTGTTGATTGTATATACATACACACAATAATTCTTTTATTTATGTTTGAACATATTTTGGTTGGAATGACTCAGTGTTGTTTTTGTTTTTTGTATAAGTATGTATCTCTACATATAAATATATATAAATTTAATAGTCATCAGTGGTTGTTAATTTTTTAAGGAAGCAAAGCTTGCTATGATAATTTAATTTTGAGTTTACATTTTTGTAAAAAAGTGGATTATTTTTATAAGTATAAATATGAAACTATGAAAGTATACTTTAAGGCGTAAATTTTATTACTTGCCGGTAAGATTTTTTTAATATTCGCCAGATTTGTTACAAAATTCTAAATAATATTGATGCAAGAATCATGTAAATATATCAATCCGATAAAAAGTTAAATTTATATGAAGTTGGAATTTTAAAAAAATGTGTTATTTTTTATGTTTTTATTTCCAAAAGGATGGCAATATTTATTCACTTTTAAAATTAGTTTTTAGTTGTGGGCTATATCACTTTTTCAATGTTTCCAAAATTACCAAATCGCAAAGCTTGGATCAACATAAAATTATTTTAATTATACATTATATGTACGGTAAATACCCAAAAAGTATTTTCTGACGGACGCCCCTTATTACGATAGGATGACTATTTCAATGAAAAAAGTATTTTTTTTTTTTTTTTTGAACACGCTATCACTATTCGTTAAAATTTTATTAAAGTTTAAATATTAACTTTATTAAATTTAGAAAAAAAAAATGTTATGGCAAATGAATGCTGCTTAAAAAAAATTTATACATATAAGAAATGGGTTAAAATACTTTAGTCATTTGTTTGTATCTAGTCTTTTAGACTCTTTAGTTATATATATATATATATATATATATATATATATATATATATATATAAATATATATATATATATATATATATATATATTTTAAGCAGCATTCATTTGCCATAAAAATGTATGAGAAATTTTAAGCAAAGTATTCGGTAAGAAAATGTAAGAATATGGTAATTGATAATTTAGAAAAAAAATTTTTTTTTTCTAAATTTAATAAAGTTAATATTTAAACTTTAATAAAATTTAAATTTAATAAAATTAATATTTAAACTTTAATAAATTTGTAACGAATATATATATATATATATATATAATAATAAATAAAATAAATTTTATAATCATGATGATAATTTTGTTTTTCAAAAAAAAATTAGTTTTTGTTTTGGTGTAAATGGCATATAAGTTAGATTTGCAAGTGAGTTCATTACTTTCTTTAATATGTAAAAGCCTACTTTTTTTAAATAAGTTTTCAGCAAACTTTTAACATTATAAGCAACAGGGTTTCCTACAATTACTGTTATTATTATTATTATTATTATTATTATTATTATTATTATTATTATTATTATTGTTATTATTATTATTATTATTATTACTATTATTATTATTATTATTATTATTATTATTATTATTATTATTATTATCATGATTATAAAATTTATTTCAAAATTTTAAATAAAAAATAAAAGTGGTCAAACAGACAAAATAAGGTAATTTAAAAAACTTTTTCTGGTATTAAATAGTTAAATACGTTTAAAGTCCGAGTTTCTAGCTTCCTATGCCTCTTCTGTTATATAATGTTTACTATTTATTACCCGCAATATGACATGACATCTCCGAAGAAGTTCCACATCAATTCCAGTAACTGTTAATGTCATTTCATAATTTTCAAAAAATCGTCTTGCCATATTGCCGTCATTTGTACTGCCATATCCGACGAGAGGTTTATCTATGTTTAGGTCAATCATTTCTTTCATTGGCTCTCAATTCTAAGAGTTTCTTGTTATGTATAACGCTCTTTTGTTGATTACCAAGAAATCTTCTATATTTGATATCATGTGCAATATGAAGAATGTGTTCCAAAAAGCGTATTCGAGCGTGAAGGGGAGATGTACCGAATTGTTGGATGTCTTTATTAATGGGTATATTAGAAGTGCCATCAATAGGGGCTTGAGAAAATTCGAATTTTTTCATTTCACATATTAAACAAGTCCAGGCAGAATCCGTATCAGTTATCGCGTTGCATACCATTCAAGTTCAAACTATATGTTAATATAATATACAATCATCAAGAATCGATCAAGTTTTTTGTGCATAATTTGCTTTCTTCTAAATATTCAAACCTTATTAGTCTGCAAAAGGCCTTTTATTCTAGAGTTGGGTTTGTCCATACATATTTGGTGGCATTTGCTGACGTCAAGGAGCATTTGAATCCCTTCTTAAGGGTAGTGGAACTAGTGATGGTATAAATATACTTTTGTAGTCAATAGTAATTTCCCTGGATTATGTTTTTATTCTGACAATGATGATAATCCATCACATCCACATTTGCATACTAAAGTCAAATCCGATTTGTAAAGTTCCATCGCCTCGTTCTTTGATACTTTGAATGAAGCCGTGACAATACAAAAAATGCTCTTTTATTGCTTATTTCACAAGGTTGTGCTATAATATCCTGTTCTTTTTTTAAATAAATTTGTGTAGCATGTTATAATTGATGCTTTTTTTTATCAAGTAACGCCTTTCTCAATTTTATATAGTTATTTCTACTGAGTCCCAATTCCAACATAAGTGCAATTACTTTTTCTTCAGAAAACTCAGAGGCTGAGAGAGAGACTATTCAGTTAAGGCGATTTGGTGATGCATTAGGAAAGATATCCGCTATTTGTATTGCTTCCACTGACTATTTATTTCCTTTTAATACTTCCTTAAAGGAATTTTTGGCTTCAATCTCGGAATGCATTGACAGAATTTCCGACAGATCAGCATATAGTTAAATAATGGTCCTGCATTAGCGGTTTTAATTTCCATAGTGCTATCCCACCAGTCACTATAGTCGAAAGTCTCGTAAACATTTTTTAGTTTTCATCTTTAAATAACTTGATAATATTGTTAACTTTATCCAGCTCGCTAGTAACAATTTTTGATTCCGATTGCGCCTCTATAAATTGAATTACTGTTTTAACAGATTCAGGTGTACTGTTCGTAGGAGTTTCCTAAAGGACGCAGCATGGAACTTTATATTGTAGTGTTATCGTCATAGTGGTAAAAAAGCTAATGTCCCAAATAATGCAAATGAGTAATTTATATATTGAAAAGCTTTCGTTGATACCCCAAAACTATATCCATTTTTTGTGATATTGCTCAGGTATGGAATAACTTTTATTCATAAAAAATAAAAACGTTTACCGGTTCAAGGAAATTTCAATCAAAGGGTTAGAAACTTACTCAAATACATCTAAATACATAAAAATTTTTCTAAAAATATAATAAATACAATGACCTGTAATATACCAAATAGGATTTAAAATACCTATAACTTTTATTTATTAAAATGTTGTTAAATACAATTTACAATTTCTATTTAAGTAGCAAATAAAAAATATTTTATTAAGGAAATCATATAATTTCCCTACAATTACATCCTTTCTAAATATCTCAGTTTAAATAAACATTAATTAAACAGTTCCTACACCATTTCTCCAAGGACATTAAATTTAGCTCCTTAGTTCTTTTTTAATAAAATTAATATTAAATTTTAATAAAATTTAAACGAATAGTTACATTTTATTCAAATTTCAGTATAATATGCCCAAACTTGTCTTAAAATTATAGAATAAAAAAACTCCTATCTTTTACATGAAAATACCCAAAATCCAAATCCGTATAAAACGTGTGTAAAAAATTGACATTTTTCTTTGAAATGTTCACCCTGTTTCGAAAATGTTAAAAAATGATATAGCCAAGAACAAAAAACAAATTTTATAAGTGAATAAATATTGGCACCTTTTTGAAAAAAAAAAAAATATGATTCTGGCAGCAATATTTTTTAGAATCTTGTAAGAAATCTGGTTAATATTTTAAAAACTTTAGTGGAAATATATTAAGCCGAGGCTAAAGGTGAGTTAAAAATTTATTTCGACCTGAATATCTTTTAAACTGAAAGAGATAACCTACACATGTAAGCGTCTCTACGCAAGGACTTGACATACCCGAGATGGCCGACTTTGGAGGGCCACCCACTATTTATTATTATTTAATTAAGTCCATAGATACAATCCTTACAGACTAAATATTAAATTAAACAATTTTTCTTAATATAAAGACAATTCTCTATATAAAGATATTTTACTTAAAAGAAAATCGGATAAAACATTTCCATTTACAGGATTTAATGTTACACCTATTATAAAAATTATCCTAGTATATGATCTGGTGAATGTTTAAAACTAAAACATTATCTGCGAACATCAATATATTAGAATAATTTATTACTTCGGGTAAATCATTGATGAACAGTAAAACAAAATTGGGCCGAGGTGACTTCCCTGCGGAACACCGGAATTCATCAAAATATTTCTTGAATTTACAAAATTAAAGAAATCTTTACTCCTCCAACCAACTCAACAACACGTCATCTCTGGCCATATAAAATTTTATTGAAATATCTCCAACGCACAATATCCCATTTAAAAAATGAAATGGAAATAAATCTGGAATTTCCGAACGGCTGTTTCGATTTCAATGAAGTTTCACATAGTGATAGTAGAGGTATAGGCGAGTTTAAGCTTTAAGCTTGGACGATATGGACATAACGGGAGCAGGTCCATATGTTCCCAAAGCTGGACACCTCGGGTATCAAAAATATTAAAAACGATCTTTATTTGTTATGTCTTAACCGATTTTAAAGATTTTTATGTGAGTAGATGCTGCTAATCGATCTACAAAAAACATATTAGGCTTCAGTGATTCAAATTTGTACTTTTTACCTACCTTGATGAAGTTTTTTCGCTATAGCGGACCCATTTTTTTAAATATTTTTATTTTATTAACAACAAATAACAAAATAGTGTAAAAAAACGTAAAAAGTCTTTACGGAATCAAAAGTTATATGCATTTGAATTTGAATTTCGAAAAAAAAAACTATTTTTCGCCTTGTTAAACATTTTTGAAAAGAATACATAACTTCCTATACATTTATAATCGAAATATTTCACCTCTTAGTAAATATTTGTCTGAGTAAGTGACGTAATGACTTATGACTAATCTCCAATTAATCCTTTATTTTGAGACCTTTTCTATTTCATTAGCAAATATTTTGTAAAATATACTATATTTTTAGTACATGTAGTTGACAGATAAATCCCGAGAACTTTTTACATATGGTATTGGTGTTATAAGTATTGGATATGAGTAAAATATTCTATACGAATAATTAAAACGGATAAAGAATTTTTTTGTAAAATATTTATTTCTTTAACAAGAATAGCTTAATTTAATAAAATAATGTTAGTCATAGTAACGTATATCCAAAAGTTCAGGTAAATCATTAATTATGTAAAATAATCTGATTCACAGTAACCCATATCTAAAAGGTAAAATTAATTTTTATATTAATGAATGTTTTCATGTGACAAATCCCTGTAGGAAATCCAACGTTTTCTTATAGATGATAAGACTGGATAAGATTATTAAAAATATCTTCATTTTGAAACTGTCTGGAAGATTTCCTTGAAGTGAACTGAACTTATTTGAAATCACGACTTCTGGATTCTTGGGACTCTTCTCTAATTTCTCCTAAGGCAAGAATATTATGCTGAATTATCATTTCTCCATGGCATATCTTATGTACCGTTGGTGACAATAATTTCCAATGATATAACTAATTTTTCATCGAAATACTCACCAAATTTTTCAAATTAACTTTATGTTTACTATTTATTGCCATTAAAATTATTTTGATACTTCGTAGTAAATACATGTCAATTCCTGTGATTTGTGAGGTGATTTCATAATATTTGAAAAAAAACTCCGAACCCATCGTTCATACTCCCGTATCCCACGGCTGGTCTATCGATGTTTAGTCCAGTTTGCTGTTTAAATTCCAATTGAATTACTTTCCTTCTCGCTCGCTTTCATTTTTATTTCCTGATTTACTTTTGTTTCCTGTAGTGCGATTCAGTAACTTATTTTAACGATAATCGAATCGTTAAAATTAGTAAACAATAAAATTGTCGATTTAGTTATTCTCTAACACTTTTAACGATATTTGTTTGCGTTAACTTAAAGACAAAAATTTTTGTGTTGTTAATATATTGACAAAAATTAGCCAAAAAGTCAACCCAATGATTCAGTCGTTGTTTTGTGGTTGTAGTCTGTGCTTCCACATTATAGATGGTGCTTCTACGTTTCCGAATCTTCTTTTAGGAGTAGTGGTCATTTTGAAGAAAACCATTAACAGAAACACATCTTAATCAATATCAAATACATAATTTAATCAATTACGGTCTTAAAATTGTTAAACAAACTTCGATTTGTTTCAAATTTATGTGTTTTTCTTTTTTATTTGGTTTTGAACCTTACTATTATTTCGGCATTTCCTTTTGGAGAGCTGCCACACGAAATAATAGTTATCTACAATCGTTTAAGACTACTTAGTGAATCACACAATCGTTACTGCAAACAACAATTGCTATTGACAAGTTTTACGATTGTCGAATCGTTAAAAGTTACTGAATCGCACTACTGATATGCTTCTATACTTCAAATCACATGCCAGTAGTGCGATTCAGTAACTTTTATCGATTCGACAATCGCAAAACTTGTCAATAGCAATTGTTGTTTGCAGTAACGATTGTGTGATTCACTAAGTACTCTTAAACGATTGTATATAACTATTATTTCGTGTGGCAGCTCTCCACAAGGAAATGCCGAAATAAAAGTAAGGTTCAAAACCAAATAAAAAAGAAAAACAAATAAATTTGAAACAAATCGAAGTTTGTTTAACAATTTTAAGACCGTGATTGATTAAATTATGTATTTGATATTGATTAAGATGTGTTTTTGTTAATGGTTTTCTTCAAAATGACCACTACTCCTAAAAGAAGATTCGGAAACGTAGAAACACCATCTATAACGTGGAAGCACAGACTACAACCACAAAACAACGACTGAATCATTGGGTTGACTTTTTGGCTAATTTTTGTCAATATATTAACAACACAAAAATTTTTGTCTTTAAGTTAACGCAAACAAATATCGTTAAAAGTGTTAAAGAATAACTAAATCGACAATTTTGTTGTTTACTAATTTTAACGATTCGATTATCGTTAAAATAAGTTACTGAATCGCACTACAGTGGTGCGATTCAGTCGTTGTTTTGTGGTTGTAGTCTGTGCTTCCACGTTATAGATGGTGCTTCTACGTTTCCGAATCTTCTATGAATCTTTGATTGAAACCTGTTAGTAGACCGCCTGACCGACTTCTATCTTACATCGAATAGCTTAACAGAACTTTTAATTTTCGATAATTCCCCTTTTTCCAGCTTATTTTTATAATTGGTTTCGACGTATTATGTTATTAGATTCATCTTTTCTTGAAAAAGAAGTAATGCATTTTTAAATTAAATGGCACACAAAATGGTATTTTTCAACAAGATTTCTAAGTTTATCTAAATATAACTGAGATCTAAAAAGGTTTTACCATGCTTATATATGTATTCATTGTACCTACCTGTTCCAAAATATTTGTTAATGAAAGTACCAAGATTAATTGCCGATTAACATTACCTAAGTCATTACTTTAACTGTTCATTATGAAAAACTTAGAAATAAATGATCCCTCAGGGTTTCACAACGGGACCAAATTGGACCCAAATGTGCTGTCTCTCGTTGGCTGGACAGCTGCACTAATAACCTAACCTAACGTGTAGTTACAAATATTACACCAACATATTAACATATTGTAACTACTTTAGTAGTTTATAGAGTAGCTCATACGAGTTTAGCTAGCCGATCGAGAGACGAAGAATTTATCTAGTCGGATCGTAGTAAACCATCTAAAGTTGAAGAATTTATCTCATCGAACTGTATCTTGTAGACAAAAACTGTAGTTAGTCGACCGAGAGCATTTAGCGTAACTCACACGATCTTAGTTAGCCGACTGAGAAACGAAGCATTTTGTAGTGTGCATATTACTAGTACATAGTGTATGTCGTGTGCACCCTGTGTGCGAAAAAAAAGGAAAGAGTTGGCAACACATCAATTTGACAATTGTCAAATAAATAACAACGAAAAGTAGGAAAATTATATAGCCGCTTATGGCTGAAAAGTTTTGAAAAAAAAGAGGAGAGGACATCTTGTAGCGTGGGCGAGGTGATATTAAAAGATAGAAGGAAAATGCCGGCCCTTTTTGATTTTCTTCGACCCAGAGGTAAGATGTGGCAAGTGGAGCAACATCAGCAGCAGCAAAAATTATAAAATTTTAAAGAACAGAATAGAGTTTTAATAAAAGTGAAAAGTAAGATTGCTGTGTTTATAAAAAAAAAATAACTATTAAAATAAAAATTTTAAAACGAAAATTTAAAAATAATTAAAAAAAAAAGAAAGAAAACGAAAACATAAAAGTTAAAACTTGAACAAAAAAAAAAAATATAAACTTAAAAGTTAAAAACTTAAATTTAATAATCTTAAACTTAAAAGTTAAAACTTAAAATAAAAAAAAAAAAGAAAAACTAAAACTTAAAAGTGTACAATGTTTAAAAGTTAAAATAGAACTTAAAAGGAAATAAATTTTGTGTAGATAACTAAAACCTACCAACTAGAAAGGAAACTTATTAAAATTAAAATAAAAAGAAAAGAATAAATAAAACAAATATATATATACCTATCTAAAAAAAAAGGAAAGAAAAAATCTAAAAGTACAAAAAGAAAAACCCATAAAGAAAATCTAAAAAAAAAATTTAATTAAAATCTAAAATTTAAAATAAAAAAAAGAAGAAAAGAAAAAAAGAAACTGAAAAGAAATAAGATAAAAAAATTTAATTTGAGAAAAACTTAAAAGTAAAATTAAACCTATAAAAAAAAATATAAATCATAGCCATCAGCCTCCACTGCCACATCCAACGAGGGATCCTACACTTGGGCCAACAGCTTTAGCGACTCCATCCCCGAGAGGCGCCAGGTATTCTGCCTTAGACCCGGACAGAAAACAAACGACTGAAACGGACGAATCTTTTAATATATATTTCTTTTACCTTTTTGTTTTAGCAAGTAGGGAAAACATTAGTTTTTTTTAGCCAGTCCCTTACAAAAATTAAAAGTAAAGTGCGCGATAGAAGGGTTGAGCTCAGGCCTAGGATTCGTTAGATAGGGTAATTTGCCCCCACTTGTGTTAGTGTTTTCCTTACCTGAGAAAAAAATAAAAAAAGGAAAGGAAGGATATATATATTTCAAAAGTTTTTGTATTACTTACCTGAACAGGACCAAATTTAGGACTTAGGACACGTAACGGACGGACGGCAGCTTCCTCAGAGGATCACCTGTAAAGGCAAATAGAGAGATTTTCCCTTTTAAATTTTAAATTTGAGTTGAGTTGGTTTAAAATTAAATAATTTTGTTAATTTGTTTATAATTCAATATTTTTGCTCTTTTTGGTTTAACTTAAAGTAATTTCATAAACATGTTAAAATGTAATGTGGATTAGCTTACCTTTTTTTATTCTTCAATAAAATTAAATTTATCATTTTCGGGTAAGATGATAGGAGGGTAAGGGGATTAAGCCAAGGTGAGTTTGGGATGATTCAAAAGACATAGAATCATCAAGGTGGGATCTTTATGGATTCCTAGAGGGAGGGCCCAAAAGTTGGCAAAACAGCCGCCAACAGGAAGGTGTGCTACACTCCTAAGATTGTTTTCATTTTTCTTTGGTTGTGGATTTACAGGTAAGGTAAGGTTCACTTCGGGTACCTCTTCAATTTTTTTCTTATTTAGTTTAGCTGGTATATATTTTTTTTTTTTTACCTGGCTACAGGCTATCAGACGAGCAAGAACTCCACCCCCATCCGGCGAGTTTTAGCCCGGCTTCCGCCAGATACCAGCGTCGCTCAGTCTGGTAGCCCAAACCAAACAGCTGGTGAATTATTTAACAAAACCAACCCAGCCACACCATAGTACACAGTACAAAAATGGCGCCCAACGTGGGGCCCGAAGTGAACCAGTCCACTAGTTTTTCTTTAGGCAGATCCTTTGCTTACAAGAGATATAAGTCCCGTTTGAGTCAGCTAAGAGTCCTCAACGCGTAGCGACATAGCAGTAGGTTTAGGGACCTGTTTTGATTTTTTTTTTAATTAGTAATTTCTATAGACTTTTCTATATTAAAGGAACTCACCTGAGACTGTAAGTCCCGAAAGAACTGTACGTTCTAGTGTCTTTCGCGTTGCGACAGCAATGGTAGTCGTTTTAGTATAGAATGTTCCAAAATTTGTGGGTTGGGCAAGAGTTGAGACTGCGTGATGTTTGGAAACGTCGATAGTCCGCACCGCTACAACTCGGCCCCAGCTCATAAATTCCCTCCAAACACTTGTCTTTTTGTTTCCCAATAGATTCCATTCAGCATCTGTGAATTTGGTTTAAAAATGTATTTCAGATAGCAGGTTGTCGGTAGTCCTGGGTTAATTTTGGGTTTCCGAACCATAACCAAGTTGCTCCACAACAAATCTAAGCAAGAGCACTGATGAAGCTGAATCCATGTTCACCAATCCAACAACAAAGACCTGAAAATAGAAAGCAAAGAAAAATTATAGTGTGGCATTGAGAGTTTTAAATTCATTAGAACTACCTTCTTATTTAATTACTTACTTGGCTTATCCTCCTTACCCTGTGTTTGAGGACAGCCTATTTTGACTGCCCGTACTTTTTTTTATTATTTTTTTTTTTTTTTTATAAAAGAAGAAACCTTCTTCTTTGATGCTTAACGTTCAACTCGTTTATTTATTTACAAAATACACAATTCAACAATAAAGTAGAGAACAAACGATCATAAGTAAATAAATAAGGGCTACTGTGTTGTTGTTGTTATTCTATGTTGAGAGACAAATAAAAGAAATTCACCACTAGTAATGTACATTTGTGCAAAAAATAAAACAATAAATAAAATATGTACCGATATTGAATTTTTGTTTACAACAACACATTATGAGATGGTAATACAAAACAAAATAAGAAATAAAATATAACCTAACGGTTAATAGCCAAAATAAGTTATAGTGGACCATAAAAACAAAAGTTACATCAAATTACAGTGGGATGAGTGGCTCAAAAATATGATTAATTTAAATACAATAAAAAATGCAAAATAAAATAGAAATAAATATAAAATAAAACAATGAATTTAACAACATATTAATGAGTATTATACGGTGACCTAACAATTAGGGTGGCTCAAAATAAACAAAAAAAGTTTATTAAATCTAACATAAGTAAAATGCCTTAACATGCCGGGCCCCATTGAAACCCTTGGTTTCAATCAATTGGTAGAAGCGCCAGTTTCGAAACCGGACGACGAAAAGTAGTTGTTGGAGTTTTTATATCTGCAACACGAGCGTGACCATCTGGACCAACAATGACATTTATGACACGACCAATTATCCATTTCATCGGATGAAGATTATCTTCGTGCACTAGGACCATATCATTCACTTTAAGATTTTGCTGAGGTGTTCGCCATCGGGTTCGTTCTTGTAGTTGAGCCAAGTATTCTTTATGCCATCTATTCCAGAAATGAATTTTAATAGCTGTTATTCTTTGCCAATGTTGAATACTGGAGATGTCAGAACTAAAGTTGATTCTCTCTGGAATGTGTTTTAGTGGGCAACCAATTAGAAAATGGCCCGGTGTAAGGGCCTCGAAATCATTCGGGTCTGTTGACGTTGGCGAAATTGGACGAGAATTCATTACTGCTTCAATTTTAACTAGAGCCGTTGAAAGTTCCTCAAATGTAAGTCGAGCATTCGAGAGCGTTCGAAATAAGTGTCCCTTGGCCGTTTTGACAGCCGCCTCCCACAACCCTCCAAAGTGTGGAGCTCGAGGAGGAATAAAACAAAACTCAATCATTTTCGAAGTTGGGAAATAATCTCTGCTTTAGTAGATTCTTTAAGAAAATTCTGGTAAAATTCTTTAAGTTTCGAGTCTGAGCCAACAAAATTCGTTGCATTGTCGCAGAAAATTTTTGACGGTAGACCTCTTCGACCAACAAAACGTTTCAGAGCTGCTATAAACGCATCACTTGACAGATCAGAAACAGCTTCGAGGCCTTTGATGAAAAACAGACGAAGACTGCTATGTAGGATTTGTAAGGGCGTTTCCCTCGAATGCGCAAGTAAGTTGAAATTGGGCCAGCAAAATCAACACCAACAATTTCAAATGGACGGGAACCTGAGACACGTTCTTGAGGTAGATTTCCCATCACCTGCGTAAGTAGCTTGGGCTTATATCGAGTGCAATGAATGCATTGATGAACTACTTGCCTGGCTAATGATCGGCAATTTATGATCCAAAATTGCTGTTGAATAAGAGACACTAATGCCCGTGGGCCGGCATGAAAATTGTTGCGATGAATATGTGTGACCATTGTTTTTACGAACGAGTCAGATTTCGGTAGAAGAAATGGGAACTTTGATTGCTCTGGTAGATTGGAATTAAGCAATCGGCCACCAACTCGAATTAATGGGACTCCCGAAATAGTATCTATAAACGGAGCCAAGGATGCCAATTGTTGCGAAACAGAGCCAGATTTTTCAAGTTGATGAAACTCGTCAGAGAAATGAGTTTGCTGAAGAACCCAAATAATTCTGTTGAGAGTACGTGTGACTTCATCTGGAGATATATTTGTGTCTTTCGGCTTTGTTTTGCAACGAAAACGGAGAACATATGACATGACACGTAAACACTTTAAATAGCTGCTAAATTTGTGTATTGCCGTTAACACGTACGGTTTTTCTTGAAAACTGGTGGCATATGATAATTTTCGCTTTTCTAAAAACAAATTTTCTTCGCTTAAAACGAGATTGTGTTGTATGGGCCAACAAGAACTGGTTTCTCTTAAAAATGTTGGACCATGGAACCAATTTGAGTTGCATAATTCAGCTACAGTACAGCCTCTGGATACCAAATCAGCTGGATTTTGATCTGTTGGAACGTAACGCCAACATACATCAGCACACAAATCTTGTATTTCTGCTACACGATTTCCGACGAATGTTGAAAGCGACGATGAATGACTGCTTATCCAATGTAGAGCAATTTGAGAATCACACCAAAAGTAAACCCGTGAAATATTGTACTTAAAATAAGGTTTTAGTTGACACCAAAATTTCGAAAGTAAGTTGGCCCCACAGAGCTCTAGTCTGGGCAGCGTACTGGTTTTTATAGGAGCCACACGAGATTTTGAAGCCAATAAGTTGACGGAAATATTGTCGTATGAGTCTCTGCAAACGAAATAAAGACAGCAGCCATAAGCCTTGATAGACGCGTCGGTAAAACCGTGGACCTCAATTGTTGTTGAATTTGCCATACGAACGAAGCGACTTATTTTCAGCTGGGGCAAGTTATGAAAATCTTCTAGAATATTACTCCAAGCTGTATCAACTGCTTGAGGAACAGATTCATCCCAATCGCATTTAAGGAGCCAAAGTTTCTGCAGTAGAATTTTAGCTTTTATAGTAAGTGGACTAATAAGGCCCATAGGGTCGAAAAGGGTTGAGGTGAGCGACAAAATCGAACGTTTTGTGTTCCTTGAGTACGATTTGGTAGGACGAAACTCAAAGCGAAATGTGTCATCGGAAGGATGCCATGAAATGCCCAATGTAGTGGTGACTTCATCATCAATGCGTACCTCTTTAGCACCGTGGTTTATAAAGTTAAGCTCTGGGCAATTGCTGTGCCACTTAGAAAGGGAAAACCTTGAATAATTTAAAATATTTGTTACCTGATCTTTAATTAGCTGCAACGTAGATAGATCATCTGCGCCAGTAATCATATCGTCTACGTAAAAGTCGGTGGTAATGACAGCCTTGCCGACTTCATGAGCGTCAGGGTAGCGTTCTGCTGCATAATGTAGACTGCGAATGGCCAGATATGGTGCCGATGCAGTACCATAAGTCACGGTGTTGAGAACATAGGTTTTAATAGGCTTTGAACTATCGTCGCGCCACAAAAGCAACTGCAGATTTCTATCTTCCGGATGCACTAACACCTGCCTGTACATCTTTACAATATCAGCTGTTAATCCGTATTGGTGACACCTGAAGCGAAGAAGAGTTATGAGCAAAGTATTTTGTATAGTTGGGCCAACCATCATGATTTCGTTGAGTGAATGTTGTGAAGATGATCGGCATGACGCATCAAAAACTACACGCAGTTTTGTTGAGGTACTTTCGGGCCGTAAGACACAATGATGGGGTATATAATAGTGCGGTTGAGATGCGGGAGAATTTATCTGATTCATGTGGCCCATTTCTTCGTACTCCTTCAGAAATTGTTTATACTGTTCCTTTAATATAGGATTTTTATTTAATTTTTTTTCTATGGACCAAAATCGTCGTTCAGCAATATCTTTCGAATCCCCAAGACACGTAGGACTATTTTTAAGGGGCAGCTTCACCATAATTCGGCCATCATTTTGAACCGTAACATGTTTGAGGAAATGTTGTTCGCATTGCTGTTGCTCTGGGGTGAAGCATTGGCGTTTGCCTTCGACGGCTTCTAATTTCCAGAACCTTTCAAAGTAGTAGGGAAATGGGAAGGCAATAGTTGTTTTTGTTTTTAATGAGGAGGAAGAGGAATTTTGAAGAGGAAATTGTTTGTATGAAATTGAAAACCAATGAATTTGTTTTTGTAATTTCTTCTTGTGAGTGCATTAATAGGAGGAAAAATTGTTTTGCATTTTATGAAATTGAAAACCAATGTATGTATGTATGTATATATGTATGTATGTATTTATGTAATTATGCTAAAAGTACATACAAACAATTTAACAGGGGAGACAATTTTTATTTATTTATTTTTTTTTTGCACTTTTAATTGTGATGAAATTAAAAACTGATGACTTGTATAAATAGCGTTTGAGTATTTTTGGTTTATTCATCTACATATTTTTATATGGTTATTTTTGTTTTGTAAAGTGGAAACTTGAGAATTGTTTTGTTTATATGGAAAAAAATAACTTTGTGTAAGGTTCTTTGACATTAATGAAGATGTATTTTATGTTGTTGAGTATGGTCATGATTAATATTAAATATTGTAATAACAAATTAAGGGGAGTATTTTTTATTCACATTAAACATTTTTCATATCTAGAATATGTTTAAAATTAGTTTAAGGCTCAATATTTATGTATTTATAATATTTTCTCAATTTTAAATATTAAGAGATATACCCAAATTACTCTTCTTTGGAGATAAATTATATTAGATATAAATATAATTGTCTGAAGTAAAATTATTTCAATCAGTTAATAAACTTTTTAAAAGGCGGAACAAAAATGGAATCAAATAAGATTACAAATGCTGATATTGTTGCAGCTTTCAATAAATTAAAAACAAGACCATATTTAGCAGCAAAGGATTTACTACCATCAAAGCCATATAAGGTATTAAGTATGTTCCGCCATAAGAATAAATATGGAAATGTGGTGATGGCAGAGCTTGAAGAGGGAATGTTATATCTTCCCAAACGATATAATAATTTGGAAGATAAAGTAATAGATGGAGTTAATAATGAACAGTTTACTTTAAGGAGGAAGTTAGATAATGGTTTATATGTTTTGGAATTGGAAGAGGTAGTCAGCGAAAACTCCGCTGGAGAAGACGAAGTGGGAGAGTTTTTCATCCCAAATTCTCAACCATATTTCAGTTGGGAAAATAGTAAAATTCCAAGAAATTCTTAATAAAGAAAATTTGTTAATTAGTATATAAGTATCATGATTTTTAAAAACTAACTAATTGTAAAAAGAAAGCTTTATAATAAAGATGTTACATACAAAAATTCAAAAATTTCTTCAAAATTTTGATGCTTTAATTTTTGTTGAACATCAAAAAACACTGGAAGAGTATTTGGCACTTATTAATAAAACTGGGAATTATAATGAAGAACCTATATCATCTAAATATGGATTACACTTCAAAAACTGTTCATGGTCGGATGATAAAGCAAACGTTGGTCCTGATACTTGTAACTGTAGAAAGCATATACAACTTATAAACAAAATAGAGGATTTTATAAAAAGATATTATTTATTATCTAAACGTCTAAAATAAGTAAATAGGGAAAATATTTTTAATTTCAAATATGTTAATTTAAAAAAATAATAATAAATAAAAAATAATACAACTTTAAAAAAAAAATGTTTGTTTTTTTTTTACAATAACTTCTTGCAATTTTGAACTTGGTAAGGGTCTTATGAATTTTGAATTTTAGAAATAATTTTAGTAAATAATAGACTATCTATCAAGAACAACATATTCAGAATAATGAATACATCCAACAACACTAAAATTGAATCAAATTATATTTCAAACAAGGGTCAAATTGAAATTCAAGAAATCTTAATACTGCCGCCTATAGACATTCCACTATTCCTCGCATTGCATGATGGTCGTGATAAAATTCTCCTGGAAGTTTTACTAAATGTGGAAAAAGAACTTGGAATAAAAACAAAATAATATATATTTTTCTTATTTATTTCTTTATTTATTTTTATTTTCTATAAAAACAAATAAAAGTATTTAAATAAACTTAAAACTAACATATCATTTTCATGTAAATTAAAATAATTAAAAATATTTAAAATTTTATTAAAAGTAAAATTTTTACATCTTAAATAAATAAAAATGCAACAATAAACACCACAAAACATTGATGATTCACTTTGAATTCGCATTTTATTGTAGACAAATGTTTTAGAATTTCGGTTTAGAAATGAAATAAATGGTTTTATTGGAGGTTGACCTGCAGAGCAAAAAAATTCTGCTGGTTTATTTTCAGGGAAATAAAAAGCGACCCAATGCTGTCCAGGCTTATAAGATGGATCAGTGTTGGCTATGTAAAATGATGGTTTTGTAACAGGTGTCTTGGGTAATTTATTGCTCGCAAAAACTCCTTTAAATTTATATTTTGTATAATTATTTGAATTTAAAGTATTTATAATATTTATTGAGTTCATAGCGTTTGAATTATAGTGCGAGACTTATCAATTTCTATTATACTGTCAAATTCACAATATACTAAGCAGGTAATTGCCTCTGTTATGGGTTTCCCGAAACGTCCTTCTATTCGAATAGTTCCTTGATTTATTAAATTTCCACAATTAGAATTATTATTGTGATCTGGTGTTAAATCAAAAGCTAGTAAAAAAAATCCGCTATCAAAAAGTTCCTTTGTAATTTGATGACCTTTATCAAAATGATGGATTCCGGTACCTTTAAATAGGGTTTGATAACCACGAGTGCTTAATATTCCTCCATTGTTGTAGTTAAATTCTATTGGCTGTGCTGGAAATTGTACTCCATTAACAACCAAATTAAATCTTTGTAAATTAAAATGTTGAAAGTTGTATGGATTTTCTTTTCTATCTCCAGTATAAGCTTTGTTCGACACCATTCCAAAAATTAAGAAATTTGGTAATTGTCCAAGTATAACATTATCTAGAGATAATGAATGGTTTCCTGGATGTATAGTGAAGGTCTTAATTTCTACTCTCTTATATGGATAAATTGCATTTTTGCTTTGTAATACATTATGATGTGCCATTAATATACTACTATTGATAGTAAGATGATTTATATATAAATTAGCTTCATGTATTCTTAGATAAGATTCATTTTTATCCCCACTTTCTAAAATATAAAATTCTGGTTTCTCCAAGTTTAATGTGACCTTAAGATCAACATTATTAAGCAAGTACTTTTGTTGATTAAATACATCTACATGAAGTTTTCCGAAAAGCTCCACCTTTTTCCCATCCTTAAATAATTTTTTTCTTTTATCTAAACCGGGATTTTCTTTATCGATTAATGAATTAATTTTATTCACATCAGTAGCCCAACCACACGATTCAAGATGGGTAGATCTAGCATCATTTCCATAATTGAGTAATGTTTCCATATATGCTCTATAGTGATAGTTGTTGTCAGGTTGAGATACACTTTTATTATTGAAATGAACTGTACAATTCCTAAATATGGAATGCAACAAGTTATTAACAACGCCTCCAGGTCCTTTGAATTCAAGCACTAGTCTAAGATAAATACTATTAAGATCTCTATATGTTTCACCATTCCCCAATGATACAAATTCAATTGTACTAGAGTTATCCAATGAAGCAATTGGATTATAACATATTTCTTCTGTTTTAATTACACTAGTTTGAATTGGGGGAGATTCAAATAAATCCAATTCACTTTTCATACATTCTATAAATCCCGACATTTTAAATTTCCAAAAATATCGTTAAAGTTCTTTCCTCTACAACGTTTGGATTTATTATGCGGTTTTTGTTTTAAGCGTTTAAGTTTTATATGCTTCCCTTTACCTTTCTGCATTGTTTTTATTTTTTCAATAGTAGCTTCTTTGATATTATTCATAATTTTTCTCCCTTGATTAAATAGAATATCTTTCACAGGTTTTGTTCCGATTTCCTCCAAAATTTCTTTTCCAATGTCTAATGACTTATTTTTTAAATAATTTAATCCTGTTCTCAAGAATGGTTTCAGGTGTGAAAACAAAGATGAAAACAGTGATCCAATACCACGTCCATATTGCACAAACCTTGGTGTATGATATATTTCACCAATATTTTGAACATTATTTCCAGACTGATTATTATAATAATTTGTATACATCACATCCATGGTTATTACAAAAATGATTTAAAATTTTACTAAACATTTATTTTATATATTTTTTAAAGTGTAGAGTACAATAAACTGGTATGAATTCATTCAAACTTATTATTCCTCCTTCATCATTTCGAATCATTATAGATATATTATTAATGTTATAAGATTCAATAGGAAAATATTCAATTCTATTAAAATGAATATAATTTTTCAATGTGGATATTGAAAATATTTTCAAACATTTAGTTTTTTTATTACCTACATGTCGTGGTTTAATTATATCAGTGTAAATAAATACAATTTCATTTATATCTGGTGAAAAGACTTTAGTAAAATAATTTGTCATATTATCTGAAAATTTGGTTAACGATTTGTGCAGAATGTGGTTTGTTGATGTTAAAATGGAATCCTTTTCAACGTTTTCTAATTCATCTCTACTAGTATAAGAATCAAATTCGTTGACTTTCTTTTCTGTTGCTAAATTTGTTTGTGAGGTATCATTCTTGAACTTATTTAAAGGATCTGATTTTTTATCACTTAAATCTTTTTTTTCTGTGGATTCATTACTTTTTGTAGTATCACTTAATTTATTCAAAAGTTTTGTTTTATTATTCAGATTGGGGTTTGTTATCATAAAATCATTAGAACTTTCTAAAAGTTCGTGAAATTTTAACTTAATGTCTTCATATTCATTATTTGCACTATGCTTCAATATTTTTGTTTTTCCATGTACTATAGCTTGTGTGTCGACATTTGAAATTGTATTTCGTTTTCTACGTTTGGCAATGTTTTGATTATTTCTTTCCAGTAATGAAAATGAAATATCTGATAATCCAACTACCCAGTGATCATCCAAATTTAGAGATTGTGTTAGCAAATTTGTAAAAGTGTTTGGAGTATTTTTATAAATATCCATTGAATTATTACTTAATAAAGTAACATAAATATTTTCTTCTTGTATACTTGTAGCCATCTTTAAAAAGAATGATCAATATAGTATGTTGTTTGTTATACATATATTATTTACTAATATCGTTCTGATGAATCCATGAATTATATTCTTTTCCGAAACCAAGCCATTTTACCAATAGTTTTTCTCCTTTTCGCTTTAAAATTTTTTCTACCAAAAAAATGTTTGGGGCTTTTGTTTTTAACAATTCTTCTTCATAAAATCCACCTTTAATTATATTTCCATTAAAATCTGCAAGTTGATATGTTATAGGATTGGTTACGTAAATTTTGTTTATCTTAAAAACCTCTGTAGACCAATTTGGTGTATATCCTTTCTCAAATTGATTTTTATATTTACTAATGCGAACTAAATCATTTAATTTATATTTTCCTCCTTTGAAAACCTTCAAATTACTGTATACAGTATTAAGAAGTTTCTGTTCATTTTTCTTATTAACAGAATTGGGTGCTGTTTTTATAGAACGATGATATGAAGAATTATATTCTTTCAACAATTTATTTAATATATCTATCCATTTATAATTTCCCTGCATACTAAATTGTTTCCACATTTTATTTTTTAAAGTTCTATTAAAACGTTCAACTATTGATGCCTTCATACTTGAAAAAGTGTTGTAATGGTTAATTTCATATTCTTTCATAAGAGTTTTAAAATAGATATTATAAAATTCTTTCCCTTGATCAGAATGGATATTTTTGGGAGATTTTCCTTTGTTTAATTTTATAATACGTTTTAATGCTTTCGAAATTTCTATTCCTGTTTTAGTTTTTAGTGGTAATGCGTATGCATACTTTGAAAATACATCAATTACAGTAAGCATATATTTAAAACCTCTATTAAATTTTGCATACGGTATCATTTCCACTAAGTCAATCTGCCATGTATCTAAAATACCCTTTTGAATAAATCTTCGGCGCTGAAAGCTCTTTCTCGCTTGACGATGTAGTTCATCAACAAGAATTCTTTTACTCATATTTATATTTATAGAATGTTAATGCTTCACTTCATTTAAATGTCGTGTACTAAAGTGTAAACATGTTTCAACAGTTTATATATCCATTCACTATGATGATTTGTGGTCCCTCTGGTTGTGGGAAATCCACATTTATTATGAATTTGATTAAAAATCAACATTTAATATCTAAAAACATAGATCGTGTTATTTGGTGTTTTGCAGAAAAAAATTCTCTTCCGAGAATTAACAATGTAGAGTTTATACATGGTATTCCAGAGGATTTTGCTACTGCAGAAAATGAATCGGTTTTAATAATATTGGATGATTTAATGCTTGAATCATCTAATAAAAAAGTGTGTGAACTTTTTACTAAGGGATCTCATCATAGAAATTTAGCTGTGATTTTAGTAACACAAAACATTTTTCATAAAGGTGCTTATTCCAGAGATATTTCTTTAAACTCTAAATATATAGTTATGTTTAAAAATCCTAGGGATAAGTTACAATTTCAATATTTAGCTCGCCAAGTATACCCAGAAAACTCAAAAGCTCTGGTTGATGTATATAATAACTGTACGCAGCAGGCTCATGGTTATTTATTAATTGATCTCACTCAACAAATACACAACGCATTAAGATTTAGAACGGATATTTTTAATAAAAATCACTATTTAATATTTGCAAATATAAACAATGACCTCGAACCTAAAACTGTTGAAGGAGAACAAACATATTCTTTACGTTCTTAAGAAAGCAGATCCTAAATTACGAAATGCAATACTGAAACATGTTGATGATGTTGTTATTAAAACAATAAATGAAATACTTTTTAATATAATTAATGAGAACCATAAAATCAATAAAGCAGTTTTTGAAAAAATAAAACCATATAAAAATACAATTAGAAAAGTTTGTTCACCAGAAACCTCAATGAAACAAAAGAGGAAACATCTAATTCAAAAAGGAGGATTTCTACCAATCATTATTTCATCCGTTTTAAGTGGAGTTATTGGAAAAATTTTAGAAAATGTCAAATAATTTATCCAAATTAATAGTTCTTAATCCATCAACTTACGATAAATTTAAAATTAAATATTCTGATTCCAATTTTCTACATCGAAAACTAATACCAATATATAGTTCACACACACTAAAAGATATTAATAAATGGTATTATATTAAACAAGAATTAGCCAAATATTTAATTGGAAGCCAAATATCATCTTCTCATCAAACTAAAAGTTCTAAATTGAGTAACCTACGTGATAATGAAACACAAACTAGGAAAATATATAAGAAACATATTGAAACTCAAACAATGCAACCAGAGTCAAGTAGTGTAGGAACACAATCTAATATAAATTTACCTGAGGAAATTTATACTAATGAAAATTATGATGAAATTGATATGGATACAACATTACAAAAACTTAATCCTACTTCTGCCTCTTCAGCAGCTAAACGACTTAAACATTTTTCAAATAATGGAACACCAAAAATAAGAATATTGTCAAAGGATGAAAATCACAAAAATTTGAAGCAATCAACTTTACCATATCAATATTCTCCTCGACTAACTAGAAATCGGAAAAAGTTAGATTACGAAATAGAAAATGTACAATGGAAAAATATTTAAAAATAAAACACATTTATTATATAATAAAATACATATATTTATTATTGTTTCATTGTGATAACATAAATATCAGTGTCATTTTCATTAAAAAATATATTTTTTATAATATCTTAAGGAGTTAACTCTATTCAATAGAAATATATAGATTTGAAGTTCTACTTATGTAAACTATAAATAAAATTAAAAAATATGAAAGTATTTAAATTATTAAATGTACAACTTAAACATTTACATTCATTAAATATTCATCATCTGATGAATCTTTTAAAAATTCTATATACTCACTATCAATATTCAAGAAAATATCGTCATCTATCTCTGTAAAAAAGTTATCAAAGTCACTTTGAAGTCTAAAATGTCCTCGCGCATAAGTATTTATTTGGTCAGAAGCAATAATTCTTTTATCATCCGCATAACTCAAAACAACTTTATGTAATTTTTGTGTATACAACTGGTGAAACTTCGATCTAAATGTATGCATTGTATCAGAAATTATTTTTCTTTCAAATAATGACCTTTTGTAGTCTATTATTGATAAATTTTGTATACATGATTTTTTAACTCCTTTAGATTTCTTTACTTCCTCCATGTCAACCGTTTTGAATGAATACATTTTTGATCGAAGTCCCACAAATTCTTTCATAATTTTCCCGCTATTCTCATCTTTCATCATGCCTAGAACTTTCTTATTTAATATTGGGAGTTTAAATATGTTATTGGGATGATACTCTGATGTATCAAACCTTGAGGCAATATCTTCACGAATATCACTATAAAAATCATCTGTTTTTATAGTGTATATGAATGAGTCTGTATCCATATAATTCAATGTTAAATTAGACTGAAATTTTGGTTTCATGTATTGATAATGAAAATCATACATTTTCCATTTTGAGAGTTCCAGCACAGCAAAGCCTAAATAAATTGGTTTGTTATAAGTTACTTGCATAACCTTTAACTGAACTGCAAACATGTTTTCTGAAAATTGAGTTATACTCGAAAAATTAGGCTTTGAAATTAATGCTCTAGCTCCTAAATGATTACGCCTTGTTGTTTCCCAATCTGTAACAATTTTTATATCTTTGCGTTTATGAACATTTTCCATAGTTTTTCCATATACAGAATTATTTAATAATTTAAAAAAATCTTTTTCAAAAGCATTTTTTGCTTTTGTTCTGTGGTATGTATTCAAATCTATATATGTTTTTAACCATGGAGATTGTCGAAATTTTAACGCTCTGTGTATTTTTTTTAATATCAGTCCATTCTTTAAACATTGTTTAAGAACTCTATAATGGATCTGATATTTTGTTTTTGGTGTTAGGTCTGCAATCAGCTTCCTACATTTAGATTTACCAACAAATTTATTTTCTGGGCAAAAGGGTAAATCATTATGAAATTCATGTAAATAGTGTGGATATTCTAAATCTACCTCCAAAAAATATCCAATATCAGATGTATCCGATATTGCAGTTACATCAATATCTTCTAAAGCCGCATCATCATAAATCCACTCGAATTCTCCATATGGGAGATATTCTGACATGGCCCAACCATACAAATTGTTAGCATCTAGGTACATTAAATATTCTGAAGGCTTACTACTATCAAAGTCTTCTAAATATTTATTATTTGCTCTAGAATATCTCTTTGAACACTGTACTAGTCCTCCTCTAATACCGTCTTGTATAAAATTATACATATTGACGTCACTTAAAAGTTCTAACCTTATGTTAGTTGTTCTTAACATCGCATCCCACGATAAACCTGGAGCAGTATAATATTGGCATGGGTCAAGTTTGTATATACTTTTACAGATACTTCTAAAATTTTGAAAAATATCTGTTAAGAGGAGAACATCTGTTTTTAAATATAATTTAGTGTAATCTAACAAGTTATTACATTTAAAAGTTGTCCAAACCGATTTAGCATGATCATAAGCTTCATCAGAACAATGCGAATTATTTAAAATATTATAAAATTTTTCTTTAGCAGGAAGATTAGTTTCATTAAAGCGCTCCATCGAATCAATATAAGAATAAGGAAATACTCCTTTTCTTCTGAGTAAATCAAATTGTTGTTTTTGATTATAAATTTTATTTAGAATTTGAAAATCACTGTCATTTAAATTTTTGGCTAGAGATTCTAAGCTGGAGGCCATAAAACGAAAAGAGTCTAAAAACCGAATTTCAAATCCCTGATTTTCTTCAACTGTTATAAACTTTGATAAAGATATATATAGTTCTTTATTGAGAGGAATTACCCTTATATCTCCCTCAAATTGTGAAAGTTCTTTCATAAATAAGTGACAATCATAGGAGGAAAAATTATGAAAGAATACTGGTATGAATTTGGCTATTTTATAATTAATATTACATGAGCTATGGGCTGCTCCTCTAAATTTGCCAGTTAAATGACAATGATCCCGTACTTTGTCTGCTCCTAAAATTTGCTTACATATGTGACAAATTGTTGAGAGGTTATACAAAATTGTTTCATCATTGGAGAGTGCTGTCATTGGTACGTCCTTATTTAAATAGTTTCCGTAAATTTCTTTTGCGTCATTAATTAAATTTTCTATGAATATTGTAGGAGCATCATTACCAAAATAAATATTAAACTTATCTAAATTATCATTAAAACTACACTTAATATAATAACTAAAAGCACAAGCTATATGTTTTTGTATATTTACTTGCTCGTTATCAATTTTCTCCAAATACGTCTCAAAATCAGCATATATAACGAACGGTACATCTAACTCCTTCTGATAATTTTTAAAATATAAAATGTTATTATCACCCTCTGGCATTTTCGGTACTACTCTTTTACAGTTAAGATAATGATCTTCCATTATCCTCTCATTTGGAGAGTACTGCAGACACGCGTTGCAAATGAAAACCCGTCCATGGTGGGAAGTTAAACTTGATCTTACTAATCTGAAATATTTGAATAATAATAATTTAATTTATAAAATATGTAGTTATTTTTTATTTAAATTACCTTCCGATATCTTTAATGTAAACGTAGTGACACCATTCTTCGTCCATAAGAAGAAGAAGATTTATGTGGTGTTTCTTTACTGCAGATGTGAGGTAATACGGTCCAACTATAGTATTACCTTCACAGCCAAATACATTTATGCTAACATGTTCATTCTTGCTTTCAAATATCTTTATATCTTTTAACTTCATTGGAAATTGAAGTTTTTCAAAATTTAGCACTTCATTTTCCACACATATTTTATCCTCATTTATTTGAATATTTCCAAATCCATTGCAATTCACAAATCCATTTGCTTCATTATATAAAAATGAAGCGATGATACACCACTTGAAACAGTATTCATCATCATTTGGATAGTTGAAACAGGCATCTTTTTTCTTTATCCAATGTGGTAGTGGTATATATTTGGAGCCTCTAATGAATGAAGCCTTATTTATATTTATTTCCAAGTGCTTCATTCGTATTAGGGACCATCCACTATCCCTCTCCTGGAATTCTGACATCTTTTTACATATATACGTGTATTGTGCTTTCAAAGATTCTTCAATACTATCACTTATGGTTAAAAGTGACATTTTTGTTCTATGCGTTATGGTGGTTAGCATTATTTCATCTTCTACAATTTTAATATATTCGCACTCCACTTCTAAATTGTATTTCAATGTTATGTTTTTATTTATAGCGTTCTCCAAAATTTCAAAAATATCACGGTTTACATCTTCTAAAAACTCTTGAGGATGCAGAATTTCCTCTTTTTGGTTTCTGTAGAGGTATGTAAGAATTCTTTCTTTGAAAGCGCTCTTAACACAACTAAATTTATTAGAAGTAGAAGGCTCACTTCTACCACTGACATGGGATGTGCTGGCATGAGTCCTTTCATGCTCCTTTAGATGTTTTTCCTTTGAAAACCATTTCCAGCATTCCGAACAATGAAGGATCTCATGTCCTTCAAGCATTTCTTTTTCCACAAAAATTGATTTGCAATATTTACATTTATAAGAAGGCATATTGTTTAAAATTTATGTCTAATCACTTTTAATTATGTCAACAGACTAATGAAAAATAACATATATTTAAATATTGATTAAAGGTATTTTATGAAATGTCATAATTTTCATAAAAACAAAGCCAAAGACTTTTCAAATTATTTGGAGCCTGCAGATACTTCAGGAGGCGCAACATTGAATTTAGTTCCGGAGTATAAGGAACTAAAAGTAATGGAATAAGATGAGAAACTTCAACTTGATGTCAGACCATACTCAGTTCCAGAAGAGTATAAAAAAATAATGGACGAAGACGAGGATCTTCTTCTAAATTTAGATATATAATAATTTTTAAGTATTATATAAATAAAATAATAATAATAAGCACTATATAAGTTTAATATATTTTTATTAAATAAATAAAAATAAAAATAAAAAAAAAAAATAAAAAAACTGTTTTATTTATAAAATTTTAGCTATAACTAAGTTCAAATATTGCAAGCCCATTTGAAGATTGACGACCTTTGTAAATAATAGTCCAGTTTTTATCATTCAATTGCGTTAAATAGGGATCCTCCTTGTTTAAAAATTTCACGAATCGTTGCGGAAGATAAAACCATTTATTGTTATTTAAATATGTGATAACTTTTGATCCATATTGTGTTTCTTTCCACTCAAATTTTAAAATTTTGAATGGTTGATGTAAGGGAATATCATCAATTTTTGTATACTCTGCCTTAATACCAAGAGCCAATTTAATAATTTGTTCATACATCTAAAAAAAAAAAAAAAAGTTATAAATACATGAAAAGTTAAATGCATTTTACAATAGTGATAGCTTACCATTCTGCTAACTATACTTTGAAGTATTCCTCAGATCAAATGGTAATAAATATGATTTGATTCCTCTTTTTATACAAATTTAAAAATACTCCTTTATATTTAAATAAGTAAATTGAATACTTTGAGTATTTCTCTTTAATATTTCAAATAGAGAAAATATTAATTTAGCTTTCATATAGAAATATTGAGTTATAAACTAATTATGTAAATAAAATATACTCCCATAGTTTGTTATTAGAATATTCAAAATTAATCATTTCAAATTGAGAAAACATTATAAATACATAAATATTGAGCCTTAAACTAATTTTAAACATATTCTAGATATGAAAAATGTTTAATGTGAATAAAAAATACTCCCTATACTACTTTGTTATTACAATATTTAATATTAATCATGACCATACTCAACAACATAAAATACATCTTCATTAATGTCAAAGAACCTTACACAAAGTTATTTTTTTCCATATAAACAAAACAATTCTCAAGTTTCCACTTTACAAAACAAAAATAACCATATAAAAATATGTAGATGAATAAACCAAAAATACTCAAACGCTATTTATACAAGTCATCAGTTTTTAATTTCATCACAATTAAAAGTGCAAAAAAAAATAAATAAATAAAAATTGTCTCCCCTGTTAAATTGTTTGTATGTACTTTTAGCATAATTACATAAATACATACATACATATATACATACATACATACATTGGTTTTCAATTTCATAAAATGCAAAACAATTTTTCCTCCTATTAATGCACTCACAAGAAGAAATTACAAAAACAAATTCATTGGTTTTCAATTTCATACAAACAATTTCCTCTTCAAAATTCCTCTTCCTCCTCATTAAAAACAAAAACAACTATTGCCTTCCCATTTCCCTACTACTTTTCAAGATTTTTATTTATTTCATCGCTATCATTTGTCACAGCTATATATGATGAGTTCACAGAGTGTTGAGCGCTGTCGCTCGTATATTTCCCCGAGACGATCCATCCAAACAATGTTTTTTGTAGTATTGGCAAATTTTGGGTTGGGCGGATTTGGCCAACCGATAAAACTGAGAAAAATACTTCTGCTCCGAGAAGAATGTCTATCCTCTGTCGACGATAGAAGTCTGGATCTGCCAGCTCTATGTTAGAAGGCAGATTAAAGTCACGTACTGACATAGTTTCATCTGGATGATAGCCAGTGATGGTACGTGAGACACAAAAATCAAGGGACATTTCGAAATTATTTAACCTTGATCGTATAGTGCTCTGGGTTTTAAATGGAACCTTAACCCCGCAAGAGCCAATTCCCACGACATCTACTGAGGTTTTAGATTTTTTCAGATTTAAAGCATTAGAAAGGTACTCACTTATGAAGTTGACTTGAGAACATGAATCCAGAAGGGCTCTCGCCAAATGATACCTTCCTTCAGAATTACGAACTAATATAAGTGCAGTTGCCAAAATTATCTTGCTTGATTTATGCGTAGAATTTTGTTGAAACGTGCCATGAACGGCTGCGGAACTTGTTGAGGGACCATCTTCATCAGGCTGCTTATGCAAAAGCGAGTGATGACGTTGTTTGCAAAATCGACAGGAATAGCGAGAAGAACATCGAGAATAGTTATGCCCTTTTGCTAGGCAATTGAGACACAAATTTTGTTTTTTGGCCTGGTCAATGCGCTGATCTACAGGTAAAACCAAAAAACGCTGACATGTTGTAATAAAATGCCCCGTCTTCGAGCAATGATTGCATGAGGAAGATTGGGATACATTTTTTGTCACGAAAGAATGTTGTTTTGTATGTAAATCATTATGCGAATGATTCTTTGAGTTAGAAGAAGGTTGTTCTTTTGTAGCTCTTCTACACTGTGCATCCAATTGTTGACAACGCCTGTCCAACATTGAGCAGCAGTCAGACCACGATGGTAATTTCGTATAGTCGATGAACTCATCCCATTTTTGCTTCGATTGTTGATCAACCTTGGTCATAGCCAGATGAATTATGAATGCGTCACAAATTTCCTGGTATGAGCCAAGTGATTTAAGGGAACTGTAAAGAGCTGAAATTGTGTCCACAATGTTGCGCAATTGATTGGGAACTGGCTTAGAAGCTTTTGGAATATCAAACATTGAGGTAACAGTTTCCAGGAAAATTAAAGTATTATTGTCGTACCGCTCCTTAAGCCTATTAAGAGCCTTTGGATAGTTTTCGTCTGTTACCTGGAATGCTTTGATTGTTGCTAGAGCCTCTCCACTGGTACAGGATAACAAATGATTGAACTTTTCAGAGACAGAAATGGTTTGATCATTATGAACCAAATTATTAAATGTGTTAATGAAATTTTTATACTCGAGATATTTTCCGTCGAACTTGGGCAACTTAAGGCTTGGAAGTCGACTTGACGCGGGATGAGGCACAAAAAATGACTGTTCTTGGCAACTCGGACGCCTTTCCTTACCCATCTGCGTAAGTATGAGACTTTTTGCAGTGATGTATAACTCGTCTATCTCCGTTCTGCCTCCTTCTTCGGGCGACAAACGTTCAATCTGGTTCTGACAATACAATGCTTGTTTGTAGTATGATTCAATAATTCCTAATCTGCACTCAAGTTCTGTGTGGGACAAACATTCTGGGCTTTCAACAATCCTTTTGATTCGCGTTTCGATGTTGCTCTCAGTGTCTTTAATTCTTCCAGAGTCATTGTTTTTTGAGATGTACCACTTGCTTCATTCATGTTAGCTTCCACTAGGTCACCAAAGTTTTCACAAATATTATTAAAACAAAAACAAAAATATTTATTAAATGCTCATAGAGCCACAAAAATAAAATTTTTATTATACACTGTCCTGTCACGGTCGCCAAATGTTTGAGGACAGCCTATTTTGACTGCCCGTACTTTTTTTTATTATTTTTTTTTTTTTATAAAAGAAGAAACCTTCTTCTTTGATGCTTAACGTTCAACTCGTTTATTTATTTACAAAATACACAATTCAACAATAAAGTAGAGAACAAACGATCATAAGTAAATAAATAAGGGCTACTGTGTTGTTGTTGTTATTCTATGTTGAGAGACAAATAAAAGAAATTCACCACTAGTAATGTACATTTGTGCAAAAAACAAAACAATAAATAAAATATGTACCGATATTGAATTTTTGTTTACAACAACACATTATGAGATGGTAATACAAAACAAAATAAGAAATAAAATATAACCTAACGGTTAATAGCCAAATTAAGTTATAGTGGACCATAAAAACAAAAGTTACATCAAATTACAGTGGGATGAGTGGCTCAAAAATATGATTAATTTAAATACAATAAAAAATGCAAAATAAAATAGAAATAAATATAAAATAAAACAATGAATTTAACAACATATTAATGAGTATTATACGGTGACCTAACAATTAGGGTGGCTCAAAATAAACAAAAAAAGTTTATTAAATCTAACATAAGTAAAATGCCTTAACACCCTGAAAACCCTATTGTTACCCAGTTATATTTTTTACCAATTTTTTTATTTTATTACTTTCCAGTTGGAAGGGATTTATTTTGATTATCTTTTTATTGGATTTTATAGTTTATTTTTTATTTTCATTATTTTATTTATCAGATTAGTTTTATTTTATTATAATTGTTGCAAAACTTGAAACAATTATCGCGTGTATTATTTTTATTTTTCTGTATCCTTTTTATTTTTTTTATTATTTTTTTTTTTTGTGATTCAATAGCTTTGCGTTACGAAGCATTGAGTTATTATTATTTTTATTTTTTTTATTCTTTTTTTATTTGGATTTTATTCTTTTTTATTTGGATTTTATTGTTTTTATAAACCTTTTTCTTTTTATAGTTCGATTATTTTCGCGTTAATATTTCTGAGTAGAAGTTGAATTTGGTAAAGTAAATTTAGTAATTTTTCTTGGTAATTTTTGGAAGTATGGTTTTAACGCGTTTCAATCGTAATACACAAGAATCCGAAGGTAGAGTTTATGACACCGTGCTGAATATGGAAAACGTTCAACGCATTACCCAATCAACAGTCGTTACCACGACCGCACCAAGTGTCTCAGTACCGAATCCAACTACGGTAACTACATCTACGGCAACCATAGCACCAGCTGTACAACAATTCATGTCGTTGGCTCATGACCGTACCGGTTTTTCCAACGAATCCCGTATGTCACATAGCTCTATAACATCACCAGAGTATAGTAGCATTACTGCTAGGAATGTGCAGCAGGAATTCCGCCAGAATGTAGCTACGGCTCCAGCACCTCCACCAGCTAGTAACAACCCTGTGTTAGGGGCTGATATGTTTGCTTTTATGCGGGAGGAATTCGCCAGACAGATTTCCGAATTGAGAAGCACAATGCAGCAGGAGATAGCTCGTGCTGTCAGTCAGGCAACAGGCAGTCCCCTAAATCCTCCACAAGCACCACCTACTACAAGTTTAGGAGTAGTAAATCCGCAACTACCTCCACCTGGAACACAGCAAAACGTGAGTAATCTACATAATATACAAACTCAACAAAACTTACCTGCACCAAGCTCTCAGCAGCAAAACCAGTATACTTACCAGAATGTTCACCCAGTTCCACCACCGCAGCCAATGCCACCACAAGCACCGGTATTTACAGCCCAATCATCTCCAGCACCTAGCTTGCCACCGGAGTTCACGTTTACCACTCCAAGAAAGATAGATTTGTCCAAATGGGGAATTAAATTCGCCGGTACCACCAAATCCATGAGCGCAGAGGACTTCATTTTTCGAGTCGACGTTTTACGCCAAGACTACAACTGCTCCTTTAATGATATCCGTCGCAGTTTCCATTTGTTGCTGGAAGGACAAGCGCTAGATTGGTATTGGAACGTGCGAAAACTTACACCAATACAAACTGGGGAGGATTTGGAGAGAGCGTTTTTAACCCAATATAGAAGATACGAGAGCGAGTTCCAGCTGCAAAAGAAAATTATGGACCGCCGCCAATTGCCACAAGAATCTTTTGAAGATTTTTATAACGCGGTGATGCGACTTCAGAACCAGCAAAGAACACCGTACACTGAAAAAGATTTAATTGAAATTATGAAATCCAATTTGAAACCTTCATTGTCTCACCTATTGTTCTCGGCCAAAATTGATGGACTCCATGAATTCTGTCAGCAAGCCAAGCGAGCGGAAAATTTGCTTTCCAGCCAGAGACAGCCTTATCAGCCTCGACCCTTTCCAACTCAACGTGTACACGAAATTGAGTACGACGAAGATCCAGTGATAGCACCAGACGTGGAAGTCGATGCCTTAGCACCGAATAACCGCTATACTTGCTGGAACTGCAAACAAATCGGTCACAGTTTTATGGACTGTCCAGCACCAACACGCCGAATTTTCTGCTTTAGATTTGGTCGTGATAATGTGGTTACTCCCAAATGTCCGAAGTGACAGGGAAACTTGCCGCCGAACAAGTCTCAAACTGGGGAGACTCGTTCCACCCAAACATAATCCCAGCTCCAAAGTCTTGTGAAATTATAGAGCCTGAAAAGAAAATTAAAATCTTAGTGAATACTGATAGGGAAAAAGTAGAAGTAGAAAAACCTAATATCCATCAGATAAAACCTCTGCATCAGAGGATAAAAGAATATAAAGAAGCTAGGATTAGGATTTTTGGAGTAGTGTCGAAAAGAATTAAAGAAGCAAGAGAAAGGTATAAGAAGAGAAGAGAAATTAGAAAGGAGATTATGTCTGCGTCACTCTATGAAGGTGAAGATTCACGATTTTAGGTAAAAATTAAAATAAATGATAGCGATATCGAAAGGTTATTGGATAGTGGAGCCACGGTTACCTGTTTAGGTAAAGGTTGTTTGGACTTCGTCCAAAAGACAGGTCTCCCGATTTCGAATTTTTTATCCTTTATTAAGACGGCAGTCCCCATAATATTGTAGGCCGTGTTAAAGCAAAAATTTCCTTCAACAAAATCTGCGACGAAATTACCTTTTATTTGGTACCGACCCTAAGTAGACCTCTGTTTTTAGGAGTCGATTTTATGCGTCAGTTTGGACTGTTCTCTAGCGTATGTAGGCTCTCCACCAATGGGGTCAACTTAGGTCCGGAATCTGATGAAAGTATAGAAAAGCTTAAAACGCATAGTTTAGACCCCGATAAACAAGCTCGTTTGGATAGAATTGTGTCAGGATTTCCTTGCTACACTAAGCGCGGTCTTGGTAGAACCCACCTGAAGGTCCATATAATAGATACCCGCGACGCGACTCCGGTGAAGGATAAGCACTACCCTGTCTCCCCAGCTGTCCAGAAGTTAATGTAAGCAGAGCTTGATAGGATGCTTGACCTTGGGGTCATAGAGCAAAGCGAGAGTCCATGGAGCCACCCGGTTACTCTCGTCCGCAGGGGCGAGAAGAATCGGTTGTGTTTGGACGCTCGTAAGCTGAATGCCCTCACGATCAAGGACGCCTATCCTCTGCCGCACATTGAAGGTCTGCTCAGTCGGTTAGGAGACACGTATTTTATATCGAGTGTGGATTTAAAAGATGCGTTCTGGCAGATACCGCTAGATGCATCCAGCAGAGAAAAAACTTCATTCACAGTGCCAGGTAGACCACTTTACGAGTTTACGGTAATGCCTTTTGGGTTGTGCAATGCGGCCCAAAGACTTTGTCGTTTAATGGATAAAGTGATACCCACTGCACTTCGTGATAGAGTTTTTGTCAACCTGGATAATCTTCTGGTTGTACCTCCAGATTTTGAAACTCACCTAGGTCTGTTTAAGAGGGTATCTGATTGTTTGGAATCGGCGGGTTTGACCATTAACGTCGCTAAGTCGAAGTTCTGTTTTAGGGAGTTGATGTACCTAGGATATATTGTAGGAGGAGGGAGGTTAAAGCCTGATCCCGAAAAAATTCAAACAATACTAAAGTACACTTACCCAAAAACCGCTAGGCAGGTCCGTAGCTTCATGAGAGCCACCGGCTGGTACAGGCGATTTATCCCCGATTATGCCACAATAGCTACTCCGATATTCAACACCCTTAAAAAGGAAAATCCTTCATGTTCCCGGAAGACGCCAGAGAGGCATTTGACAAACTAAAAACAGCCCTCACCACAAGCCCCGTACTCGTCCACCCGGACTTCAGCAAACACTTTTATGTGCAGTGCGATGCATCCGATCTGGGAGTTGGAGCTGTTTTATTCCAAAAGGATGAGGCCGACGGAGAACATCCCATCGCGTTCTTCTCCCACAAGCTAACTTCGGCGCAGAAAAATTACTCCGTGACCGAGAGGGAGTGCTTGGCTGTAGTACTCGCCATCAAAAAGTTCCGGCCATATATCGAGCTGATGCCATTCGCCGTGATAACTGACCACAGCAGCCTTAAATGGCTAATGTCACACAAAGACCTTAGTGGTCGGCTCGCTCGATGGAGCCTTCATCTGCAAGCTTTTTCATTCACCATCAAACATCGTCCTGGTTCAAAAAACATAGTTCCAGATACGCTTTCTCGCTACAATATGGAGGAAATAACTGCGAATATAGAAAATTTTATTGACATGGATTCAGAGTATTTTAAAAGGAACGATTACCTGGATTTATTCGCCAAAGTCAGAGAAAACTCGGAAAAACTACCCGACATCAAAGTGATAGACAATTATGTCTACAAACGTGCTTCGCATTATGACGGTCAACCGTTAAATGAAGATTTTGCTTGGAAACTCTGGGTACCATTAGAGCTTACCAACAAAATCATTGAAAATTGCCGTAACCCACCACAATCTTCGCACGGAGGATTCGGCAAAACTTTACGACGCGTGAAGGAATATTTTTATTGGCCAAATCAAAACTCGCAAGTTCGTGCTTTCGTGGCCAAATGTCAGACATGCCGAGAAACCAAACCGGCAAACGTAACTTTGCGACCTCCTATGGGAGCCGAATCAATAACGGAACGTCCATTCCAACGTATTTTCGTGGACTTTTTAGGACCGTACCCAAGGTCGAAAAACGGCAACAGTTTTATATTTATTGTGCTAGACCATATAACCAAGTTTGTTTTACTTAAAGCAATGTCCAAGGCAAATTCTAAAAATGTCATTAGATTCCTAATTTCTGAAGTCTTCCATAAATTTGGTACACCCGAAACCATCGTGTCGGACAATGGGAAACAATTCGTAGGCAAAGAGTTCCAGAATATGGTACATAGCTTTGGAATAAACCATATAAGAACTGCCACCCACTCGCCGCAAGCAAACGCGTCTGAATGCGCAAATCAGACGATTTTGGCCGCAATAAGATCTTATTTACAAAATGATCATACGGAATGGGATAAATATCTATCTGAAATTGAATTTTCGTTAACGTCCATTGGAGTTGCACCCTATTTTGCTTTGTTCGGAATGAACATGATTCCGCATGGAAGCGTATATAAGTTAGCCAAAAAGTTACAAACACTTGATGACCCCGACTCATGGATTTGGTCAGAAAACAGATAAGAGAAAATCTACATAAAGCCTATTTGAGAAACGAAAAGTCGTATAACGCACGCTGTCGCCAAGTGAAATTTATTCCGGGTCAAGAAGTTTTTCGTCGTAATTTTCAACAAAGTGATTTTAAAAATAACTTCAACGCGAAACTAACAAGAAAATTTTTGAAATGTCGAATTGTTCGTCCAATTGGCAAGAGTTTATACGAGGTAGAAGACCTCCAGGGGAAATTGTTAGGGGTATTTCATGCCAAAGATTTAAAGCAATAGCTTTTAAATTCTTTGGTGGTCTTAGTCCTAACATTTCTGTCCAAAATACCGAACTTCCAAAAGTTTAAATAAAAAGAAGCTTTTTTTTAGAGTTTCAAATATTTATTTATCAAATAACAACTTTCTACTTTTGCTACTATTAGTAACTACCAATAATACTAATGGTTAAAACAATATATTTACACAGATTCAAGGCTCTTTTAAAATTTCCATTATTTTAATTTTCTCTATTTTAATTTTGCATTTCTATAATTTTAAATGTATTCTAAGGTTTTTGCGTTTTGTTTTTGCAATCCTACGATCATGGAGAATTTATTTTATTTGGAACAACATTTAATCATTTCATTTTAATTCCCTTTGTCTATTCCATTTATTAAATTCATTGTTTTGCTTAACCATATCGCTTACGTTTATAAGCTGGTTACCTTTTGTAACCATCATCATGCCAATGATAACATGTATCTGATTCCGATCTTACAGCAGGTTACAGCAAATATATGAATTTATACCTTTTAGGTCTGCAAATCTTTCACACAGAAAGATTTGGCTAGAAATTTTAAGGAAATATAATGGAAATGATTTTAGTTCTACGCAAATAAAAATTAAAATCCTCAATGGTAAAAATTTGTAAAAACCTAAGAGTAATTTTTGAAGTTCTTTTTATTTCTGATTTTTTTATTTTATTAAATGAAAATAATTATAACAAAAGAAAGAAATATTTATAAATAACTATAGAAAGGTTAGACTAATTTATAAATAAATATTAGTATAAAAAAAAATTTATTTGTCTTCACTCACCAGTTTTAGTGCTTTTGGGTGCTGAACGAATTCCTTAAATTGTCCTGAATTGTTGAAAATCTGTGAAAATGAAAAGAAGGAATTAGTACTATTTAAATTTTTTTTCACTAAATCACGTAAATTCCGATTTTAATAAATTTTGGGCATTAAGTCACGTTACGTTACGTACCCGTGTTAAGTAAAACCGACGAGAACACTTTTTCCAACACTAACTTTTTTACGAAAATTTCCCGATACGAAAGCCAGTCACGTCACGTTACGCGCGCATAATTACCGCCATGATTAAAATTTTTGGCACTGATTTATTTCCATTTTTTTTCACTATTATTTCATGAATGCATTTTCACTTACCTTATCATCCGGAAATATCTGCCATCCTTGACTACTCCGTTTATGTATGACCAAAAATTGTTATTGCTGAAAAGAAAAATCAAAAATTCAATAAATAAATGGTTTTATTTAACAAAAACAAAAGTGTATACTAAAATACTTACTTTTTATATCGCCATCTTGAATTCCAGAATACTCCTGTCCTGAAGTCACATGCACTGTAAAGAAAAGAATTTTTATTATTACATATTTTTTTTTATTCACACGTTTTTTTTAACTTACCTTTATCCAACTGGAATCGCCATTATCCTGAAAAATTTTCCTGAAAAGAGAACAAAATGAAATTAAATTTATAGTTAGAAAGATATTTTAAACAAAAATATGTAATTTTAACTTCATAATGGTTATTAAAATAGAATAAACACTTACCATTTTGTAATTTTACCAAAAACCTCGTCGCCTGTCGCCCGTCGCCAACGATGTAATCGGCAACCTGCATTGTAATATTTTATTACGCACTTCATTTTTAATTTAATTTAATTTACTTACCTTTATTCCGCCAGCATCCTTCGCATCCACCATCATTTCCTGAAAAGAAAGCAATTAAAATAATTAATTTTATTGCAAAATATTAATAAATTAATATATTTTTCTATGAATTAAAAATATCAAGAAAATACTTACCATGACGCCATTAGCTCTAAAATTTTTTTTTGTGTGCTTCTTCTTTTTCGGCCACGCTAGTATTCTCTACGTTCCTTTTGTTTACACATTCTTCCATTCATACAGCTGTTCATTCACAATCAATTAGGATTGCCATTGAGTCCCGAAAAATACATTCCACATAGGGTGTATTTATTAATGAAAATGGGGGAGAGTTGCCAGACGAAAAATTTTCGTTATAGGAATTTATTAAAATACCCCGAAAATCCCACAAAATATTTAATGAATTGTTTCTTTTTCGATATTAGGAACGTAATTTCCCTCCCATCCTGTATCCACTGATGGACTACAGGAGTGGTTGGGTTTGTCGTGTGCACCCTGTGTGCGAAAAAAAAAGGAAAGAGTTGGCAACACATCAATTTGAAAATTGTCATCTTGTATAAAAAAATAAATAAATAAATAACAACGAAAAGTAGGAAAATTATATAGCCGCTTATGGCTGAAAAGTTTTGAAAAAAAAGAGGAGAGGACATCTTGTGGCGTGGGCGACTAAAACTTAAAAGTGTACAATGTTTAAAAGTTAAAATAGAACTTAAAAGGAAATAAATTTTGTGTAGATAACTAAAACCTACCAACTAGAAAGGAAACTTATTAAAATTAAAATAAAAAGAAAAGAATAAATAAAACAAATATATATATACCTATCTAAAAAAAAAGGAAAGAAAAAATCTAAAAGTACAAAAAGAAAAACCCATAAAGAAAATCTAAAAAAAAAATTTAATTAAAATCTAAAATTTAAAATAAAAAAAAGAAGAAAAGAAAAAAAGAAACTGAAAAGAAATAAGATAAAAAAATTTAATTTGAGAAAAACTTAAAACTAAAATTAAACCTATAAAAAAATATAAATCGTAGCCATCAGCCTCCACTGCCACATTCAACGAGGGATCCTACACTTGGGCCAGCAGCTTTAGCGCCTCCATCCCCGAGAGGCGCCAGGTATTCTGCCTTAGACCCGGACAGAAAACAAACGACTGAAACGGACGAATCTTTTAATATATATTTCTTTTACCTTTTTGTTTTAGCAAGTAGGGAAAACATTAGTTTTTTTAGCCAGTCCCTTACAAAAATTAAGAGTAAGGTGCGCGATAGAAGGGTTGAGCTCAGGCTTAGGATTCGTTAGATAGGGTAATTTGCCCCCACTTGTGTTAGTGTTTTCCTTACCTGAGAAAAATATAAAAAAAAAGAAAGGAAAGGAAGGATATATATATTTCAAAAGTTTTTGTATTACTTACCTGAACAGGACCAAATTTAGGACTTAGGACACGTAACGGACGGACGGCAGCTTCCTCAGAGGATCACCTGTAAAGGCAAATAGAGAGATTTTCCCTTTTAAATTTTAAATTTGGGTTGATTCGGTTTAAAATTAAATAATTTTGTTAATTTTTTTATAATTCAATATTTTTGCTCTTTTTGGTTTAACTTAAAGTAATTTCATAAACATGTTAAAATGTAGCTTACCTTTTTTATTCTTCATTAAAATTAAATTTATAATGTTTTAAGGAAAATTTTCTGGCGTTCTCATTATGAGTGAATAACTCATTTTCGGGTAAGATGATAGGAGGGTAAGGGGATTAAGCCAAGGTGAGTTTGAGATGATTCAAAAGACATAGAATCATCAAGGTGGGATCCTTATGGATTCCTAGAGAGAGGGCCCAAAAGTTGGCAAAACAGCCGCCAACAGGAAGGTGTGCTACACTCCTAAGATTATTTTCATTTTTCTTTGGTTGTGGATTTACAGGTAAGGTAAGGTTCACTTCGGGTACCTCTTCAATTTTTTTCTTATTTAGTTTAGCTGGTATATTTTTTTTTTACCTGGCTACAGGCTATCAGACGAGCAAGAACTCCACCCCCATCCGGCGAGTTTTAACCCGGCTTCCGCCAGATACCAGCGTCGCTCAGTCTGGTAACCCAAACCAAACATCTGGTGAATTATTTAACAAAACCAACCCAGCCACACCATAGTACACAGTACAAAAATGGCGCCCAACGTGGGGCCCGAAGTGAACCAGTCCACTAGTTTTTCTTTAGGCAGATCCTTTGCTTACAAGAGATGTAAGTCCCGTTTGAGTCAGCTAAGAGTCCTCAACGCGTAGCGACATAGCAGTAGGTTTAGGGACCTGTTTTGATTTTTTTTTAATTAGTAATTTCTATAGACTTTTCTATATTAAAGGAACTCACCTGAGACTGTAAGTCCCGAAAGAACTGTACGTTCTAGTGTCTTTCGCGTTGCGACAGCAATGGTAGTCGTTTTAGTATAGAATGTTCCAAAATTTGTGGGTTGGGCAAGAGTTGAGACTGCGTGATGTTTGGAAACGTCGATAGTCCGCACCGCTACAACTCGGCCCCAGCTCATAAATAAAGTATTTTGAAATGGAAACAAATAAGAAACAATTATTTACTAAATTGGAAATTATTAATTTGCAACAATTAGAGAAGTAAAAAGGATAGGTTTCATTTTGCAAAATCACTTTAATAATTAATTTTAAGATTTGTGTTTAAATTTAAGATCAGCTGTCAATTTTTTTTTCTTCTCGCGGTTGAAACATGCAGTACATAGTTGAAAAAAAGTATTTTTTCCAACCATGTACAGAGTTGCACGGAAATGGGCATCGTAATTTCAATGTGATTTTTCCGAAATTACACAAAATTATGTAATTTCGCAAGTTTCAAAATGTATGGGAAATTACGTAATTTCAACTTGATTTCGGCCGAAATCACGAAAGTACGTAATTTCGCGTCGATCTAAATTCCCTATTCGATAATTTTACATGCAACGCCTCTTCTTCCACATAAAAAATAACGTTTGGTGGCAGACGTCATTGGTCGAACAATTGTGCGAGTAACCTTGTGCGAACAAGAACAAAACATGAACAAGTTTTTTCCACACCCACCGAAGTGCGGAGTGCACAAAATTTTGTTCAACGTTCAAACAAAACTATGGTGTGTGAGCAACGCAGATAAATGACGCGGCCAATATCGTGTCAGCTTTAAATTATATGCCAGCTGTTTAAATGCCATTAAAAAAGTAAATTAACATTTTACTAACAGAAGTTCTAATAAAAAGTTATTACAATTTTAAAAATAAACCATTCGGGAAGGTGGCTTATATTATACCTGTACCCAATTTTACTAAATGTAAAATATACAAATACAAAATAATGCGTTAATAGTAACATCTAGATGATTTTGTGTACTTTAGGGTGATTCCTGGAAGTAGGTTTATATGGGAGGTATGGTAAATTATGGATCTATCTTCACAAAATTGGGCACTGTTGTTTCTACTTACATAAAAACTCTATGTTTCGAATATTAACTTGATACTAATATTCGAATGGGATTTATGCACGTTAAAGTGATTTTCGGAAGTGGGGTTTATATGGGAGCTATTGTCAATTGTGGAACGATCTTCATAAAATTATGTTAAAATCTACTTGAGCAGTTTTATACAGGTATATTAACAGAATTAATTTTAATTTTACTTGAAGCGAATTTAAATATTCTAAAGAAATCTAATATGAGAAAACCTAATATTAGGATTAAGATTTTTACGATTTTAATTTTTTTTAGACAAATTTTATTTTTTTTCTCCAGGTTATTTTATAATAGGCATTTTGCGTGAATAAAATGGTGAAAATGCCGATGTTTAGAGGGTAGTATTAAATCTTTTATGTATAAATAACACGAATTTTCTATTCTATCTTAATAACATTTGATACCGGAATATTATAGGATATAATAATTAAATGAAAAAAACTTTATACTTCTTATCTTTATCTTTAAAGATAATTCTGCTTCACCCAACTATCAAAAAACGAAAAATAAACAAACGTTTTTTCATGCTTATTTTAGGGAAAATTATCATATTTAATTAGTTTATATTTTCTTCAATTATTCGATAGAAAAATAAGTTCTGTTTGATTAAAGATGTTCGCATTATTTTATTAATTCGGAGTAAGCAATGAGTTGTAGTCAAAGGTGTTATTTTCTTTTGTTAAACTCACTAAACATAGCTCAGATATTCGAAGAGAACTGTTATCAATAATAACGTAAGCTACTAAATAATTGATATTTTTAAGCTAAAGACAACAATAATTGTATAAATATATATTACAATTTAGAATAAAGGCAAATACTTAAATCCATAGGTGTTACCCAAAGAACACGAGAAATCCAACCCCACGAGGATATAGGCTGGGTGTAAGCTACTACCTTAAAATAGTATAAGAAAGGTATCTAAATCATTTAGGACAATATTCTTGAGAGAAGGAAGGAAAAAAGTCCTCAAAAAATCTAAACACAAAAATAAACACGCTTTTGTTAGGAACAAAGTTATTTATAATTATTATTCTTGGAAGAATATTACCCCACCAATAGAGGAAAAAATATATTGGAACCCCCACCAAGCTACCTTTTCTCTGTGAAAGTTGACAAACTTATTCGTTTCTCAAACCACACAAGATTACAATCCCATCCAAGAGCATCTTTATAGTTCTTAAAGAAAAATAAAAACACATTCAAGAATCGCAACTTCATCCGAAAAATTTTCCTAAATGGTGTTCCGTGTGCTTGTTGAGAAAATAGTGTTTAAGGAAAAGGAAATCCTAAAATTACATCAAATATTAAAAGAAAAAAAAAATAAATAAATAAAAAGGTTAAAAAAATAGAACTAGCAAAAAAACAAAAAAAGAATTTCAATAGTGGAAATAGTGACAATAAGAAAATTTATTTAAAAATAAAAGGAAATATATATATATATATATATATATATATATATATACACGAGAGATATCTTGGCTGATATTTCCATCGCATCTGGCCTTGCTTATCGGGTTTCTTCCTATTCTTCTTCTTACTCACCAATGTCCACTCATTATCCACCTGACAAGTATTTGAAGCTCTAGGTAGTACTTCGGCTGATGAATTTTGGTTTGCGTTCTTCTTCCGTGGATTTTTTTCCGACCTTTTTGGAGTCGGCAATTTTGAATGGGAATTATCCTCCATAATACGCTTTGGCTCTCTTTTGGTTGGCGAAACTTTTGGCGTCGTATCTTTTACATTCAAGTATAGCTTTAGAGCTTTGTCACACATTTTGTCTTTTACTTTGTTATAAGTAGCTTTTATCCAGCTTATATTCCATTAGACCTATAATCTTTTCCCCCAGGTCTGAGAATGTATCACTTCTTTCTCTAATAACTCATACCTCTTTAATAGAGTGTGAGAAATTTGATACGTCTTCCGCAACAGGGTTAATTTGCAGAGGGGTTGTTGACGGGTGTTCCTTCAATAGTTCTGCATTGCTGGCTACAAAAATTGGCGCCATATCCAATCTGGAGACAGGGATAAAATAGCACTCCTCTCCATTTTTGGTATCAACTTTGATTTTATTTATAAGACTCATTTCCGTTATCTCTGTTCGATATGTGGTTGCTTTTTATGGTCTCATGGTTGTCTATGCGGGCAGGGAGGCCATGCAGGGGTTGACGCAGGGCCTCATGAGACCTTGCGTTCAGAGCCAGATCAGTACTAATCAAAACAAAGTCAACTGAACCTACACCACCAATTTAACGCGACGAAACATCGGTCGTGCTTTGAGGCTTGCCAGGTTTTATAGGGACAACTGCGACTACGATATTAGCCCAAAAACCTTTTGCATTGGATTTCACTTCTACATACTGATGTTCACCCATAACATATTCATTTATTCCATTATGCCATTATAAGGATCTTACTGGTCTCCATCTTAATAAAAACACTCTCAGGAATCGCTACTTCATCCGAAAAATTTTCCTAAATGGTGTTCCGTGTTCTTGTTGAAAAAATAGTGTTTAAGAAAGAGGAAATCATAAAATTACATCAAATATTAAAAGAAATGAAAATAAAAAGGTTAAAAAAAACAGAACTAGCAAAAAAAAAATAATCTCAATATTGGAAAAAGTGACAATAAGAAAATGTATTTATGAATAAAAGAATATATATATATATATATATATATATATATATATATATATATAAAACAAGATGTGAGTATGTATGTAACGTATGGACTCCAAAACGGCTGGGCCGATTTTGATGAAATTTTCAGGGAATCTTCAAAATATTCAGGCGGGTGACACTGTGAAGTCTGATTTTTGATTTTCGGTCTGCGGGCGGAGGGGCGTGGCAAAATCCAATTTTCATATTGCAACACGAATGACATATACATATATTTATTTTTTTGCTTTTTTTATTTTATTTATTTTAAAGCCGTTGTCATGTTTTTCAAAACGATCCAATATCAAAATTTTAAAACTTTCGAAATGTTGCATTCAAAAATCCGAGTTTTCGGTTTATTTACAAAATATTTACATCATTTAAATCGTGTGGTAATACAACACACGTTGCTGCTTAGGGCCAGCAACGCAGACCGGGTCAGCTAGTTTCAAATAAAACACAAATGTACTAAATTTCAATATTTTATTTTTAATTTAAATATATTCTATACCGATAACGTTTTTATACTGATAAGCATAGTATAATTTTTTAACTCTGGATATGTGTATAACCAATCTGCGGTGTTATAGAATACTTCGGCCATGTAAATATAGTTTTATGATAAGAACAAAAATTTATTCCTCCTTTTTAATTATTAATTTCGACGGTATATGTTTTTGTAAACTTAAGTGTGTGTCATTTGCATTGCTAGAACCGCATTGCTTTCGATCAATAGTGGATGTAGGTAAGGGTATGGCGACATATTGATGACCACTTCCATCTGAAAAAAAATTAAACTTTTATTAAAATTTTAAAAGTAACATAAAAAATTATTACATGTATATATATTTTTTAAAGCAAAAATGAATTATTTTTTTAAATTTTCATGAAAAAATTATTACAAAAAATTATTCATTTATGTAATGTTAGTTTTCAATCTTCATAATTGTTATTAAAGAGTTGTGCTACTCTAGTGTATCATTATTATATGCATGCACTTGAAATAGATTAATCCAATTTCCTTAAAATATATGTATATTTTCAATAAGGCATTTCATAAGGTTAACCATGATCTACTGATAACGAAACTTAAAGCTACCGGGTTCTACGAAATTCTTCGGAAATCTACTTATAATTAAAACAAGGAAAACAATGCATTTTGTATAACAACAATAAATGTAAATATATAGATGTTATCTATGGGGTGACCCAAGGTAGTATCCTTGGTCCGATGCTATTCCTACTTTTATTAATGAAATAATAATCTTATATTATAATATTGGTGGTATTGTGTTGGATACAGTGAAACTAACGTTTAACACTCACATTCAAATAATTGTTAATAAAGCAAGTGGTGCGCTTTGCTTTGTTAAGCGCTAGGCAAAAGATTTTAAAGATGCTTATGTCACCAAACATCTTTATTAGCGATTAACCGTCATTCGGTTATCCGATTAATTTTGGTCGGATAGTTGAAAATTGCATATTTTCGAACACCGAATAACTTGTGTCGAATAACTGATTAACAGAAATTTAATTTTCTGGAGTTTTAAATTTGGACTTTTTTATTTTTAAGATAAATCTGTGTCAACTACATCTATTTTTAAAATGTCTGTTATATCCCAGCAAAAATAAATAAAAGCCATTTTGAGGAAAGCATTTTCTCATTACTTCCAAAATATCAATAAGCGTACGCTTTCTTGTGTTGAAGAAATAATACAAACTGCATCCAAAGATATTACTAAAAAGAGATTCAAATGAATTGTGTTGGTATAAAACGATGAAATTCGGTTGATATTTTGAAAAATAATGCTATGCATAACGTGTCCAGATGCTTAAAATATTTCTTCCACTCTTCATTAACAAACTCAATTTCCTTACAAGCAAGAAAGATATAGTCGGTCAAGCCCGACCATATGATACTCCACACTATTGTGTATGTCCATCAAAATTCGTGGAGGAGTCTTATATTAAATATGTGGACACCTGTGGACCGATACTTTTACCAAGTGTAAAATAAAATATGCGAATACAGAACATTACGTTAATACTAACATTTATATGAATTTAACACTTTAGGGTGATTCCCGAAAGTGGGCTTATATGGGAGCTATGGTAAATTATGGAGCGATCCTCATAAAATTTGTCACTGTGATTTCTACTTATATAAAACTTATTTGTTTCTAATATAAACTTGATACTAACATATGTATGTGATTTATACACGTTAAAGTGATTTTCGGAAGAGGGTTTTATATGGGAGCTATGGTCAATTATGGACCGATGTTCATAAAATTTGGCACAAAAATTGATACTTATACAAAACTTCTCTCATTAAAATATTGCTATATTTAAGGCATTTATGATCATTAAACCCCTATTCCAGGACAACATTTGTATGGGTGCTAGGTGAAATGTTGCACAGTGGGGTCAAACGCAAATTTTTTGGTAATAAATCTGAATATCCTAAACTACTGGTCGGATCAAATTGAAATGTATGGAAGAGTTGTAGAGGAGGACCTAAGCTTTCAGAAAAATCATCATGTAGTTACCCTGTGATAACACGAGATAAGCTACAGGGTATCAAAGTTGACTACCTCGAGTATGTAAAAGTTAAAAAAAATCGTAACTTGTACAAATGAAGTCCGATTTTAAAGATTTTTATATTTCTGGAAAGTGCTTGGCAAGATAAAGAAAAAATAAGCTTACTCATCTAAGTTATCTCTTACAGTTAAAAAGATATTTAAGCTTGAATTTTGAATTTTTGATTTTTTGGCTCGACTTTCTTTCCTTTTTCGGGAATAAGTCCGGAGATATATGAGGTAAAAATTTTTTAAAAATATCCTGTAATTTGCTACATATTTCAAAATAATATGCTGAAAGAATTTTTGGATTATCTCAATTCGTGTAGACGTGAAAAATATTCAAAGTCAGCACTCTGAAATTGGCATGAAAAATGGCTATTTTTTTACAAAAATATAGTACAATTCATTCACTTTTTTCGCAGAGGTCCGTTAATAAAAAAATTTTTTCCTTATTAATTTCAAAAGATAAGGCTTCATAAATGGTTAATAAAGAAATTTTGAATTGATTTAAGTTTGCACCCTACGCCCTGCATTGACCGAAAATTGTCAATTTTAAAAAATAGTTTCATTTTTATCGATTAATAAAAAAATGTCACGCGAGCTTTTTTAAATTTGGTACCCACATTTTTTATAGAAATAGATTTAGAATGATTTAACACTAAACTGCTTCCCGCCCGGTCAAAAACGAATGCAGGAGTGGAGATTTTATGTTAAAAGTCAGTTTTTTTAACGACTATTTTTAAAAGCATATTAAAAGCATATTAGCATAATATTTTTAATATTATTTCTTATGTAATGTATAAAACTCAAATCAAGCTTTCATTCCTAAAAAAATCAATAAAATAGCTCCAATAACCTATTTTTGGTAATTTTTCAAATATAAATTTTTTTTTTTAAATAGCTGAAAATCCAAAAAAATTAAATTTTTTTTAATACAACTCCACTAATTTTGCAAATACTTTAAAAATGTTAAAAGAATATAAAAATAGACTTATTTACCAATTCAACGACATATAAAATGTTGATATAGGTCATTTAATAATAGTAATATAATGGCCTCAAAACTACCAAGTCACGTCAAAAGTTGCAAAATTCACTATTTTGTTCCGTATTTCCATATGTGTGTATACGTAACACTCAACTGCATTGCTTATTTTTGTTACGAGATAATAATATTTATTAATGAATTTATTTACAGTTAAAAGTAAACTTAGATGAGTAAGCTTATTTTTTCTTTATCTTGCCAAGCACTTTCCAGAAATATAAAAATCTTTAAAATCGGACTTCATTTGTACAAGTTACGATTTTTTTAACTTTTACATACTCGAGGTAGTCAACTTTGACACCCTGTAGCTTATCTCGTGTTATCACAGGGTAACTACATGATGATTTTTCTGAAAGCTTAGGTCCTCCTCTACAACTCTTCCATACATTTCAATTTGATCCGACCAGTAGTTTAGGAGATTCAGATTTATTACCAAAAAATTTGCGTTTGACCCCACTGTGTATCGTGAGAAAAAGTATAAGAACAAAAAAACACCGTAATATTTTTGTTTTTATCCACAACTTGAGCTGTTTAGTTGCTCTTTGAACTTCATAGGAGTAACGTGCGATCGTTGCGATTTTAAAGTAGTGTCAGTAAAGTGTTTTTTAAACAAGAAACTTTGTTTCTACACTTAAAAGAACATTACATAAATGTTCTGAAAAGTTTACAGTAAAATCATATTACAAGCATTTTACAAGTAATTGCGCAAATCCAAAAATATCAACAGCTATTTCTAAAAAAACAAATCAAATCATTTTCAGCAAATTACTTTTGCAGATTTTGTATTATTTGTAAATCAGATGCCCAAAAAGCTATTAAACAAGATTCTGAAGTTCTAAGAAATAGAGAAAATTATAGAAATTATTTGGAAAACGAAACACTATCTGAATCTGGAATAACTGCAGATTGTATATTTAATGAAATTCCATCGTTTCACGCCACCAAAAAATATTCAGTCAACGTTATGCATGGCATATTCGAAGGCATATGTCGCGGTATATTGTCGCAAAGTTTATTATACTTTATTAAAAAATGGAATATTTCAGTATTGACGACGTAAATATAAAAATAAAAGCATTTCCTTACTTCAGGGGCGATAAAGGTGCTACAAAGTTTAATTTTACATTAAAAGAACTTGAGAGTGGCATACTTAAAATGTCCGCCAAACAGATGATGTCATTCTGCTATTATATTTCAATTTTATTTGGAGAATATACCCCACAATGATGAAGTTTGACAGTTTCTGATAATATTTTTTGAATAGTAGATTTATTATGTTATAAAATTTCAAGTTCTTTAATTACAAAAATATGCTCAAAAATTAAAATTGGCAACAGAGATTACCAAGTATTGTTTAAGAAAAAAATTATTTCAAAATTCTATATATTAGTTCACTACCCAATAATAATGAAGAAATCAAGCCCCTTGAGGCTCTTATGGAGTTTTAAATATGAAGAGAATCATAAAGAATTTAAATTATATGCTTATATAGTAACATCAGAAAAATTCATTCTCAAAACATTTTCCATAAAAAATCAAATAAAATTTGCTAATTATATATTAGATTCCTATGTTAGCCAATGTTAAAAGTTCAAAAAAATAATTTCTGATTCTAATATTAAAAGTAAAATTTAAAAAAAATCTTAAAAATAAACATTTCACTGTTTATTCAAAACCAAAGATATCGGGCTATCAATATGACAATAAGTCCTTCATTGGCCGATTTCAAAATGATGTTGATTTATTTGTTGTTCTCTATATCATTAACACCACCGAAAATAAAATTTTTTGTATGTGGTAAAAAAAAGTAATTTCTACTTATAACCCACATTTTAGAACATTCGAAATTGCAAATATTTGAAAGTTATAAAAAATTTTACCATTAAATGAAATAACTGGTCCATCTGTGGAGAAAATACTGACACCTTCGGGAAAAACTTTTGTGAAGTTGAAGGAATTTTACCAATCTATATATTAATGCATAAAAAATATATTTCTCAATTACAAATGATAAATTATAACAAAATAAATAATTAATAATAAAAATACATAAATAAATTCCTAGCTGTCTTCTTCTTTGTCTAAATACTTCATAATAAATTTTATTTATTTGAAAATATATATTTTAGAGTAATACCATAGATACCACAGGTAATAATGGTTTATACGACTTGCTATGTGAATGGAACCTAGAACATCTATATAACCACTTTATGGGTAAGTTTAAATATAAACAATTTGTGTTTTAATTTGTTTTATAAAGTATAAACCTTTTGTATCAATTTTACAGATTATCGCATTACAATTGACGCACTGAAACTAATAAAACCAAAGCATATTGATATACTTTTCGGTGGTTTAGCTGTTGGGATCTCATACTTTTCGAACATCATTTTGATAATTGGAAACAACAAAATTTATATGAAATTCCATAAAATTCTTCACCAATTACTCCAGCGCCAAAAAAAAGAATTAAAAAACAAAATTTCTGTTATGACGATTCTTAATAAGACATACAATGGAAAATCAATTCTTAAATATTATGAAGAGAAAAAAGTCCTTCGTGAAGAACAAAATCAACTACTCATTAAAACTATAGAATCTTATGAGGAAGCTAGTGGCACCATTTACTCAGTTTCACATTGCTCGGAAATTGGTAATAACAAAATTTTTAAAACTATATTATTTTTATTAATGTCTTTATGTTTTCTTCAATTTTGGAATATTATAATACTGACAAGAGGGACAAGGGGCAATTCAAAAATATATAATTTAAGACATCATTCAAAACACATATTTGACTTAAAAGACTCAACAAATGTGACTGATAATGAATTTGGTAAGTAGGTACAATCAACGATGTTTCAAAGTTTTTTATTATACTTTTAAAGTTTTTTATTATACTTTTTCTATTTTTTAGTCACGGAATCGGACTCCCTTCTCGCACATCAAAATTTAAGAAGCGGAAATGTATCAGCGATATCTGATATCTATTGGAGAAAATATGTCCAATAAAGATTTAAAGAAATGAAAGAGTCTCTGACAACAGCAGATGTTTTAAAAGAATAGGCAGAATAACTTAGATCATCTGGATTTAAATTAGTGAGTAAACGAAAATTTAAATATATTTCAATTTACCTAATATTTTATTTTTAATAGATTAAAATAGACTTTGAGTTAAAGTATCCACAAGCCAAACAATTAATTTCAAAGTGGCCTGTTTACGAAAACAAAATTTTGCATGTGCTCAAAATCAAAGTAACAAGTGATGCTGTTTCTAAACAACTTCTACAAATAAGTTCGATGGATGAAGGTTAAATTGAAGCATTATTTATTTATTTGTTTATTTATTTATTTCTAGAAATAAGATTGTTTGTTTATTTATTTTTTACTAACTTTTTACTATAAAAAACAAAATTTATATAATTATTTAATAGTAACTATATACATCTTTTAATTTCAGAATCAAAACCATTTAATATATTCTGGCATCTACATAATTTTTTTCCACCACAACAAAAAAGAAATTTTCTATACTCGATTCTCAGGAATCTTTCGCAATAATTACAAGTTCGGAGAAGGAAGTGGAAATAAAATTTGAATTTCTTAATTTGTGAAATTTAAGTATAAACCTTTTTTTTTAATTTAGAATTTCCTATGGAATCTGAAATATTTTATAATTTTTTTTATAGTTTTTTTACTGAACTTTTTTTCATAGATTTTTTAAAATTTTTGTATTTCGGCTTAAGTTTATTGAATAATTGTAGAAGAATACATTGTAAAAGATTTATTGGACACTCGGCAGAATGGAATGCATTTTCTAGTCCGCCACGACCGTCAACAGCACTCTTCAGTGTGCCACCGTGGTGTTCTCTGTAAACATCATCTATTTAACTTACAACTTTTCGGGAAATGGTATCCGTAGCTTTTATTTTCCTTATGTGTTATTAAGTAAGACGAATGGTTTACGATAAAGCTTTTTACAATTATTTTTGTATTCTTCTTTTTCAATTATTATTGTTTATATGCTTAAAGCTACCAGTTAGGTAGTAGATCACCAAGGTCCATTCCTTTACCAGAATGTAGTTTAACGATCCGAAAACCTCTTTAAAGTGCATACATCCCACACAAATGTAACTATTAAGTTGATATTTGAGCCAAAAAAGTTTTACATATATTTTGGAATATTTAAATACCGACTAATAAACATACCATGGGTGCGCTGAAGAAAGGTCCAATGTTTTTTTACTTCTTTTCAGGAGAACAAAAAATCTTTTTATTTTGTCAATTCGCAACAATTTTTTACATTTTGGATTTTTGTATTTTTCGTTAGAATATTTATTAACTTTAATGTGTTGAAAAAAATTGATATCTTTTGCCCTCCGCGAATAGTAAAAAAATCTACACATAGGATTTTTGGTATAAGAAAATTTTCATTTCGTTCGTTAATATTTTATTATTATTATTATTTTTTTTTTTTTTACTGTTCTTAAAAAAGTACTATGTGTAGTAAAAAACAATAAGATTTTTTTCTTAAGAAAATCTACACAGGACTTTTTGTAACTTCGAAACCCGTTGAGGTGATGGATTGATAACGATGCAAGATGCTATAGTAAAAAAGATCAAAAATCCTATTGTTAGGACACCACTGATATTTATATTATACTAGCATTTAACCCGCTACTATCTTAGCGGACTTGAGGGACTCCTCATAGATCAGATATAAATTTGGTACTTTTTTTTTATTGAGAAAAACCAAAATGTAATGCCAAAAGCGAAAAAAACCCTAAAAATTAAACTATAATTCCTAACTTCCATGGGAACAGTTATAATATTGGTGTCTTCAGAAAATGAATAAAATGCATCTCAATGCACGTTTTAATGATTCCAATTTCATGTCAATTCATTAAAAAAAGAATATTCAAGCAGTGGGATACCGTACCACTTCACAACTTTTTATGAGTTCCACATTATGATTTTGGTTTAGAAGATTCATAGGGTACCAATAAAGTACCACTTTTTTACAAAATTCAAAAAGCACCATTAAGAACGAAAAAGTACCACAAAGCCCACTCTTGTGAATTATTGCCCACATAGAACCATCGATCTTTAATTTCATGTTTCTATATAAATTATTACAAAAAATTCAAAAAGTACCATTGGAAGAACGAAAAAGTACCACAAATTCCCCTTTTGTGAATTCTCAGTCACTTAGGACTACATATACTGTTTCTAGGTTTAATATAATATGAAATTCATTATTGAGTTAGAATAAAACGTAACTTCTCGCATTTTTGCATCTATATTAGTTTAGGAGATATAAGGCTACCGATTTTACCCGTTTCTATCCCTTAAACATTAGAATTTCCAAAAATCCCGTGTTAGTGGATCTATTTGGCGGGAGACCAACCTACGGTCTAAATTTAATCTCTCTAGCTTCAGGTGCTTGGGCTATGGAACGATGAATCAGTCAGTCATGTTAAATTGAAAATTTAATTGAAAAGCAAAAGTACTTCGAGATGGCAAATTGGGGCAGAGTTTTATTTCTTTTTTAATAGAGGGGATATTGCTACTACATGTGATGTCAAAGCTTTCGCAGAACTATGCGGAAGTTAAAAGTTACTGATTGCTAAAAATTATAAAAAGTAATTAATCATATATTTTGTTAATATTTTAAAAGTTAAAAAACTTATTTCCTGATTTTGTTTTAAAAAGCAATTTGCCCAGCAAAAAAGTACATCGTACCTTTAAAACGGTTTATTATAGTTTATTATAGTATGTTCAAAAAGGAAAAAAATATATATTTTGAAAAAATAATATTTTCAAAATTAATGTAAATACATATTATATCGACTATTTCTGATATAGCTGAAGTGTTTTCTAACATCTATCAAAAATTTGGTTAAATCGGACAACTTCTACTTTTGTCAAGCTAGATTGGATAAATGCCACTGTGTACACTAAAACTAAAAATTTAGGTTTTTCAAGATTATGTTTTTACATATTATTTCATAAAAAGAACTTTTTTTAATTAAGCGGTTAAGCACAGGTATTTAGAAACATATTCACGTACTTTTTGTGAAAGCTAATGTTTTAGAAATATTTCTAATATATTTTTTTTTTTAAATCGGTAAAAAGCTGTAATTTTTTCCTTTTATATAGAAACTGTAAAATTTTTTAGACAAACTTATGTGAAAAAATTGCATTTTTATGTAATATTATATATATCAACAATTCCACGAAGAACGTTGCATTTTTATTTTGCAAATATTTTTTTAGTGTAAATGATATATAATGCTAACAGTACTCAAAAAGAAGACAATAAATAGCCTTTTATACACTTTTAAGGTGATACAAATCCCTCAATAACTTAAAGAGATATGAATATTTAAAGTTGCAAACTTTTTCTATTTTGTTAACATTTTTTCAAAAAAAAATAGGAGAATTCCATTTTTATACGAAAAATGAGGAACATGTTTTTGAAAAGTTTTATTATACGTAGTCAAGATTTGTATTTTAATGTAAAGATTCCATATTTTCCAAATACGTTAAAAAGTCAAAAAATATAAATTGCATATTTAACGAAAAATGCAATTGCATTTGTTTTGCCTTAATGTTTTTTAAAGCTTTTTTTACAAAGAGGTTAAATTCAATTAATTTCAGCATATGTACAATTCAGGGTTGCCGAGTACGTATTAATTAAAGTAGGTTTAATTTTTATTTTAGTTCTAAAATTAAGTTTTAGTTTTTAAGTTTTTATTCAATAAAATTTATTATAAAAAAACAACCAATAACTGCGTTATTAATGAAAAATCCAAAAAAAAAGTAAGTAAAAAAGGGATAAATAAAATATTAAAAAAAAAAAACACTTGTGAAGAAAACCATCAAGGCGAAAAAACTCCACGCTCCAACATGCCGGCACCATTGAAGAACCGCAGGTCTTCAATTCAATGAAAGTGGTGCTAGTTTTGAAATCGAACGTTTATAAACGACGTTTTTTGTTTTCACCTCCGCCACTCTGATCTTGCCGTCTTGACCTTCTGTTACGCGAACGACTCTCCCGGTCACCCACTCTTGAGGCGAGTAATTGTCTTCGTGGACGACTACTATTTGACCGACTTGTAGATTGGGCTCTTGCTGGCGGGCGTAATCTTTCGACTTGGCTTGCCAGAACCTCTGCTTGAGAGCGCATAGCATTAGCCATCGCTTCAAGAACCTTAACTTGTTGTCGCTGACGTTTACGGCGGATTCTAGCAGTAGGGAACCCAGACCCTCACCTATCAGAAGATGGGCCGGTGTTAATGCATCTCCGCCATTCCCTCCGAAGTGAGGCGCCACAGATGGTATAAAGCTGAACTCGACGTTTTATGATGCTGCGAACGATACGACATCCCCTTTGTTGCGCTCGAACGTCATTGTTCGAATGGCTCCTACGAAGTTGATAGCGTTGTTGCAATACACCTTGCGAGAAAGACCTCTCCTGGCAGAGAACATTTTAAAAGAAAGAATGAAAGAATTAGAAGGCAAGTTGGAAACTAATTCTAAGTGAACAGCCTTCAAAGTGAAAGAGACATAAACCGCTATATACATTTTTATAGGTTGTCTAACGTAAATACGCAATGATATATTCACGAAACCACAAATATATATAGCATTAATAATCCGTTTTGCCGTGTAGGCACATGGATGGATGAGATTTATCCAATGTAAAATGATTTCTGAATCTGTCCAGAAAGTCACACCCTCGATTTCAAAGTTAATGATTTTCTTAGTCCACAATTTCACACATAGCTCAAGTCTCGAAATAGATTTTGTCTTGAGTGGGGCTACCTACAATTTCGCTATTAGCAAACGATAATAAATGTTACTGTAGTAACAACTTCTTATATAAAGGCAGCATATGCTCGAATCGAAGCGTCAGAAAAGCCATGAATTTGAACTGATGCAGTAGAAGTTGTGTTCTATAGAATAAATTTTTAACAAATTTTCCTTAAAATTTTCCCACGCAGTATTTTATCGCATGGGCATTGACACATCGATTTTCTAAATAAAAAGTTTCTGTAGCAACATTTTGGATTTCGTTATTATTGGGCAAAAAAGTCCGAGGGAATCAAACAACCTTGACGAAACTGACAAAATGTTTCTTTTAAAAGAATCATTCTTCGGAGCCCAATGTATACCTAATGCCTTAGCTGAATCGGAATCATTTTGCAATAATTATAATTAAAATTATCCTGATTTTAATTTAAAATAAAATCCGGATGATTTAAAAACCATTTACTTAATCCTGCTAAACTCAAAATTTGTGTCACTTGATCTCGAATAGTTATGAGCTGCTCAAAACTATCGGCAACAGTTAACAAATCGTCGACCTAGAAATCACTACGAACAACATTTGCTCCAATGAGCAAAGTCTCTTTGTATAAATCACTAAAATAAATGAGGCATCTGATCTCCAAAAACGGTGCAGAAAAAGTACCGTTAGTAGTTACGATGTTTAGTCAAAACACCTGAAGTGGATAAGAAGAATTTTGTCTCCAGAGGGTCATTTGGAAATTTCTGTCGTTTTCACCAACTAAAACTTGACGTTACATTTTCTCAATATCTGCAGTGATTACAAATTTATAAAATCGAAAACGGATTAGAGTCGCATATAAATCTTCTTGTACAGTAGGCTTCGAGTCGTACTTCTTCGAAGTGGTTGAATTAAGAAAATTATATGAAAACAAACAAAACAAAAAAAATATATTTATATTTTTTCAATTAATTATCACTCGCGAAAAAATGTGCAAATGTAAATAAAAAATTAATTCTTATTTTAAAAAATTTATTAAAATGCCGGTGGTAGTGAATAATTAAACAAATATTTATCCCGTGTAAAATTAATGTGGATTTACGCTTGTGTCAAACAATCGCGAACTTGCTTCACTTCGGGCGTTTGGTTCACAATATTATATATGTGTAAAATAATTTCAAAAGAAGAGTAAATAATATTTTTCTTGCAATAAGTGAATTAATAAAAATTCTAATTAATTTATAGAACTCTACAATATAATTAATTTACAGATTATAGGAAAAAGTTATACTATCATTTAGGCTTGTTTCCTGTGTTTCTGATAATCCAGAATCGCTGTTACTTCCCTGGTTTGGACGGCAACGGCAATAAAAACGGCAGCAATAAAACATCTGCGGTAGTTTATTTTTTATACCAAATTATTCGTGCATAACACTTTTTATTATTATTTGCAGTAAATTAGCAAATTTAAGTTCTCATTTACTAATTAATTTAAATTAGTAAAATTGTTTTTAATGATTTATTTTTTTTTAACTTTTTTTACAGTACCTACTCGGACGTTTTGCTTTAATGTTTTTTAAGACTTTTTTTACAAAAAGTTTAAATTCAATTAATTTATGAATTTAGAAATTAAAAAAAAATGAGGATTTAAAAAAAGTTTGAGCACTGCGTGAATTAAGAAAACGACTTGTTGGTTTGATTATATATTACAAACTGTAACTCTTTATTTGTTATCATGTATTATTTTTAATTTCTTCTTTTTCTTTTCAGCATAACAGTTAAATTTTTCATTTCAGCATGTGTACAATTCAGGGTTTCCGAGTACGTATTATATATTATGTTATTTAATTAGGTTTAATTTTTATTTTAGCTCTAAAATTAAGTTTTAGTTTTATTGTTTTAATTCCGTAAAATTCCTTATAAAAAATCAATCAATAACTGCGTTATTATTGGTAAAAATGAAAAAAAAAAATTAAATAAAAAAAGGATAAAAAAATATTTATAAAAAACTATTGGTGGAGAAAACCATCAAAGCCGAAAAACTCCACGCTCCAACAGCATTAAATTATAATTTTAAAAATATATTCGTATTAAAGACGACATTCCAACGCCGTTTAAATCATTAAAATTCACAAAGCCGTCTCAGAGACATTGGTATTTAAAGTTACAAACTTTTGAAATTTTTTGGTTTTTGAGAAAGTAGAAAAGCGAGTTTTCGCAATTTCGTGAAACTGAAACTAATAAATGGCTTAAAGAAGTTTGTGTATAAAAATTTTTATAGAGATTGAAACACATCATGTAAAAAAATACATTTTTAAAACGCATCGGGTAAAAAATGCATTTTTATCTCTATAAAAATTTTTATACAAAAACTTCGTTAGGCCGTTTATTAGCTTCAGTTTCACGAAATTGCGAAAACTAGCTTTTTTACTTTCTCAGTAACCAAAAAAATTTCAAAATTTTGAATATATATATATATATATACAAACTATAACAATATTTCATCTTGAGTTGGGAAACGTCTAAGCATTGCTTTGGGAGATCTAGGCTCTTTACAGTATGTACGTTGTTTAAGTGAAGGGATTTCTTACAAGGGTCACTCGATATCTTGAGACTAATCACTTCGGAGTCCTCTTCATAACGTTGAGTATTGCCTGTCCATTTTAAGCATATAAGACTAGGAGTTCCTTTCAGATTTAAATCTTCCATCAATGTAAGTGAACACCCATCGGCAAAGAAAGCGTATGTTTTTACTTGAGTACCATTTCCATATAAAATGACTGGAATAATGTGAAACATTGCTGCATTTTCTGGTTTTCTAACAACATTACAAACGCCGTGTATCTTTTTTTGAAGTAGGGGACGATATAAAAATTAACAACCATCTATTCTACACAGTTGACTAGATTGACACTCGGCTTTGGTATGAGGTATAAAGCATCTTCGACACAACCTGTATGTGCGTACTAATTCCCATTTTTTCGACCTACCCAAGTTTTTGAAATTTTCATATGAAAATAAATTATCGCACGCGTTACCTTATGCTAGGTATTTGAATTGTCATTTAGCTCAAAATGTGTACATACGTTTCCACGTTTAGTGAATTTACCACCGTGATGATCTGGCATTATGACACTGTGCTAACTGAGAACCAAAATTTTCGTGGAAGATAGAGAAAGTTTGTGCATTCTCTAAAAAGCTGCAATAATTTCGGGAAATTTAAGAACAAGTTCCTGATAAATTTTCGGATTATTTAAATAGTCCTTTAAACCAGCTGATTTCATTGGGGTGATTACGTTTTGAACCTCTAATGCAAAGTCAAATAGCGACTATAATTAATCCCCTCACTTGGCAACAATTCTCAAACACGTTTTGGAAGAATGTTGAGAACAATTTACGGTCTGCCGAACTTCATTCCTAGCGTCTCTATAATTTGAAATAACAAATTCCGTACAGCTTTTAGAGCATCACCTTCTACCGAATTTCTAATTCGAAGCAAACTCTCACTATCACTACCATATCTCTTTCGTTTGTTGGTACAGTGCAAAAAATGGAGTCCAATCCTCCGGATTTCCTGCGAATTTTGGCAAGTCTTTTGAAAAATTTCGTCTAGTGGCAATTTGCTTACGAATGAGTTTTGTAGTTATTGTTCCATAGTGCATTTTTGTTGCCACATAAATACTCAATCTTTGAACAAGAAAGCTGATGAGTTTACACATATTTTTGAAAATTCGAGCGTAGACATTATATCTACTTCATGGACGTGGTTTAACTCGGATATAAATGACTTGTATGTATCTCTGAGTGGCTAAGCAATCTTAAGAGCAGAGTAAGACATGGCGTAAAAAATGGCATAAAATACAACACACTAAGATGCACTTGTGTCTATGACGAGGTCGAGTACATTCTTATTGAATGGAGGATACACAAATGCTTTTAAATACTGCCTAGTAGTAGAATATTCATGGACTCTTTTATGTCTATTTTAAGACTATTATCCTTACCATATGAAGATGTAGTCATTCTTGGCGAATTTTACTCCAACATATTAACTGGCTCTTAACTTGCTGACAATAAGAAGTCTCTTGGACTAACACCAACCAATACTACGAGGGCGGATCAATAAGTCCGTGATTTTTCGAACTTCCCTCGTAGTTATATGAAATGCAACGCTATTCCCATAAAGTACCACCTGTTAATAGACTACTGTCAAATTTTGAGCAAGTGTCGTCATTTAATTTGCGTTTAACAGCTGTTCAAAGCATACAACCTCGTGTATTTTTCTAAAAATGGAAAAAAGTGAATTTCGAGTACTCATTAAACATTATTTTTTGCGAAAAAAAATCGTCAATCAAACCAAGAAAAAGCTCGATAAATACTATGGGGACTCTGCACCACCGATTTCAATGGTAAAAAAGTGGTTTATTGACTTTCGTTGTGGTCGCACAAGTACAAATGATGCTGAACGTTCTGGACGGCCAATTGAGGTCAGTACACACAAAAATGTCGAAAAAATTCACGATATGGTGTTGGCCGACCAAAGAGTAAAAGTGCGTGAGATTGTTGATACCATAGGCATTTCATATGGCAGTGTGGTTTAAATCTTAAATGATCAGTTGGGTTTAAGAAAGTTGTGTGCACGATGGGTGCCGCGTTTGATCGTAAACGTAAATGTGCGTTAACTTCAAAGGATTGTTTGAAGTTGTTTAACCGCAATCCGAATGAGTTTTTGCAGCGTTTTGTAACTGTGGATGAAACATGGATCCATTACTGTACTTCGGAGACCAAGCAGCAGTCTAAACAATGGGTTTCTCCGGGTGAACCTGCTCCGAAGAAGGCCAAGGTAAGTTCGTCGACCAATAAGGTGATGGCAACAGTTGTTTGGGATGCACGCGGGATAATCCACATCGATTACCTTCAAAAAAGAAGTTCTTTTTCATCAAGATAATGCACGGGTGCACACGTGTGCAGTCTCAACGGCAAAACTCTACGAATGGGGCTACGAATTGGTACCTCATCCGCCATATTCTCCGGATTTAGCCCCTAGTGACTACTTCCTATTTCCAAACCTAAAGAAATGGCTCGGTGGAAAGAGATTCAGCTCCAATGATGAAATTATTGACCAAACAAATGCCTATTTTAAGGACCTCGAAAAATCCTATTTTTTACGCAAAGTAAATGACTTGCTCAAAATTTGACAGTAATCTGTTAACAGGTGGTACTTGATGGGAATAGTGTTGCATTTCACATAACTACGAGGGAAGTTCGAAAAGTACCACCCCCACACACTTTACTAAAACCAATAGAACGTTATTGGAAATAATTTTTGTTGCTAACCACGTAAATGTTCTTTTATATTATCTGTTATTCGCATTTTGCTTTTCTAAACATGATCATGTTTTCATGTATAATTTTCAACCACAAATTTCTGATTATGAAATAATTTATCGTGTCTTCATGAACATTGATTATAACTTCTAGCAGCATGAATTTTATAAAATTGATCGGTCTACCATCTTCCACATTGAATCCAGAGATGATGAATTATCTTTCCTGCAAGAAAATATTAATGGCTTATTTCACGAAACTGTACCTCTGAAAACAGTAGTAATTGGAGAAGAAGTAAAACCATGGTTCTTGTAGGAAGTTAAAAACTTATTGTTGAAAAGTTACAGCAACCCCAACGCCACCGACTATTATTATCTTGTGAGTAATCATTTTAATAAGTTATGAGTTACTTAAGTACATGAAAAGGAAACACACTTGTAGTTGAAACGTTGATTGTAACACAAATGGGTTGCTAAAAATCACGTGAATTATATGAAATAATTAATTAATTGATTGAGAAGCTATACTGAAGTATATTTTGAATTTATTATTAAAATTAAACACGTATTTAAAAATTGCATTCTTTTTTTTTTGTAGGATTTTCAAAATTTGCCTTTTAAAATAAAGTGAGTTGAATAACCCCTAGCGCCATCCTTATTTTATTTATTTCAACATTTATTATTAAAAAATATATTGCTAATTCCCGTTAGAAATGTTTTCGAATTTTACAGCTGCACAATATATATTGTTCAGCTCGGAACGCAACACTCAAATGTATTAGAGATGCAAAATTTTCAACCAAATTTTTTAATTTTATTGATTCTAAGAAAACTTGAAAACATATTCGTTAAATCGGAATAAGAAAGTTTACTAATTATGCAAAGTTAATGATGAATTTGTGAATTTACCTATGATTGAAACTGATCAAAATGTTTACTAAAACTACATCAGTATAGCCAATAGGCACAATCAACTCAATTTTATAGATGTAACTCAAATAGAAGTCTACAACAGTGGCATGTCTGTAAAATCAAACGCTGTTCGATCTGACGAAATAAATCCAAAATTTCTAAAGGTTCTTCTGCCACAAATACTATCACAAATTACTCATATCTTTAACAAAATCGTCAGTTACTGTAGCCTCCCGTTTCAATGGAAAAAAGCCAAAAAAAAAAATTCCAATACCTAAAACACGTACAGACTAAAGACCCATAGCAAATATTCCATTTCTATCAAAACCTTCTCCATAAACAAATGTCCTCATTCCTACATAACAATAATATGATCACTGATCGACAATCTGGGTTTAGATCTAATCATAATTATTTAATTGCTCTAATAGATGTTACTGAGCATGCCAGAAAAGAAATTGAAGAAAATAGTGTTACTTTATTAGTTCTATTAAATCATTCTAAAGCCTCTGATACAATCGACCACACAATACTTGGATACAAGTTTCGAAATTTATTTAATTTCTCGTCCACTACCACACGCTTATTGTAGTCATATTTTAAACACCGTAAGCAGTATATTCACACTAAATGCCTCTCAGTTAGAAGAGGTATTCCTCAGCGTTCAATAATCGGACCACTTCGTTTGCATAAACGACTTACCCCATCAACTCAAGCACCGTCAAATAAGAATGTATGCAGATGACATCCAGATTTATGACAGCTGTGAAATAATGTCAGTTGATGAATGTGTGTCAAATCTAAATGATAATTTACATCGTATATACATTTGCTATATTGGAAAACTCAATATTGTACACCTATGCACCTATAAGAATTCTGTTAGCAAAAATATATTGATACATTATATGAATTATTCGCCAGTTTAACGCTCCTAGCAAACCAAAATTTAAAGTAAACTTCATTAATATCACCCGTTATATTTGCAACGTATTAATGCTTAAACTAACTAAGGTTTTAATAATATTACATAATATCATTTACAAGCTGCAACCTGATCACTTTTATAAAAGTCTTAAATTTTCTAGATCAACTAGAGTGAGAAGAAGTAATACTCTACAATACAACAATTTTTCATTGCTATCCGTCTTTGGAACTCTATACTTTATAGTGCACAAATCACTAGTAATGCCACAATTTTTATAAAATGAATACTGCAACATTACACATTCACATTTATATGTAATAATTTTCTAATAAATTATGTAATTTTACGATTGTAATACCGAATTTACTAAATTCTATGTTTCAATCAATATAAGACTAAGTCTTGTGTATATAATTAGAAATAAAGAAAGAAATAAAATTAATAGATTATAGATATATTAATATAGATAGATTTAAAAAAAGAAAATACAAAAAAGGTGTACATAGTATGTATTACACATTTATTTATTGTGATTTACCTTCTTCAGTGTGTACTTCCAAATGTCCAGCTTCGATTAGTTGTAAAAGAACATTTTGTGGTACATTTGACAGATCAGTTGGGGGATTTTCTGATAAATTTAGAACATCTGTGTTTACCGTAAAATCTTTTTCCATATGTTTGTTAACATGTTTTGCTTCAAAAGTTGAAGCAGAGCATATACCTTGGCTAATTTCTTCTTTATCTTTACTAATGTTTTTGTCATCGTTATATTGCAGCTCTATAACATTTTCCATCGGAGTTCTTTCAATCTTAATACAGTTATTACCATTTACATTTCCAATTCCATCAAAATCTGATGATTCATCAGAATCATTAATCGAAGAAATAGGCGAACGAACTTCCTGAAATAACATTGAATAAATTAAATATACATAGTTATAAAATCAATTGCCTCATTTAAAAAAGTTAAACTAAAAATCGTTTTGACGGTTTATATGAAAACAATAAATAAATTTGTTCAAGACAAAATTGTCGAAATGAGCATTAATTTTATCAAATCTAGACCTACCTAGCAAAAATTTTAGTTGCCATGTAATGCGTTAAGAAGCTAATATAAAGGCTTTTCACTACTTACAAATTAGCTGAATAACACATTATTATAATTGTCATTATAATCAAAATAACTACTTCCAAGCTGCTCAATAATTCATTAAAAACAATAGGAACTAGTTAAATTTTAGTTTCAATACTAAACAATAAGCAAAAATTTTATATTTCAAAAATTGTTGTTGTGCCTGAAAATATTTAAAATATTTTTTATATGAAGTACTTTATAAAAAGTATATTAACATTAGTTTGCAAATTTTTATATTGGCAATTGAAAAAAGCAATAGCTTTTTTAGTCTTATTTTAATAAAAATAATAAACTTAAAAAGCCAAATTCATTATATCTATCAAAGTTTTTTTTTCGATATTCTTCCGACGTTACACAGTGAAACAGAATCTAAATGTTTTGAAAATAAATCTGTAACTTCTAAAAGGCTGCTTGGATTTACATGAAATCCAGCAGATGATTTTACAATTTTAAAATTGGAGTGAGTGCCTCAAATATCCATCATGAGCGTAGCTATTGGAGCTCAAATTTGATATAAAAAAGGTCAAATTCGAGAGAGCTTGTATCTAGTCCTATTGAGTGTTTGAAATTGTTTTTAATTTTAAATCGCTGTGAAGATACCTTTCAGAAGAGTGTAACATTATTTATGTTCTTAAAGAACATTTTATTTTATTTATGCACTTTTTCTGTAAAAAACACAACACACACACACACACAAAATCATAATCTTTGCAACTTTCAATTTCAAAATCGTTTAATTTTGGACTCGGAAGAGATATCGACTTTTTTATTTGATACATAATTTTGTTTTTTAACTAATTGGGTAAAAGTTTTAAAAACCGGACAAAATTATTGGGCTATATATTGAAAACACTGGACAAATTCAGATAATTGAAATTTCAAATGCAAAGAACTTTACAAATATAAAAGTTAAATAGCACATACACGCATTTTTTTTCATAAGTCTTATCTTATAAGGTCTTATAAGGCTTTAAGAAGATGTAACATTTGGCAAGCGGTTAGAAATTTTCTATGTCAGATGTACCTGTTTTGAGCCAAAATAGCTACGCCTCTACCAAACTTAAAATTTTACACTTTTCTGCTATGTAAAATTTCAAGTAAATCTAACTAGCTGAATAGATGTTACAGATTTATTTCTAAAACACTTCGATTCTGCCCCACAGTCCGTTATTAATAAGAATTAATAAGAATGTTCAAACCATGGTAATTTTCTTTTTTTAACTACAAATTAAGTCATTGAAAAAAATTGCTTCGACTTAATTCGAAGTTCATGAATTATAAATCAATAAGACAACGTAATACTTTTAATCTCCAAAAGTACCATTTTGACATGATCAGTACCATTTTACAACGAGTGTTTTTTTTACCGTTAAACAAGTTTAAATCATAATAAAACAAATAAATATATTTTTAATATCAATGAAACGGGCATTGTTGGATAGAAAATTTTATCACATTAATGTTTAAATTATGCCACGGCTGGCATGTACAAGGCACAGCCTTGAAGAAGGATTTTCACAAACTTTTCGCAGCATATGCGGCCGTATTTCGCCAATAACTCTTTAAATGTTACTTCCAAGTGTTCAATTGTCTCTAGTTTGTAGACATAGACAAGTGGGTTTACAACCCCAAAGAAAATAATCACATGATCTTGGTGGCCAATTAATTGGACCATTACGTGAAATTACTCTTTTATCAACAGTTTCTTTGAGTAAATCAATTGTAGCAGGCGCTGTGTGGCATGTGGCTCCATCCTATTGGAACCACATGTCAGCAAGAATAATGCCAGCTAATTGAGGTACGAAAATGTTTCTAATCATGTCCTTATACCGTTCACCATTGACAGTAACATTTTGACGATCAATAATTTTGAAGATATATGACTCCACCAGCCCATAAATTGCATCAAACAGTAATTTTCTGTGGATGTAATTGTATTTGGACAAAAGCTTGTGGATTATCCTCACTCCAAATGCGACAATTCTGCTTATTTACGTACCCATTCAACCAAAAATGGTCTTCATTGATGAACAAAAATTTGCTGTGCTTTAGCCCATTCACGAATTGGTCACTTGGCTCTAATTCCTGCAAAAGTTGAACCTTGAAAGCTTTTAAGCCAAGATCCTTTCGTAAAATCTTCCATAAAGTGGAAGGACACAACGCCAGTTGCTGAAAACGGCAACGAATTGATTTGGATCTTCTTCAATGCTTCCCTATATACATTTCCCAGTGCGCACTTTTCGGCGTTTCAAGGGATGCACATTATCAGTAAGAGTAAATGATCCATTATAATTCGAATTAGCTGCTCTGAAAGACGATTATGTACGCCATAAAATAGACGAAGTGCACAATAAGTTTTCGAGCAGAACTATTATTTTGTTAACAAAAATCAGGAATTCACAGAAATTTAATTACTTTCATTTTATTAGTATATTTTACTTTTTATAAAAATATATACATTTTTTTCTGATTTACAATAATAAAAAACAAAACATTTAAATAATAAACAAAAAAACAAAACAAAATCTGACTAGAAACTTCTGGCAACTTGGCAAGTATTTAAAGTTTTGCAACGATCGTTTGCCTATTGAAGAATCAATCCTAACATCAGTGTTGCCAATTCATGGTGACCAAAAATGTATAAAAGAATGCAAAAAAGACTATACATTTTTTGGGAACAAAACGTACAAAAATTAAATAAAAAACAGAGATAACTTGTTCAATAGCACTTTTTATAATCACATAAAAATTACATTATGTAAAAATCGAAGATAAATTTTAAATTTATAACTGTAGACAAAAACCATGTCAGTTAGGTAGGTAAAAATTGTAAAATTGATACATTCATTAGAAGTGGAGTTTGGGCCACATTTTTGGACCAAATGGGTGCAGAAAAATAGCACATAGAAATATCCTCACATATCATAATCTAAAGCAACTTCATACGCCTTTAAAACATGAATTTGATGATCATTCAAAATTTGAGATTCTGTGTGGGGTGAATCCAGATTCTAGGAAAACAAAGCGAAGAGGGCGAACAAAACTGATCATATCTAACTTTCAGAAGTTTTAACACAGTAAGTTGAAAGGAGTTATAAACATTTTTCAAAATTTAATGTTTGGTTCTGTGTGGGGTGAATCTATATTCAAGGAAAACAAGGCAACGTTTGCGGACAAAGCTTTTTGGAAATGGTGGATATAGTATTCTACTATAATATCCATTTTTCAAAACCTTTAACAGAGTAAGTTAGAAGCAGTTATAAACATTTTTAAAAATTTAATATTTGGGATTATGTGTGAAATGAATCCAAATTGCAGGAAGAAAAGGCAACGTGAGCGAACAAAACTTTTTACATTTCATAAATATAGTATCCCATTGTGATATCCAGTTTCACAGATTGAATTAGAAGGAGAAATAAAAATTTTTCAAAAATTTAAAATTTGGGGTTCTGTGTAGGATGAATATAGATTCCAAGAAAATAAGGCAACGTGGCCGGACAATGCTTTTTGGAAATGATAGAAATAGTATCTCACTATGATATTAATTTTTAAATTAAATTACAAATTTGTTTTTATCTTTTATATATTTTTTAAAAACAATATTTTTTTCTCAAATATAGCGACCATAATCTATAAACATTAATAATTGTTTAACAATAAAATAGGGCCAATTTCTTTTATATTTTAACGACGGGAATTTCTTATAAAAATAGCTTTTAGTAAATATTAGAAATATTATCGAAATTTCTAATTTACAATGTTTGATTAATTTTAAGCGTATTTCATATAGTCGATTCGGCGAAGTTTAACATTTAAGCCATTCAGGGTTAACTTCATTTAAAAGTTTGTGATTCGCATTAAAAATAAAATTGGGAAGTATAAATAAATATGGCATGAAATTTTGTTTAGTCATAGGGAATAATTTTTGTTTTTATTTTAACAATTATTTACAATTTACTTTTATTTTTTTAATAACTAAATTAATTTTTAATTTAATTTCAATTTTATTACCTAAAACGAAACCTAAATGTGATTTTTGTCAAAAATTTTAACTTTTGCTCTATAATGTGATATAGCTGATAATTTAGTCTTTAGACGAAACTTCTCTCTCTTCTATATTTTGAGTAAACTATACCGTAAGTTATAAAGTCATAAGTTTTTGCTATGGAAAAATTTTAAAGATTGAATTTGTCAGTCAACTCTTACGAATTACATAGAAACAGTGATGCCAACTTAGTCCTTTTCTGGCTAGATTTAGCTGTCCAACACAGTAACCAAAAAGTAGGAAAATATTAAAATAGCTAAATGGTTTCAAAGTTTAACTTTTGACCGAATATCGAGGGAGCCATAACTCTACATCCTGTTATACAACTCTGACACCAAAATTTGAACTTGTGGGAAAAAAAATCAAAAATATAAAAAACTGTGGTCATACTATTATTTTTTCCTACTTTTTCAATTTTGAAGAACTGTAATCAATAACGATAAAAACTGTGAATGCAACTTGATTGGTTATAGTGTTACTTACAAAATGGTAGTAGTCATTTTGCCAAAAACAAAACCTTGTTCGAAATTATTGTAACATTAACTCGGTTTAATTGAAATATATCTATGTACGCACCTGTTGGAAATAGCTTTCCGAGAACTGTCGTGACTGAAGGACGTAATTTTTGGTTAATATATTTTGAAGGGGAAGCACTATTATTTAGCGTATTTATATTCTACACCACCATAGGTGGTTGCGGTATTACGCGTTTGTGCTGATGCTTTTAGCACCCAAAAATAATGGTCTACGACCCACCTTAACGATCTCCGTCCGTCAAACTACATTCGCAGTTTTTAAACTAATTGAATATTTGGCATATATGTCTTTTATAGCAAAGCCTATTGAAGTTGGTTATGATCGACCCATTATTTCACCTAGCCCCCATACAAATGTCCTCCTGAATAAGGGATTAACGACCATGAATGTCTTAAATATAGAAATATTTACATGAAATTTAGCATGTATAGGTTTTACATAAGTAAAAGTTTCATGAAGATGGTCTATAATTGATCATAGCTCCCATATAAACCTCACTTCCGTAAAACACTTTAACATGCATAAATTCTTTACAAATCTTAGTTTCAAGTTAATATATGAAACAAATAAGTTTTATATAAGTAAAAATCATAATGCCAAATTTTATAATTTACCATAAGTCCCATATAAAGCCCACTTCGGGAGTCACAATAAATGGAATAAATAATATTATATAAAGCATACATATGTTTCATAGAAATATACAATACTCTTAATACAAATATCGGCCAACAATTAACCCCAGGTTTCATATAAGACTCTTTCCCGAACTTTTATGCACAAACAGAATGGTGTAAGGTATCATATAATCGGGCTTGACCGATTATATTTTTCTCACTTGCCTTATTTTTTTTTTTTTTTTTTTTTTTTGAAAAAAATGAAATAAGGAACTTTTTTAGTGAAACGGAGAAATTTTTATTTGACACACAGTATCGAAGTACATTTCAAAATCATTATGCTGCAAAAAAATATTATTTTGCAAAAATATTATAGTACATTAAAAACGTTCCAAAATTTTTCGTATATTATATTAGTGTTTCATCGCACATTTATAAAAAGTTGTCAGGTCAAAATTAGTTTCCACAAAAAAATCCTAAAAACGCCTAAAACATGGCATATTTAATATTTCAAACTTAGCCGAGGCACACTAAAATCGTTGAAACGATATACCAATCTATATCTCTTATTATTCCAGTCATCAAAATCCATACGCTATTCAAAAATAATAATTTTGCATTTAATTCCTTAAACATTTTGTAGTGTGTATTTTTAAAATAAAAAATTTTGTTACGTTTTTACCTTTTAAAAACTGTGGCTTATTTCCTTTTAAATAAACCGGATACTTTTAATTGCAAATAAAAGTAGTTTAGTAGTTTAAAAGTTGATTATTTCATATGTACAACAACAACAGTTTAAATAGTCACTATGTGTTCTAATACACACACAATTAAATTACACACTTTATACAGCACGCTTTAATAATATAAGATTATACAAAAAAAGGCAGTTAATTTGTCCTTCAAATTAGACTGACTCAATGATGTTCTCACGGCCAATTTATATACACTGCATTACCATCTAGATGATTCTTGAAAGCTCTATTTCTACAATGATATTAACCGACAAACTAGTATATTCCAATTCTTGAGCTTTCGACGTTAATGTCAGCTTAAACATTTAGTGTTGCCATCCTTACAAACAATGGTGAAAGCTTTTTATTCAATGTTGTATGTTCCACAGCTATGTTAATAATTTCCATAGTTATGTTAAATTCTGTTAACATAAATATAGAAAGGTCGAGAATATTTAACTTTAAACCAGCCGTTAAAACCGTTATATTCAAATTCAAGTACAATTTCGAAACACTGCCCCCGCTTAAGCCTGTTCGTCCCCGTTCTAGATGTACGAACTTCATTTTAGATCTCGGGCTCTTTACTTTCTGTATTCTGTACATCACGTCTTTTAGTTTCTTAATCCCCTTGTATGATCCAACCCAATGGGTTTGTAGTTCGGGAGACAGTCCTTTCTTACGTTGTGGGTTATATAATAGTACAAGCTGGCCTTCGTTAAATCCTTCAGAATTCGCTGCTCGATCGTATCTGGCTTTCATTCTGTCGATGGTAATTTTTAGTCCTCTGCGTACGAATTCATGAAGTTCGTTTAGGTCAGCTTGCTCTTGGGAAGTGTTTTCATTATTTGTTGATGAGGACTTAATACCGAATTCTAAATCACCTGGCAACTTGAGCTCTTTCCCGAAGACAATTTTTGCAGGTGTTCGAGAGGTCGGGTCATGAACAGCTGATCTGTATCCCAATAGAAATTTCGGTATGTGTTCATCCCAGTCCTTCTGATGTGCACTTATTACTTTCCTTAAATATTCCGTATAAATCGGATATTTCCTTCAATGCGGCAAATTCAAAATTTCTACCCTGATCAGACTACAACTCCAGAGGAACACCATAGCGGCACACCCAGTTGTTCACAAATACGCTTATAACCGTTTTAGCTTCCTGGTTGGGTATGGCATATACCTGTGGCCATTTGCTGAAATAATCCATAACCACCAGAACGTAACGGTTTCCGGCATCACTGACAGCGAAAGGGCCACATCCATTGCAATCTGCTCGAGTGGCGCATCTGAGTTATACTGCTGAAGTTGTCCATGACTTCTTCTTAGTGCGCCCTTCGCTGCTATGCATTGTGGACAATCGGCTACTGCTTGCTGAAAACCTACCTAATAAAAACGTTGTTTTAAATTTTCTAAGGTTTTTGTCACAACAAGGTGACCACTGGAACCGACATGGAACTCTTTCATTACTTCGTTTATTTTAGAGGATGGTAATATAATTAGATTTGTCACTGTTTTGCCGTCAGTACTTTTCCATATGCGGTATAAGCAGCCACTTAACAACTGTAGACTATTCCATAGGGCACAATATGATTTCATCAGTGGATTTTCGGCGCATATTTCATGGCGGGCTGGCAGCCAATATTATTTTCGCCAGTATGGGGTCATTTCTTTGCGCTACAGACCAATCTTCACTGGATTCTATATGCATTAGTCGAACATCGATGACACATTCCTTTTCCTCGGCTTTTGTACAATGCTGCAGAGCAGTATTTCAAACCCTTCCGGTTATCGGCCTATTACAAAAATCAAGTAATATCTATTAAGTCTGATGATGTATGCATAAAAATTACGAATATATGATTTTGTATGACTCAAGCAAAAAATAAGTTGTCTCTCGAAAAGTTATAAAAAACTTTTAGTTCTTTTTGTAAGCCAATCGACGATATAAGAAATTTCATTTTGAAAATTCATCAAAAACTTCTTTTTATACTTACACTGCTATTTAAGGATTTCTAGTGCCTTGATTATTATTGTTTTTCATATTTTATTTATTGAATCTACAGTAATTGTACATGAACTAATAATAAGTATTCGAATATCTCATTGGTTTAATTCGTATGTTTTGGGTACTCGTGTTTGATGTGTACGTTCTTCTTAATCGAGTATGACCATTGTTTAGTAGAATATTTCGAGCTAGTGGATTTGGGTGAATTTCTAGATTCCAAGATATTTTTCTGTGTGTTCTATTATTTAATCTTTCACTAAGGGGACGTTTAGATCCTTATGAATATTTGTGTTTTTGACATACCATGGTACCGCAGTTATTATTCGTAAAATCTTGTTTTGATGTCTCCGCATTTTCTCCATATTTAAAGGATAGGTAGGCATGCAATGTAAATGTTATGCTCATTTACCTTTATTTTCCATTTTCGTAACCATCTTTCTATGTCTAATATATGATCTTTCAAGAGCCGAAATGCTTCTTGGAGACTATGCTTCCTGGGGTATGCTTAAAATAAGAATTCTACCTCTTTAACAATAAATTTTCGATCAGTTAAATAGCTTTCTAATAATTTATGAGTAATAATGGATAAATTATGTTTCATCTTATACATCATGCCATAGTGCCATACTTTGTCGAAAGCTCGCGAAACGTCGATAAAAAGATTAGAACAATACTCCATTTCTTTGAACGTTTTGTTTATATCTAGGGTTTGGGGTCGGGATTTCCCGTCAAAATACTCTCGGGAATTCTTTTTCAAAACGGGAAATTAAATATTATCGTGCTTTTAATATTCTGTAACGAATATTTTGCTATTTTTAACACCTTATATCAATGAAAGATTCACGTTACTCTAAAAATGGAAATTATCGTACTTTTAAAATTCTATAACGTTACTCTAAACATGATAAGAGTTTAAAGCACATAATAAAACTAGAACGTTATTTGAGAGAAACGTTAATGTTGTATGAGTTACGTTTTTGACTAATGAATTAGGTTTTTTTCTCTAAGATATTTATGTATTTGTTTATCTATGATTTAACGAATTTACTTACAAGTTGTTTGACATGAAATTTAGTTTTTGTCATGTTAATATTTTAGACACTTTAGTTTTATTATAGATTCAAAATATTTGTTAAAAATAAATTATTTTTATATTCAATTTATATTTTTAGAAATAAAATAGTTTCAAATCATTTTGTACTCTTTATAATATAATTTCCAGTTACTTGAAATTAATTTGGAATCAAATTATTTAAATATTATTCCAAGTCAGATTAGAAAATATTTCAGCGGAAGTATTTGAATACACTTTTATAAAATTTAAATAAAATTCCGAAGTCTTCAACTAATTTAAAAATTAATTTTGTTTTTTTTTTTGCTTAATGGCAAAAAATTTAAGTTGATAAGTGGCGATCAAGTTTTATACAATATTTTTATAAATAACTTTTGAACTATAATTTTTTTGTCACTAAAAAAACTAAACTAAAAAAATTATGAATACATGGTTCCTAAAATTCAGGGAATATTGAATAGATTTTAATAATAATTTATTTAATTGCTATCCTCTAAAGCATTTCAAACAAATAAACGCATTTCAATAAAATTGAAATGCATGACCTGAAATACACGAAAGGTTGAGCTATGTAGGTTTTGATACTTGGAATATCAATTTTACTTAAATAGATATAATTATATTCTTTAATATCATAAACTTACTGATGCTATTTGATAAAGGTAACCGTACCGAAAATCGATTTTTTTCTACAAAAATAAAATAAATAGATTATTTTTATTTCATTTTAGTTAATAATAGCTTTGTTCCAATACTGTTCATTATTGTAAAAAGTAAGGAATTGTAAGAAAAAATAACGAAGTTGTCAAAGTTGGCAAAAAACTAACAAATTTTCAAAAATTTTAAAAACCCTATAAATTTTGAGATATTTTGAATAAAACTTTTGATGATAGTTGATGCATTAAAGACCTCGTAGGTACCTAAATTTTATGTAAATTTTGAATTTAATTGAATGAAGAAAGCAAAAGAACGCAGCTAAAAACCTTTATTTAAATCTTTTATATTTACTACAAATAAGAAATATTTTATTAAGTTAATTAAAAAAGTGCAATAAAAAACATTGTTTATTAAATAGGTGCCAATTTTTAAAACCTATTGATTTACGTAAAATTTTTTGAAAGAAGATGCAAATTTTTGGATAAAAATGTTGAAGATAAATTCATCATTCCTTTTTCTATCTTGGCAAATTAATTTTTTCCCAAATATTTTTTTTTCTTTTTCCCATTGTAAATTTTCCTTCGTATTTAATTTAATTTTCTTAGAAATGGCGTTATACTTTTTATTTCTTTTTATTATTTCATTTTTCATTAATTTAATACGACTTATTATGTTTTGTTTTATTGAATGGAAAAATAATTGTTTTTATAAGAAACCATGGCTTTTTTTCTTACATCTATTGTTAAAAAATCTCCGAAAATTATTTTTTTTGTTCCCGTTTTTCGGGAAAAGAAATATTGTTTATAACATTTACAAGTCTGTATGATTGTTCGACAGTACTGTATTTTTTTAATCTGAATTTATGATTAGATATACATTCCTTTCGATTCAATAGAACGGTTAACTTATTCATTAAGAGTTTCTCAAAAGGCTTTGACATATTTGATAATAGATTTACAGGTCTATACGATTCTACTTGTGTGCGATTTTTTCCTCGCTTAGGTATTGTAGTAACAAGAGATACCTTCCATTCTGGTGAATAATATTTAAGGCATAATATAGCGTTAAAAATATAAAATATTACTTTTAATGCTAAATGGGGTAGTTCCAAAATCATCTTGTTACTGATTCTAGCAATACCTGGTATCTTTTTAGAGTTTAAATGAACAATATCTTTGTCGATTTCTCGAATCTCAAAGCAAAGGGGTTAAACTGCTCCGAACTAAGGCTTACAAACTCCACAAGAGATCTGTGAAGTTGCCACTCTCTTCGAGCTCTTCTTTTTTCAGTCAAGAGCCGTTCGACATCTACGCAATATATTCTATTATATCTGTTTTATCGGAGGCTTAGGGTAGCATGCTCAACAGCAAATTTTAAATTTCTATTAAAATTATTGAGAGAGAGATCGATTTCTTCTAATGTACTTAGCGATATGTTTTCCGTGCAGTGAGTTATAATGTGTTTCATAACTCCAGGTATTTTATTTTGATCAGACGTAGTAGGTTCTCCGATCGAAATCATATTCAAACCCATTTTAGAAATTGTATCAAACAAAACACGGCCTTTTGGAGTTATTAGTCGTGATTTCTAGAATTTATGCTTAGTGTTATAATCGCCAGCTGTCAGGAAGCGTGGTCGCCTATAACAATCTCTAATACAGATTGTTGTAGCTTGAGGATAATCTTCACAAAGACCACACATTAATTAGTGTGAGTGCTTTTATTAGAATAGCCGATCCTCCACATTCTCTTTCTCGGGGATCCTTTGTATCATAAAAAACATATCGATTTATCTGTAATATATTTCAGGATGTAAAATGAGTTTCATAAACTAACATTATAATTGTTGGTTTTTCAGGAAATATTCAAGTTTATTCTTATGTTGGCGTATGTCGTTTGCATTTCTTGAGATAGTTCATGGTTTATTTGGAATAGCTTGTGACAGCAACGATTGCATCTTGCGCATTTCTTGCATTATATTGCTCATAGAGTTTGTGAAATTATTTACCGATTGCACGAGCGTCTTTATTGTAGTTTCCGGCCTAGTAAAACAGTTACATAATTGAATCGAATATAATATTATAGGGTAATTAAAAAAAGTTAACCCAAAATTACAGTTTTAAAAACTATATATCTTTTTTTTAATTTGGCATTTTCATTAAACTAGTCATCGTGTATTTTATCGATTATGAATGCATAACATATCGCTTACGGTTCATGTCTTATGGACTTTCAAAGTAGGACATCTCGGATATTTTTGCAAAAAATTACAAAGTTTAAAGTTAAAGAACTTTTATAAGCATTACCCTGTTTTAACAAAATAGCAATAGAAATGGAATTTAATGATATTCCTCTTTGTCATAAAATCATAAAAGTTAAACATCTTTCTGACGCAAGGAGCCCTAAAAAGGATATACTGAAAAAGAGCCTTCTAATTTTTATTATCTTTGGACATGATGTTTACAATCAATTTGTCGTTATAGTGTAAAAATTTCAAAATGGGGTCTCAATGGGATCAGAAGTTACAATAATTGTTCCAACTTTAAAGGTTCATACAATATGAATCGTTAGCGATATGGAGTAGGCTGATACGCCATATGAAGCGCATGGAAAGGTGGATTATATGCGCTCAAGTTAATTAAAAATCCGAGCTGGGTCAAAATTTTTTGGAATTACAAATATTGGTTTCCATAAATCTTCTCTATAAATGAACAATTTACATTGAAAAAATTAAGAAGATTTTTATTTAAATTTTATTTTTATTTAATATGTATACACCAACTAATTTACTTTTAAAGAAAAATATACAAAAAATGCTGAAAATAGTTTCGAATCTCCTTTTAGAAAAAATCGTCAAATTTGCTACAAAATCGTCGTCAATAGGCCATTTTTACAACCAAAAATCATAAAAATTGCGATAAATCGTCAATTCTGTCAACAGTGTCAATTACATAAGCTAAAATCGTACTACTTTTTATTTGTATTTGTATTTATATCAGACACCGGCGCCCATGGCACTCCGGGGCCGAGTTTTTTCGATATTTTCACATACATACAACACGAACGTCAACTGAGCTAAGCAATTGAGGGCGATTAAAAACCAAAAAAATATTTAGTTTTGTTTAGTTTTCACAAACCTCAGGTCTACAACTGAGATTAACGTAGATATAATATGTGAGATAACGCAAGCAGAAGAGAGTAACCATTTTGTTTATATTATGTTTAATCTTAAATAAGGGGTACACGTACTCTAATAAATCCTATAAGATATCATTATTTTCAATCAGTCACAGAATAAACATGTACTTTTTATTTAAAAAAAATCGCACGTTTTTAACACAATTTTTATACAAATATTTTTTTAAATGTAAAACAAGCATTAAAAAAAATAATTTTACAAAAAACATTGTTTTTTTTAGTAATTTCCAAAATATATAAGCACACACACATACAAACTTCCGTGTGTGTATTTTTTGACAGTGAAATAATTCTCTCACACTCTCTGACAGAAAAATCTTACATATTATGTTATGTCTAGACGGGCTGTAAACCAGGTTCATGTCGCATGGTTGACGAAAATAAAACACATAACAAAGAGTGTAAGAAAAAATTATATTTTTGTATGCTAGACATGGCATAATTATGTATAACGTAGTGTTAAAAACACAGCTGATTAATTTTATCGCGTGTTTAAACTGTAAAAAAAAAATTAATTTCAACCTCTTAACAGTTGCTAATAACGTCAAACTTCATATATAAAAATTTTGAGCAAAAAATCCTATCCGAACTGCTATTACCTTATTTAATATGCCGTGATACATTCCTAACAAAGAGCGTAAACAAACCAAATACACTAACACATTCAAATTTTTACGTCCTCTCTTTGTGCTGTAATGAACATTAGCAAAGTATTTTTTTTTCTATAATTTTGAATATTGTTTTTTTTTTAGTATATATAAAAAAAAAACTACCAAAACAGAATTTTATTAAAACAAGAAAAAAACCTTATTTGATGTTGTTTAATCTACCTCTATTTTGTACACATATTTATATACATTTAGTTTTTACTGAATGTATAATAGAGCAGAGGTAATGTGAGTTAATGTTTGTATTTTTTATATACGATAAAAAAATTGTCACTTGTATAGTGAGAGAGCTCATTTATACAATCTTATCAACATATTTAGATCTTATATTTAATAAAGGTAATTTTTTTATTAAAACCAAATAATGATAAGTTTTGTTTTAAATAATGATTTAGAACATAAATTTAATAAATAAATTTAATAGTCTTTTAGTTGAGACTTTGCTTTTATTCAATATCAGAAATTTCAACTCATAATGTTATGATATTTATGTCAGGTTGCAAATTATATTGGGGTTTCTTGAAATACATGATGTGAACATGCAATACGATATTGCCATAGCTAAACTTTTTTTGTACTTTCCTTTTAACACACTTCTCAAAATTTTTATACTTGTTATGCCATTACACTGCTATTTTACGAGCTTACACTGTTATTTTACGAGCAAAATTACCACACTTGAGCTTATATTCGAGCCTATATTAGAGAAATAAAGTATATATATTATATATATAAAAGTTTAAAAAGTGTTCTACTTTGATACTACTCTATATATTTAAAAAGTTCTGTGAATTTTTTAATAACTGTGGCAAAAATACGATAGTTTTCCGAATTATTCGGAGCCCCAATTCTAAGCTCTCTATTAATATACTAAGGAACCCATCTAGTAACAACACAAAATTGCTTAATCCAAGTAGCAAAACATCATCCTTATTATTGGGAATCTTTTACGCGCAGTTTTAAGACCTCAGAATATCGGATTTTTACCACCAATTTAACCAATTGGTTTCAGAATCATCCGTTTTGGTTTTCAATACACATCGGTTATTCAAACTGTAACTCATATATCAACACAAACTTTCACCACCTCACATGCAGAGGTATTGTAAGGCCATTTTTCACGATCCAGAACTTAGAATTCCAAGCCAGCAAAGTTCAAATCTTTTATTGCAACATAAAAATATAAGTATCGCCTTAAAAAACAACCAAAATATAAAAAACTAGAAATAAGATAAACATTAAAAAACAACAAAAAAAATGTTTAAATAAACATAATTATTTAGTTTCATATGAATTTTTACATAAACTTAGTTCTATATATTACAAAAGAAATCCATTTAAGAGATAGCCAAACCTAGCTTAGTTACATTTTTCATTTAAATTAACTTTTTTCTTATCCCTAAGCTTTTTTCATACGTAGACAAATTAGTAAATGAGATCATTAGGTGTGAGCATTATTAGGTATAGACTAATTTCATTAACTAACCAAAGTTAATGTTGGGGAGCTCCAAACAAATTACAGCATTTAATTTCAGCAACAACTCAACACATACATCGTGATCTTGAAGGCCTTCCAGAACATCGACATCCTACATGTATAGTCAATCCAACATTTTATATAAACCTCTAATATTATTTTACATATATATGTGTACCGTAATAATGACCATTCAAGATGTTTTTTGTTCATTAAGTTTGATCTTATTGGGTTGCAAATCATACCAATGAGTATTGTCAAACCTAGTTAAAATTATCTACTAAAGTTTATTGTGTGATTCTCATTCTTGCTGCTACATATACAAATATTTTCATTACTTTATTTTGGTTGTATGTTTACATTGTGTTTTCATACCTTTTGTTTCTTTTAAATTGCGTCTTTTTAAGGTTGAAACGCGTTCGTAAATTAATTCGGTCCGTTTTAGTATTTTAAACTTATTAATGCTTTTACAAGATATTATTAAAATTTTTGAAATACCGAAGTCAAGTTTGTTATTATTGTATCATCTATATATATAGAATGCAATATAATTTATTACTTTTTTCTTTCGTTGTATTCAAAATACATTAAAATTAAAATTTTTTTTAACGTCTTAGATTTAAAAACAAAATATTACTTATTTTTAATGAATAAATTTGACTTTTGGCATAATGTCTTAGGAGTAAAAGTATATAAAGTGTTACCATAGTCTGTTAGGTAAATTGTTGGTTACTAAAATAACGTTTAGTCATTAGGACATAGGCATTGGGAGGGTTATGAGACTAGCCTATCAACAACATCTGATAGAGTTCATACTTATATATGATAAAATATGTCTTTTTTTTCATTTTTGTCTTTTACGTGACCATAAACGAGCTTTGCTTGATTATTGTTGGACCGAATCCACCTGCCCGGCTGTTAGCTTGCTCATCAATGGATTCCGTATTCCTCCCTTGGTTTTTGTGATTCAGTGGCTAAAATTTACGTTTTTGTTCGTGTACATTACAGTGCCTATCGCTGTTTTACATACATACACACATGGAAAATAAAATAAGTGTGAATTTACTCAAACAAATTTAAAATTGTTATGTTTTAAAATTTTTTAAACGTATATTTATGTTATGATATTATATCGTTATTATTAAAAATTATGATGCTTCTTAAATTATTGATTTATATTTATTCAAGAATTTTAGGTAGAATTTATATTATAGCATGTACTTGATTATTTTAACGATTCAAGTCGTTAACGTTTTAAACTTTCTATAAGAGTGGAATATTTTACTCAGAATTGGATCCCATGATTATTTCTAATAAATCCTATTATAAAAACTTTACATATTTCTTTTCATTAAAATGTTTCAGACATAACTATTCCGGCCAAAGCACTAACATGCTACGACTTATTACCATAACGCCTCTTGTTCATGTAATATGAGGATTTCTTCCTTTCAATCATATTAAATAGCTTTTTATATCTTTTCACATTAGACAGATTCTTCTGTTTTAAATAATATTACATTTTTACACTATTTATATATTATATTGTTCCTATCTGAGTAAGTTGTTTCCTCTTATTTGGAATATCTTGGAAACTCCCGGAGTTCCAAAAATTGTATAGGGATTTATTGAAAAGGTTTATGCTGCAATATAGTGATCCTTAAGTGCCACTCTTGTTGAAGTTTTAACTTTAAAACAATCAAAAACGATCATGAAGTATGTTGGGAGAGTCGGTCTTAAGATAAAATACAGATACTTTCATCTGAATAAATAAATTATTCTTAGATTAAAATTCTGGCTAAAATTGTTAAATAAACTCAAAATAATTATTTGAGAAGTATTTAGTAAAAATAATTTCAGTAATTTTTAATAATAACAGTATAATATCCCAACAAGCACTTTTGGGGCGTATGTCTTCGCTACAGGAAGGATAATAAAGCAAACTCAAAAAAGTAACTATGTCTTCTCATGCTATTATTGACGTTTTATAAATATTTAGTTTGAAAAATAGAAAATTATTTCATAATTTAAACATTTTTGCAAACACACCTAAATTACTGTATACAGAAAAATATTGGTTTTCTTTAAAAACCCCATCCGATCTTAAGACCCCAATGTAGGTTAATTCCAAAATAATATTTTTATTCCATGTATTCGGTGTGGCAACTTGCGATTGTGTCAGTCGTTTTTTTTTTTTTTTTTTTTTTTTTTTGTTTTATAGTGCTCTCTCTAAAATTGTTTTTTTAAGTTTTTTTTTAATTCATTAATTTATATTATTTTGTTAGTGAACTGTGATTGTAAGTGCAGTGATATTTTATTTGCGTGGTACTCTATTATTTTTTTTATAATTTTAATTATTATACTTAATTAGAAAATTTTTTGTTTTAGTTTTTACTTTCTTTCAATTGGTTATTTATTTATTACATTGCTTCTTTCTGTTTTCTGCTTATTTTTATTGCTTTCGTTTCCTTATTACATCTTAAATTTTTATTGTATATATTTTGTATCATACATTAGGCCTTTTTAAAATATTCTCTTAGAAATGTCCTGTTTATTTGAAAATTGTAAGGTTCGAAAAGCTGAATATATGATATACTTGTTCACTTTCAGTGCGATGGTTTTAAGGACAGAGACCTTGATAGAATTGTTGATAAGTTTGATGGTCTTAGGTGGTCTGGTTTTAGGTGTAGGACCATTGATGTAAATTTTTGTAAGCGTTTTGTTGATGCTAAGGCGGGCATTTCCGATATTGGTAAGTGTTTGTCGATTCTCAGTGAGAAATTTAGGAAAATTGAAAACCTTTTCAATAATTTTGATCTCTTACAATTTGTGTGGGCCTCTCCTAAAAGGAAGAAATCGACTTCTAGATTAGAGATTCGGATTGATCGAACACCTATAAGTCCTATATCGCTAAAGAGTGTTCAGTTATCTCTTTCGGAATATTGGCACATGCCAATATTCCGATCGTTTCTGTTGCATTAGTTGATAACAACTCAGAAGAAAATGTCCGTTGGTGGTAGTCAGCATGCCCTTTCATAATCTAATGCCGTTGAGGCTCAAACTTCTTTAGTGGTTGTTAGTGCTGATTGTAATTTAGTCGTTGTACCTCCTCGGAAAACAGTTTTCATTTCCCGATTTTCTCCTGACTCATTTTAATCAATTTAACGAATTGGACGTTATTGTGCTAAAGTTTAACTTTCACAACCCAGGGATATTTCCTTTTTTAAAATAATTGCATCGTTAAATTATTTGATATTTGGTTAACAAATATTCCCTGGTTAGCGAATTTATTCATCGAGATAGGGCGATAATGGTAATGGTTTAGGTTTATTATCTATTTTATCAAACATAACACTAATTTACCAGATCTTTATAGTAAGAGCGTAATTACAATGTTATTGCTTTTAGTGAATCATGACAGTAACATTTTTTGTAGTGATTGTCAGGTTTTTAGAAATTATAGATATTCTGGAATTGAAGGGAATAGTAATATGAATACTGGCCCTGCTTGGTTTACGAATAAGCTCAGAAGGGATCGAAATATTAAGACCAGATTATATAAGACATATATGATTATACGGTCTGCAGTAGACTACATGAGATATTCTGATGTTAAAATTTAATATTTTAAATCGAAGATGTTATTCTGATTATTTGTGTAGAATGGGTAATAAATTAAGAGTTGATCCTAAAAGTTTTTATAATTTTTATTAATAATATTTAATGGTGTTGGGTTGTCCGATGTGGCTGGAGTTCTAACCTCTTTGCAGATTTCTTTCAAGGAATCTATACCTCTGGAACTTATGTTCACAATTATCTTTGTGACCTTAAAGCTTTTAATATTGTTTCCGATTTTCTGATTACTGAAAATGAACTTTTAAGGGTTTAAGGGATTAAGGAAACCTTCAAATTCTCCTGGTCCAGATGTCGTGATGACATCAATACTCCGTATGTACTGTTATGAGTTATAAATTTCACTTACAAAAATATTTAGTTTGCCGTTGATATCTGGTCACTTCCCATATTGTTGGAAGTAGTAGGAAAATGGGAAGGTAACAGTTGTTTTTGTTTTTAATGAGGAGTAAGAGCAATTTTAAAGATCAAATTGTTTGTATGAAATTGAAAACCAATGAGTTTTTTTTTGTAATTTTTTCTTGCATATGCATGTAGGGGCGCTTGTAGCACGAAAAGTGTTTTTTATAATTTTTATTGTTTTACCTTTTTCAATTTTATTTATTCTTATTCACCACCATTTACGGTTTTTCGTTCAAATTTCATATTGACATTTGATCGTAAAGACACCCTGTTTTTATGGTAATGAAGTTCAAATGTCAAAAACATAAAAGGACGACATTTTCGATCAAGATTTTGGTATTTGTAAGTTTGATTATGTGTGTATTTGTATTATGCTGAAAAAACTGAAATTTTCCAAATATTTCCATGAAAACTATGGTATAAAAAGCGGCCATTACACTAAATCATTCCTTTTTCGCTAAAAGCTGTCATCAAGTTTATTTTAAATGTCGTTACTCTATTCGGAAGAAAAATTTAATAGTAAGTTTTTAATTTAATTTTATTTTTTTATATCCTGAGCGCATTTCCCATTTCATAAAAATTATATTTACAAAAACTAAACATTTTTATTAACATCCAATTTATTTCGGCAGAGTGTAAAAATATATATAGTTTCATCAGATAAATCAGCGAACGACAGCTTTCTATAATAACAAAAAGGTAACAAACAAAAAGCAAAAACCACACACACACACACGTATAAAAATTGACAAAACCAATTTCTTTGCAGCACACACCCTACACTTTCATCTACAAAATCAAAATTCTTTTTCTTCATAAAAAACTATATATTTTTCACGGGAACGGGCAACCCTGAGGATAAACCCGCCAGCCTTAAAAATACAAACTAGGAAGAATCCATCGGTGCCTGAACAAGTCGTACAGCAGAAATATTCCCGAAGGAAACGCCAGAATAAACTCCGCACAAAAACCATCTTCGGGTGAGAAATTTCCAAAAGAAAATGTGAAAGTGTAAAAGTGCCACAAAAAAAATTTGGCAATCAAAGATTCATACTAAAAATTGTAAATCTTCCGGGAAAAAAAAAATTAGATAGATTAAAAATAGAAGTTTATTAAAAATTTATTTAAACATAAAAATTGCACTCAAATGAAAATCTGTATAAAAACAAAAAAAAAAAAACAGAAAAGAACAGACAAAAAACTGAAAAAAGAACAAATGACACACAAAAGAAATACATTTTAATTATTTTTATTCTTGATCTTTCATAAAATTTGACTAAAATGTAATTGCAAAAATCAATATAAAAACAAAAAAAAGTTAGTGGTGAAAATGCAAAAACATTAAAATCCTAATTAAAACAAGTGTCAAAAATGTGTAAAAATAAGAAAAAATTTGAGTAAATATCTTAATGAAATCAATAAAATCAATAATATATTGAGTAAAAATAGACATTAAAAAGAAATCTTTTAATAACATAATATGTAAAAGAAAATCAATTAACAGCGCTAATAACCCTTATTAATTAAACATCGAACAACAAAAGAGAACACCAATACATCGGCAGGAAAGCAGCGAAAGATCTTTCGAGGTGGGATCCTGAAAATGTAAGTAAATTAAAAATATCTTATTGAAAATTACCTACACTGTAACTTTTAAATATGATTACATCTTATGATTACTACACTCAGAGTTAACAACATGAGTGAAAATGTTAAATTGTTAAATTAAAAAAAGTGTATGTGAGTTTCTACGAGATTTTATTTAAATTAGTAATTTCAGAAATTTTAAAATTAAAAATTAAAAATGCATTAAAATAATAATTAAATTTAATAATAAAATAATTACATTATTGTTATATAACTATTTAATTATTTTATGGAGAAAAGAAAGAAGAAGAAAATCAGTTATATTCATATACTTTTTTGGTTTTGTAATTTTAACATTGCAATTGACAAGAAGTAATTTGTGTTATTACATTAGAATTTCATTAATTTATTAACCCCATCGCGTTTAATAATTACGATGGTCTAGTGGTGTAACCGAATACCTACCATTCTTCGAACCCTAGGTTCAAACCTCGCCTGGTCCTAGATTTTTTATTTGTTTTTTTTTCGAACTCAGGTTCAAATCCCACTTGGAGAAATCCATTTTTTTATCTTTTTTATATTTTTTCATTAAAAATATAAAACTTTTTTGTAATTTTTACTTTTTTTTATTTTTAATTATTTTTAACCTCTTTGAACATATTTTTTTCATTTTGCACATTTTTATTTTATTATGAATTAAAAAAAAAACTAAACATTTTTTTGAACCCGAGTTCGATCCTCAGTTGAACCCTATTTACTGTATATTTCTATTTTTTTTTTAATTTTAAAAATGAAATTTTAAAAATTGATTTTTGCAAATATTTTTTTTATCGATATTTTTTTAATTTTTACTTTAATACTATTATTAAAATGTTTAAAATTAGTTGACTTTTTTATTTTTAAACATTATGGTTTTGGATTTGATTTATTTAATAAACAATCTGAATATTAAAATGAAGTTCTGAGCGTCCTTTTTATTGGTTCCTGGTGAACTGAATCGGATAACGTAGTGGTTTATTTTTGGGATCATACACAACTTCATTTTCGCTTTTCCTTAGTATGATCATGGTTGGGAGGGGAATTCTACTGTGTTACCATCAACACACAGTCGTTCAACAGTCTAAACATCCGTTTCTGTCTTTTTTCTGCGTCTGCTAATGTTCTCTTTGGCCCCATTTCTATCTCTTGCTCTCTTCTTCTATTTTTCTCTCATTTAAATATAGCACGCACAAGATAAAATAATATTACTGTGCATGTCTACTTGAAGTCTATTTTGAAATAGCATAGAAACCCTCCCGATTGCCGACGAGACAGAAGCTGGAAACTAGTTGCGTGCTAGCTACTTCAATAGATCAACGAAATTTGACACATAAGGAAAAATTGTTTTGCATTTTATGAAATTGAAAACCAATGTATTTATTTTGTATAATAATATGTATGTATGTATGTATGTTAAAGGTACATACAAACAATTTAGCAGGGAGACAATTTTCTATTTTTTTTTTGCACTTTTAATTGTGATGAAATTAAAAACTGATGATTTGTATAAATAGCGTTTGAGTATTTTTGGTTTATTCATCTACATATTTTTATATGGTTATTTTTGTTTTTGTAAGGTGGAAAATAAACTTGAGAATTGTTTTGTTTATATGGAAAAAAATAACCTTGTATAAGGTTTTTGACATTAATGAAGATATATTTTATGTTGTTGAGTATGGTTATGATTAATTTTGAATATTCTAATAACAAATTAAGTGGGAGTATTTATTATTCACATTAAACATATACAGAATACTTCATATCTAGAATATTTTCAAAATTAGTTTATGGCTTAATATTTTTGTATTTATAATATTTTCTCAATTTGAAATATTAAGAGATATACCCAAATTACTCTTTCTTTAGAGATAAATTAGATTAGATATAAATATAAATGTCTGAAGTAAAATTATTTTAATCAGTTAATAAACTTTTAAAAGGCAGCACAAAAAATGGAATTGAATAAAATTACAAATGCTGATATTGTTGCGGCTTTCAATAATTTAAAAACAATACCATATCTAGCAGAAAAAGGATTTACTACCATCAGAGCCATATAGGGTATTAAGTATGTTCCGCCATAAGAATAAATATGGAAATGTGGTGATGGCAGAGCTTGAAGAGGGAATGTTATATCTCCCCAAACGATATTAATAATTATAATATAATTATTAATATAATAATTATAATATATTAATAAATAATTTGGAAGATAAAGTAATAGATTAATAATGAACAATTTACTTTAAGGAGGTTTATATGTTTTGGAATTGGAATAGATAGTGAAAACTCCGATGGAGAAGACGAAGTGGGAGAGTTTTTCATCCCAAATTCTCAACCACATTTCAGTTGGGAAAATAGTAAAATTCCAAGAAATTCTTAATAAAGAAAATTAGTTAATTAGTATATACGTATCATTGTTTTTAAAAACTAACTAATTGTAAAAGCAAAGCTTTATAATAAAGATGTCACGTATAAAAATTCAAAAATTTCTTCAAGATTTTGATGGTTTAATTTTTGTTGAATATCAAAAAACAGCGGAATAGTATTTGGCACTTATTAATAAAACTGGGAATTATAATGAAGAACCTATATCGTCTAAATATGGATTACACTTTAAAAATTGTTCATGGTCGGGTGATAAAGCAAACGTTGGTCCTGATACTTGTAATTGCAGAAAACATAAACAACTTACAAGCAAAATAGAGGACTTTATAAAAAGATATTATTTATTATCTAAACGTCTAAAATAAGTAAATAGGGAAAATATTTTTAATTTCAAATTTCAAAAGTAAAAAAAATAGAAAATAATACAACACTAAAAAAATTTTTTTGCTTTTTTCTTTATAATAACTTCTTGCAATTTTGATCTTGGTAAGGGTCTTGCGAACTTTGAATTTTAGAAAATATTTTAGTAAATAATTGACTACCTATCAAGAACAGCATATTCCGAATAATGGATACATTCAACAACACTAAAATTGGATCAAAAAGGGTCAAATTGAAATTTAAGAAATAGACATTCTATTATTCCTAATATTGCAGAATGGTCGTGATAAAATTCTCCTGGAAGTTTTACTAAATGAGGAAAAAGAACTTGGAATAAAAACATAATATATATTTTTCTTATTTATTTACTTTTACTAAATGAGGAAAAAGAACTTGGAATAAAAACATAATAAATATATTTTTCTTATTTATTTACTTTTTTTATTTTCTATAAAAACAAATGAAAGTATTTAAATAAACCTAAAACTAACATATCATTTTCATGTAAATTAAAATAATTAAAAATATTTACAATTTTATTAAAAGTTAAATTTTTACATCTTAAATAAATAAAAATGAAACAATAAACACCACAAAATATTGCTGATTCACTTTGAATTCGCATTTTATTGTAGACAAATGTTTTAGAATTTCGGTTTAGAAATGAAATAAATGGTTTTATTGGATGTTGACCTGCAGATCAAAAAAATTCTGCCGGTTTATTTTAAGGGAAATTAAAAGCGACAAAATGCTGTCCAGGCTTATAAGATGGATCAGTGTTGGCTATGTAAAATGATGGTTTTGTAACAGGTGTCTTGGGTAATTTATTACTCGCAAAACCTCCTCTAAATGTATATTTGTATAATTATTTGAATTTAAAGTATTTATAATATTTATTGAGTTCATAGCGTTTGAATTATAGTGTGTGAGGATCAAAATTCTTGGAATTTTGACCCAAAAGATCTTAAAGAATAACTGTTTGAAATGTAAACACGAGAATGAAATAAATGATACATTGACGTTTTACTGGTCGGGAGATGGATTACATCCATCTATATTTGGGGGCGAATTACAATCGCCTATGTAGCTCTTTTAATTTCAGGTGTCCAGGAGGTCGATGGGGTACACAGGAGGCAGAGCATTCAGGACAGGGGCAGGTGGAGGGTTTGACCTTAAATGGCCATGCTAGCCATTTAAGAGTTAATTATGAGAAAACGCAACAGGCAGAAGTAGCAGTAGAAAGCAGCCGGGAGAAAAGTCGAGTGAAGACGTCAATGCCTACATCGTCACAGCTGAGCAGGCGAGTAGCAGAACTGACGAATCACGGAGGTAGAAGCGAGAACACAACAGTTGAGAGGAAACGCAGCAGGGAGAAATACACAAGATTGTAAGATAGCAGCGAGCAGAGAAGCAAGAAAGAGACAAAATAAACAAACAAGAAGCCACATACATAGAGACTCACACACAGATCAACGAAACTGCAACAGCAGCGAACATAAAGAAGACAAAAGAAAAGAAGGTTCGATGCAACAACCGCTTTCGGCTCGAACAAAGTGCAGGAAAACTGCAATAATATTAGTTTTAAGAAACGTATATAAACCAGCAGAAAGTTAAAATGTCTCTCTTTTCTCTTTGGTGCTGGAAAGTGAACAAGGCAGACGTGGTGAGTAGACGGTAAATAAAAAAATGAAAGCAGTGTTAGGGAAAAAAAATAAATAAAGTTGGTTGAATTGATTACATCAATTCAACGTAGGGTATACTGATTTACAATCAGTCAGATTTAAAGCTTCAAAAAGGTTTACAATCTGGTTGAAGTGGTAGGAGATAAGCACTGCTCAGGGATTAGTGATAGATTATTTTCTTGGAAGTTTTCACTCGGAAAATATAGGGACTAAAGAAAGTCTCGGATTATATCCAAGATTAAATATTCAATAGGAGGTAGTAAATAGGAGGTGCAGAACCGGCAATGCAACACGGAGGCTTCACAAGAGAGCACTGTCTCAGCATAAAAAAGGTTGTGGGAAAAATATATATAGGGAGAGGTAAGAAATAAAGAATCAAGGGTAAATAAACTAAAATAATAATTGTTATTATTTTATGTAAGAACCTTGGACACGACTGAGTTTACCCCAGCTGCAAACCAGGGTAACCGGAGGTTCCTTACAAGTACGAGACATCAATTTCTATTATACTGTCAAATTCACAATATACTAAGCAGGTAATTGCCTCCGTAATTGGTTTCCCAAAACGTCCTTCTGTTCGAATAGTTCCTTGATTTATTCAATTTCCACAATTAGAACTATTATTGTGATCTGGTCTTAAATGAAAAGCTAGTAAAAAAATTTGCTATCAAAAAGTTCCTTTGTAATTTGATGACCTTTACCAAAATAATGGATTCCGGTACCTTTAAATAGGGTTTGATAACTACGAGTGCTTAATATTCCTCCATTGTTGTAGTTAAATTCTATTGGCTGTGCTGGAAATTGCACTCCATTAACAACCGAATTAAATCTTTGTAAATTAAAATGTTGAAAGTTGTATGGATTTTCTTTTCTATCTCCAGTATAAGCTTTGTTAGACACCATTCGTAAAATTAAGAAATTTGGTAATTGTCCAAATATAATATTATCTGGAGATAATGAAATGTTTCCTGGATGTATAGTGAAGCTCTTAATTTCTACTCTCTTATATGGGTAAATTGCTTTGTAATACATTATGATGTGCCATTAATATACTACTATTGATAGTAAGATGATTTATATATAAATTAGCTTCATGTATTCTTAGATGAGATTCATTTTTATCCCCACTTCCTAAAATATAAAATTCTGGTTTTTCCAAATTTAATGTAAAATTAAGATCAACATTCTTAAGCAATTACTTTTGTTGATTAAATACATCTACAAGAATTTTTCCGAAAAGCTCCACCTTTTTTCCATCCTTAAATAATTTTTTTTCTCTTATCTAAACCGGGATTTTCTTTATCACTTAATGAATTCATTTTATTCATATCAGTAGTCCGACCACACGATTCAAGGTGGGTAGATCTAGCATCATTTCCATAATTGAGCAATGTTTCCATATATGCTCTATAGTGTAGTTGTTGTCAGTTTGAGATACACTTTTATTGTTAAAATGAAGTGTACAATTCCTCGAGTTCCTTTGAATTCAAGCACTAGTCTGCGATAAATACTATTAAGATCTCTGTATGTTTCACCAATTCAATTATACTAGAGTTGTGCAATGAAGCAATTGGATTATAACATATTTCTTCTGTTTTAATAACACTAGTTTGAATTGGGGAGATTCAAATAAATCCAATTCACTTTTCATACATTCTATAAATCCCGACATTTTAAAGGTCCAAAAATATTGTAGAAGTTCTTTCTTTATTATGCGGTTTTTGTTTTAAGCGTTTAAGCTTTATATGCTTCCCTTTACCTTTCTGCATTGTTTTTATTTTTAAAATAGTAGGTTCTTTAATATTATTCACAATTTTTCTCCCTTGATTAAATAGAATAAATTTCACAGGTTTTGTTCCGATTTCTTCCAAAAATTTTTTTTCCAATGTATAATGACTTATTTTTTAAATAATTTAATCCTGTTCTCAAGAATGGGTTTCAGGTGTGAAAACAAAGATGAAAACAGTGATCCAATACCACGTCCATATTGTATGATATATTTCACCAATATTTTGAACATTATTTCCAGACTGATTATTATAATAATTTGTATACATCACATCCATGGTTATACAAAAATGATTTAAAATTTTACTAAAAATTTATTTTATATATTTTTTAAAGTGTAGAGTACAATAAACTGGTATGAATTCATTCAAACTTATTATTCCTCCTTCATCATTTCGAATCATTGTAGATATATTATCAATGTTATAAGATCCAATACGAAAATATTCAATTCTTTTAAAATGAATATAATTTTTCAATGTGGATATTGAAAATATTTTTAAACATTTAGTTTTTTTTATTACCTACATGTCGTGGTTTAATTATATCAGTTTAATAAATACAATTTCATTTATATCTGGTGAAAAAAAATTTAGTACAATAATTTGTCATATTATCTGAAAATTTGGTTAAAGATTTGTACAGAATGTGGTTTGTTAATGTTAAAATGGAATCCTTTTCAACGCTTTCTGCTATGTCTACTAGTATAAGAATCAAATTCGTTATCTTCCTTTTCTATTGCTTAATTTGTTTGTGAGGTATCATTCTTTAACTTATTTAAAGGATCTGATTTTTTATCACTTAAATCTCTGTTTTCTGTGGATACATTACTTTTTGGAGTATCATTCAATTTATTCAAAAGCTTTGTTTTATTATTTAGACTGTGGTTTGTTATCATAAAATCATTAGAATTTTCTAAGAGTTCGTGAAATTTTAACTTAATGTCTTCATATTCATTATTTGTACTAAGCTTTGATATTTTTGTTTTTCCATGTACTATAGCTTGTGTGTCGACATTTAAAATTGTATTTCGTTTTCTACGTTTAACAATATTTCGATTACTTCTTTCCAGTAACGAAAATAAAATATCTGATAATCCAACTACCCGGTGATCATCCAAATTTAGAGATTGTGTTAGCAAATTTGTAAAAGTGTTTGGAGTATTTTTATAAATATCCATTTAATTATTACTTAATAAAGTAATATAAATATTTCTTCTTGTATACTTGAAGCCATCTTTAAAAATAATGATTAATATAGTATGTTTTTTGTTATACATATATTATTTACTAACATCGTTCTGATGAATCCATGAATTATATTCTTTTCCGAAACCAAGCCGTTTTACAATAGATTTTCTCCTTTTCGCTTAAAAATTTTTTCTATCAAAAAAAATTTTAGGGGCTTTTGCTTCTAACAATTCTTCTTCATAAAATCCACCTTTAATTATATTTCCATTAAAATCTACAAGTTGATATGTTATAGGATTGGTTACGTAAATTTTGTTTATCTTAAAAACCTCTTTAGAACAATTTGGTATATATCCTTTCTCAAATTGATTTTTGTATTTACTAATGCGAACTAAATCATTTATTTTATATTTTCGTCCTTTGAAGACCTTAAAATTACTGTATGCAGTATTAAGAAGGTTCTGATAAATTTTGTTATTAACTGAATTGGGTGTTGTTTTTATAGGATGACGATATGAAGAATTATATTCTTTCAATAATTTATTTAATATATCAATCCATTTATAATTTCCCTGCATGCTAAATTGTTTCCACATTTTATTTTTTTAAAGTTATATTAAAACGTTCAACTATTGATGCCTTCATACTTGAAAAAGTGTGGTAATGGTTAATTTTATATACTTTCATAAGAGCTTTAAAGTAGATATTATAAAATTCTTTTCCTTGATCAAAATGGATATTTTTGGCATATTTTCCTTTGTTTAATTTTATAACTAGTTTTAATGCTTTCGAAATTTCTAATCCTGTTTTAGTTTTTAATGGTAATGCGTATGCATACTTTGAAAATACATCAAATACAGTAAGCATATATTTAAAACCTTTATTAAATTTTGCATACGGTATCAGTTCCACTAAGTCAATCTGCCATGTATCTAAAATACTCTTTTGAATAAATCGTCTACGATGAAAGCTATTTTTCGCTTGACGATGTAGTTCATCAACAATAATTCTTTTACTCATATTTATAGAATGTTATTGCTTCACTTAATTTAAATGTCGTGTACTAAAGTGTAAACATGTTTCAACAGTTTATATATCCATTTACTGTGATGATTTGTGGTCCCTCTGGTTGTGGGAAATCCACATTTATTATGAATTTGATCAAAAGATCAACATTTAATATCTAAAAACATAGATCGTGTTATTTGGTATTTTGCAGAAAAAATTCTCTTTCGAGAATTAACAATTTAGAGTTTATACAAGGTATTCCGGAGGATTTGGCTACTGTAGAAAATGAATCGGCTTTAATAATATTGGATGATTTAATGCTTGAATCATCTAATAAAAAAGTGTGTGAAGTTTTTACTAAGAAATTTAGCTGTGATTTTAGTAACACAAAACATTTTTCACAAAGGCGCTTATTCCAGAGATATTTTTTTAAACTAAATATATAGTTATGTTTAAAAATCCTAGAGATAAGTTACAATTTCAATATTTAGCTCGCCAAGTATACACAAAAAACTCAAAAGCTCTGGTTGATGTATATAATAACTGTACGCAACAGGCTCATGGTTATTTATTAATTGATGTCACTCAACAAATACACAACGCATTAAGATTTAGAACGGATATTTTCATTAAATATAATATTTGCAATATAAACAAATATAAGCAAATATAAACAATGACCTTAAACCTAAAACTGTTTAAGGAGAACAAACATATTCTTTACGTTCTTAAGAGAGCAGATCCCAAACTAAGAAATGCATAACTGAAACGTGTTAATGATGTTATTATTAAAACAATGAATGGAATATTTTTCAATATAAATAATGGGAACCATAAAATCAATAAATCAATTCTTGACAAAATAAAACCATATAAAAATACAATTAGAAAAGTTTGTTCACCAGAAACCTCAATGAAACAAAAGAGGATTTCTACCAATTATTATTATATTTTAAGTGAAGTTATTGAAAAAATTTTAGAAAATGTCAAATAATTTATCCAAATTAATAGTTCTTAATCCATCAACTTACGATAAATTTAAAATTAAATATTCTGATTCTAATTTTCTACATCGAAAACTAATACCAATATATGGTTCACATACACTAACAGATATTAATAGATTGTATTATATTAAACAAGAATTAGCCAAATATTTAATTGGAAGCCAAATATCATCTTCTCATCAAACTAAAAGTTCTAAATTGAGTAACCTACTTGATAATGAAACACAAACTAGGAAAATATATAAGAAACATATTGAAACTCAAACAATACAACCAGAGTCAAGTAGTGTAGGAACACAATCTAATATAAATTTACCTCTGTAAAGATGTTATCAAAGTCACTTTGAAGTATAAAATGTCCTCGCGCATAAGTATTTATTTGGTCAGAAGCAATAATTCTTTTATCATTCGCATAACTCAATACAACTTTATGTAATTTTTGTATATACAACTGATGAAACTTCAATCTAAATGTATGCATTGTATCAGAAATTATTTTTCTTTCAAATAATGACCTTTTGTAGTCTATTATTGATAAATTTTTATACATGATTTTTTAACACCTTTAGACTTCTTTACTTCCTCCATGTCAACTGTTTTGAATAAATACATTTTTGATCGAAGTCCTACAAATTCTTTTATAATTTTCCCGCTATTCTCGTCTTTCATCATGCCTAGAACTTTCTTATTTAATATTGGGAGTTTATATATATTATTGGGATGATACTCCGATGTATCAAACTTTAAGGCAATATGCTCACGAATATCACTATAAAAATCATCTGTTTTTATAGTGTAAATGAATGAGTCTGTATCCATATAATTCAATGTTAAATTCGACTGAAATTTAGGTTTCATGTATTGATAATGAAAATCATACATTTTCCACTTTGCGAGTTCCAAAGTTATTTGCATAACCTTTAACTGAACTGCAATCACGTTTTCTGAAAATTGAGTTATATTCGAAAAATTAGGCTTTGAAATTAATACTCTAGCTCCTAAATGATTACGCCTTGTTGTTTCCCAATCTGTCACAAATTTTATATCTTTGCGTTTATGAACATTTTCCATAGTTTATCTATATACAGGATTATTTAAAATTAAAAAAAAATCTTTTTCAAAAGCATTTTTTGCTCTTGTTCTGTGGTATGTATACAAATCTATAATTATTTTTAACCATGCTTTAAAGCATTTTAATGCTTTGTTTATTTTTTTAATATCAATCCATTCTTAAACATTGTTTAAGAACTCTAAAATGGATCTGATATTTTGTTTTTGGTGTTAGGTCTGCAATCAACTTCCTACAATTAGATTTACCAACAAATTTATTTTCTGGGCAAAACGTAAATCATTATGAAATTCATGTAAATAGTGTGGATATTCTAAATATACCTCCAAAAAATATCCAATATCAGATGTGTCCGACATAGTAGTTGCATCAATAACTTCTAAAGCCGCATCATCATAAATCTACTCGAATTCTCCATATGGGAGATATTCTGACATGGCCCAACAATACAAATTGTTAGCATTTAGATACATTAAATATTCTGAAGGCTTACTACTATCAAATATTTATTATTTGCTCTAGAATATCTCTAAACATTTTACTAGTCCTCCTCTAATATCGTCTTGTATAAAATTATACATATTGACGTCACTTAAAAGTTCTAATCTTGTTTGTGTATATACTTATACAAATACTTCTAAAATGTTGAAAAATATCTGTTAGCAGGAGAACATCTGATTTTAAATATAATTTAGTGTATTCTAACAAGTTATTACAGTTAAAAGTTGTCCAAAACGATTTAGCATAAGCTTCATCAATACAATGCAAATTATTTAAAATATTATAAAATTTTTCTTTAGCAGGAAGATTAGTTTCATTACAGTGCTCCATCGAATCAATATAAGAATAAGGAAATACTCCTTTTCTTCTTAGTAAATCAAATTGTTGTTTTTGATTGTAAGTTTTATTTAGAATTTGAAAATCACTGACATTTAAATTTTTGGCTAAGGCCATAAAACGAAAAGAGTCTAAAAACCGAATTTCAAATTCCTGATTTTCTTCAACTGTTATAAACTTTAATAACGATATATATAGTTCTTTATTAATTACCTTTATATTCCCCTTAAATTACTAAAATTCTTTCATAAATATGAAAGAATACTGGTATTCTATTAATATTAATATTACATGGGCTATGCTCCTCCAAATTTGCAAGTTAAATGACAGTGATCCCGTACTTTGTCCGCTCCTAAAATTTGTTTACATATGTGACAAGTTGTTGAGAGATTATACAAAAGTGTTTCATCATTTGAGAGTGCTGTCATTGGTACGACCTTATTTAAATAGTTTCCGTAAATTTCTTTTGCATCATTAATTAAATTTTCTATGAATATAGTAGGAGCATCATTACCAAAATAAATATTAAACTTATTTAAGTTATCATTAAAACTACACTTCAAATAATAACTAAAGGCACAAGCTATATGTTTTTGTATATTTACTTGCTCGTTATCAATTTTTCCCAAATATGTCTCAAAATCAGCATATACGACGAACGGTACATCTAACGGTACATCCACTATCTCTCTCCTGGAATTCTGACTTTTTTTTGCATATATACGTGTATTGTACTTTCAAAGATTCTTCAGCACTATCAATTATGGTTATAAGTGATATTTTTGTTCTATGCGTTATGGTGGTTAGCATTATTTCATCTTCTATAATTTTAATGTATTCGCACTTTACTTCTAAATTGTATTTCAATGCTATGTTTTTATTTATAGCATTCTCCAAAATTTCAAAAATATCATGGCTTACATCTTCTAAAAACTCTTGAGGATGCAGAATTTCCTCTTTTTGGTTTCTGTAGAGGTATGTCAGAATTCTTTCTTTGAAAGCACTTTTAATACAAGTAAATTTATTAGAAGTGCAAGGCTCAGTGCTACCACTGACATGGGATGTGCTGGCATGAGTCCTTTCATGCTCCTTTAGATGTTTTTCTTTTGAGAACCATTTCCAACATTCCGAACAATAAAGGATCTCATGTCCTTCAAGCATCTCTCTTTCCACAAAAATTGATTTGCAATATTTACATTTATAAGATAGCATATTGTTTAAAAATTAACGTGTAATCACTTTTAATTAAGACTAATGAAAAAAATATATTTAAATATTGATCAAAGGTTTGACACATACGCATACAGATACACACTTATGTATGCATATTCCTACCAAAATATTTTTATTTTTTAACGGAAAAAGTATGTTGCTTCGTTATACACTTTTAATTTATCAGCAATTATTAAATTGAAAGAATAATTCTTAATGAAGAGGTGTATTAATAAAATAATTTTTAATTAAAAATTGCGTCTAACATGGACAGACAGAAGCTGACATGTGAATTTTGTCTTAATGAGACCTTTTCCACAAAGTGGAATAGAAAAAGACATTTTATGAAACATCATAATTTCCATAAAAATAAAGCGAAATATTTTTTAAACTATTTGGAGCCTGCAGCTCCTTCAGGGGGCACAACATTGAATTTAGTTCCGGAGTATAAGGAACTAATGAAGGAAAATGAGAATCTTCTACTAAATCTGGATGTCACAGCATAATGAACGAACACGAGGACCTTCTTCTCAATTTAGATATAGAATAATTTTTAAGTAAATAAAATAATAATAAACACTATATAAGTTTAATATGTTTTTATTAAATAAATAAAAATAAAAAAACCGTCTTATTTATAAAATTTTACCTATAACTAAGTTCAAATATTGCAAGTCCATTTATAAATAATAGTCCAGTTTTCATTATTCAATTGTGTTAAATAGAGATCTTCCTTGTTTAAAAAATTCACGAATAGTTGCGGAATATTGTTATTTAAATATGTGATAACTCTTGATCCATATTGTGTTTCTTTCCACTCAAATTATAAAATTTTTAATGGCTGATGTAAGAGAATATCATCAATTTTTGTATACTCCGCCTTAATACCAAGAGCCAGTTTAAAATTTGTTCATATATCTAAAAAAAATAAAAATAAGAAATTTATAAATACATGAAAACTTAAATGCATTTTCCAATAGTGATAGCTTACCATTCTGTTAACTATACTTTGAAGTATTCCTCAGATCAATGGTAACAAATATGATGTGATTCCTCTTTTTATACAAATTTAAAAAATACTCCTTTATATTTAAATAAGTAAATTGAATACTTTGAGTATTTATATTTAATATTTTAAATAGAGAAAACTATTAATTTAGCTTTCATATAGAAATATTGAGTTATTATGTAAATAAAATGTACTCCCTCTTAATTTGTTATTAGAATATACAAAATTAATCATGACCATACTAAACAACATAAAATATATCTTCATTAACGTCAAGAACCTTACACAAGGTTAAGCCTTGTTCAGACCGGCGCGAAATTACGAAATTTCATGCCGAAATTACGAATAAAATCTAGAGTGTTTATACTGGCGAGATGACATTTGATGTCATTTCGTGAACAGCTGATACTTATTGTTTACATTTTAAATTGTTATAGGGGTAAATAAAGTATTTTGAAATGGAAACAAATAAGAAACAATTACTTACTAAATTGGAATTATTAATCCATTGAAACAATTAAAAATGTAAAAAGGATAGGTTTCATTTTGCAAAATCACTAATAATTAATTTTAAGATTCGTGTTTAAATTTAAGATCAGCTGTGAATTGTTTTTTTTTTCTTCTCACGGTTGAAACATGCAGTACATAGTTGAAAAAAAGTATTTTTTCCAATCATGTGCAGAGTTGCACGGAAATGGGCATCGTAATTTCAATGTAATTTCGCCGAAATTACACAAAATTATGTAATTTCGCAAGCGGCAAAATGTATGGGAAATTACGTAATTTCAACTTGATTTCGTCCGAAATCTCGAAAGTATGTAATTTCGCGTCGGTTTGAATGCCCTTTATGTTTTCCATATAAACAAAACAATTCTCAAGTTTATTTTCCACCTTACAAAAACAAAAATATCCATATAAAAATATGTAGATGAATAAATCAAAAATACTCAAACGCTATTTATACAAGTCATCAGTTTTTAATTTCATCACAATTAAAAGTGCAAAAAAATAAAAAATTTTATCCCTGTTAAATTGTTTGTATGTACTTTTAACATAACTACAACATGCATATTATTATACAAAACAAATACATTTGTTTTCAATTTCATAAAATGCAAAACAATTTTTCTTCCTTAATGCATATACAAGAAAAAATTACAAAAACAAATTCGTTGGTTTTCAATTTCATAGAAACAATTTGCTCTTTAAAATTGCTCTTACTCCTCGTTAAAAACAAAAACAACTATTGCCTTCCCATTTCCCTACTAGTGTTGGAAGACGAATTACAATATTTCTCTTTTTAAAAATGGTAATAGTACAAATATTGAAAATTATAGGAGAATTGCTAAACTTCCCAAATTGTTTGAGCAGATTGTTACGAATAAATTGGTTGGAAATCTAGTATCAAGAATTTTAGGTCTAGGAAGAATTTCGTAACATTAGGGTCCAAGGGCGAGTCTCTGGTCTTTATTATTTTTATTCTGTATTTTAACTGTTGAAAGATTAAAAGATGTTAAACTGTTTCTATCTTTTAGTAATATTGTGGATTGTTCTTTATTACAGGATGATCTTACTAAACTTTCTAAATGGTGCCATTGTAATAATATGTCGCTTAATTTGAAAAATGTTTTAGAAGCTATCTTTTTATAGGTCGGTCATATTAGTTATGACTACTTCAGTGTTTTCCATAAATTACAGAGTGCTTCGTCATTTAATGACTTAGGCATAATTCTGGGTCATAAACGGAATTTTAATCTAGAGGTGATATCTTGTGTAAACAAGGCTAAATCGTTATTATTATATATTTGCTTAGTTATATGTGAATGCAGGATCAGTTAGCAAAGAGAAACAGGATCATAATGAAAGAAATCATGAATAAAGGACATATGCTGGAACTATACAAATTGAAATATTCAATCAGGAACACTAATAAACAGCAATTAATAAGTACACGATACATAGTAAATTCAAATATTAAAGTAGGAACAATTGAAAAACAGCATTTATATCAGAAACACAAGACACACAGCAAATAGAGGAATAAATGAAGAGATAACAAATGTCAGGAACACGCGGGAACATCAATCAATGAAATAAATTAATATTAAATCAGGAACAACCGGAAACTGCAAAATGTAAGAGATGGATGAAAAGATGAACTGACAGGAAAGGTAGTAGGAACTTGATGGGATGAAAAAAGTTTATGCATTTGTAAAAATTATGTTTAATCAGTATAGAAAAAAGATTATAAAGTTCATTAATTTGAGAACAAAAACAATGAAACGGATTAAATTCTTCATAATTATACCCACAAACAATGCATAATTTCTTATAATCCGATGAGGAATATTATATCGAATATCTCCAAGCAAATTCATAGAATCTATTTCACCTTCAGTTAATTTAATCGTAAATGTAACTCTTAGAACTAGTCTTCTCTTTCAAAGTGAAGGGAGATTAATAAGTTGCAAGCGATGTTTATATGGCGGTAATATTTCTCTAGAGTTCCAGCCTAAACCACGCAGAGCAAATAAAAGAAATTGTTTTTGGATTGACTCAATACCATCAATATACCGCCCGTAGTTAGGTAACCATACTACTGAGGCGTACTCCGATACAATAAGCTTTATGTTATTCTTAATGTACTTGTTTTATGTTTATGTTTTGTCTGTTATATATTTCTTTTTATTTTTCATAATTTTATTTTTATTTAAATATTTAATTATTTTTGTTAAATTTTGGTTTTAATATTATCTTTATTTGATTTAATATGTGTATATTAATGAGTAATCATTTCCGAAGTAGGACTTAAAATAGAAATTTGACAATTTTTTAAAACCTTTTACCTTAAACCTCCATAACTTTGACGACGTTCGCTAAAAGTTATTCACGTGAACACATTTATGTTTCATTGGTGTCTACTAAATTAGTACAAAATGGCATTGCAGTAGTAACTAGAGTTAATGTACATGTTCGTACAAATTGGCGATTTTTGTGTTTGATAAAAAAAAGGAGCGAAATTTTTATACATTTATTTTTTTGAAAATATGTGCCTAAAAATGCATTTCAAAATACAAAATATCCTTAAAAATTAAAAAAAAGTGTACTTATTTTTTATATTTATTAATCTAAACAAAAATAAGATCATGGTAAGCATGCAATGTAATATATTTCGTATTTTCAAACGTTAGTTTTTAAAAGAGTAAAGCTATTTCTTTATCCTTTTTTTTAAATTTGTGCTTCTACAGATTTACTTATATTCGTGACACTGAGTTTGTTACATTCTTAGTAAGATATTTTTTCATCTTTTTTACATTAACAAACATGTCCTTTACTAAGTTGTCAAATGTAAAAGATTTTCCATTTTGGCATATAGAAAATATACATAGAAAATTGCCTATTGTCAACAGATCTAACAGGAGTAATTTTCTAAACACATGATATCTCATGAATCCACAATATTTGTGATTTATTATTTTTTTTCAATTTTAAAAATACTGAATTTATTTTTTTAATCACAGCTTGCAACTTTAATTTTACTTTTTCAGTAATAGGGCAGCATCGATTCTCTCAATAGAACTATAAATTAAATTGATTTGAGTGCAAGGTTTATCCTTATTTTTTTGTTCAGATGTAACCTGTATATATAAGTATTTGGTATCTCTGAACCCGTAAGATTGTGAAGAATTATAACTAATAGTAATAAATTAAATGTGGTGAAACGTTTTCAGATTTACACGGACTTTTTTGAACAATTCTACCCTCGCGACCCTCTACGGGTCTATACTTCTCCAAATCAGCTCGTAAACACCTCAGCTCTGACAATGTAAAATTTTATTTAGATATTTCCAACAGTTCACAAGTTACAGAATTATTTCGAAGAAAATCGATTTGGGACCACTGTATGTAATTAAATTCGAAGAGGTAAGGTCAAAATTTGTAATTTTTTGTGTTGTTTTAAAAATAAAAAAAATTTATATCCATTAAAGTATTTATCGTTTCAAAAATATGTAACTTTATTTAAGAAATATTTTTTAAAAATGCATTTTAAAGTAACTGCTTTTTTAGTTGAATATGCTATCTCAAAATTTTAACTTTTTAGCATGTTAAGAATATATGGAATCTTTACATCAAAATAAAATTTCATAATTTTTGTAATGCACATATCTACTACGCACAAATTCTTCATATAAAATTAAATTTTTTTATTATTTTTTGTGTAAAAGTTAATAAAAAATAAAATGTGTTCAACTTTAAATACTCATATCATTGAAGTTATTGACGGATTTGTGCAATTTTTTGAGCTGTTGGGTAGCAGCTCTAAAATATCATATTTGTTCAAATATATTTCCAAAATACAAATGCAATTTATAGATGCTTTTTGGACAATGGCAAATCCATTAAAATTTTCGTTTAGTGTATTTAAAATTATTTTGTTTACTATTTTTAATAATAAATTTTCGTTTAGTGTATTTAAAATTATTTTGTTTACTATTTTTAATAAATATTACATTTTTTGAATAAAATATGTACACTATGTTGGTCCATCATTGTATAAAAAAAAACAAAGACTATCGTGCATTTAAAGGCATCAAAAATTATGAAAGGAGGCATCATTTATAACAACTTCCTACGATGATTAGAACAGGACTCTACTCGGACATTCAAGTTATTCTCTACTTTCTAGATATGCTGAAATATCAAAAATCTGAAATACTACTCGTATTCAACGAAAAATGCATTTATAGAATGCAATTGCATTAAAATTTTACTGTAATAATTTTTTTTTTTATTATTTTGGAAACATTTGCTTTAAAGCTAATATAAACGCAATTTAAACGCCGTTTAAATCATTAAGTTCAATAAAACTTTCCCGGAAGTATTGCTATTTAAAATTATATACTTCTGAGATTTTTAAAAAAATAAAAATCAAAATAAAATGGCGAAATTTAGAAATTTCGTGAAACTGAAAACTGAAATCGATATAGGGATCCATAGACTATTTGGGTACACAATTTCGAAAGAAACTCGGCAAATTTTTTTGAGTTTCTCCATGGATTATTATACTACTTCAGTATTCTTTGTGGCAATGTCAAAATTTTAACAAAAAATTTAATTTTGACCTTTTAAATGAAAATTGTTTTGCTATAGTTTTGTCATTAGTCACAAAGTTAAAAATTATTATTATTAAAAATAATTCGGAGTTATAATGGGCTATTTTTGTATTACACGCATGAACTTATTAAACTCAATACTTAAAAAAGCCGTTAGAGTTAAAGTCAAATTAATGAACCAAAAATCATCGTATCGCAATCAGCTTTATGGAGAAATGTATAGGTAGTGATAGATACAAAAATAAAAAATTAAAATAGATTTTTACGTAGCTCCATGATATTTTTGAAAACAGCTGCCTTTGACAACCCTGTTGGTTCTTTTTTTTACAAAATACATACAATATGGCACGTTTACTTTTGTTGACTGTTTGAACAAAATGTTTCACGCTACTTTTCTTCATTCTGCGCTTCGTAAAATGTTGACTAAATGGTGCTTTAGTTCAATTTTTTTTTTTTTGATTCTTCACGCATTTAAACATTTGAATCCCAATCTCATAAAATAAATATATCTATAGCATTTGTTTGCTACCAAGCCATTAAATGATATTAACGAAATTTGAAATATAGAGATGCAGAAAAATCTTACATTTTGGTTCGAAAATTTTTGTCGAAGAAATTTTACAAAAACATGCACTTGTAAAATTGAAAAGAATTTATTTATTTATTTTATTTCTAAATAAAATAGTGTTTTTTAATAACTTAATTAAATGTTATTTTTTATTATTAAATTGATGAATGAGTCATTCCATTTAAAACCGATAAACTTATTTTCTCGCCCCTTCCGAATTTAATGATGTTGAGGCTTACCTCTGACATATTTTTATATTTTTAACTGCTTGCCAAATTTTTGTTTCTTATCCGACTTAAAATATTGTACTTAAATTCAAATATAACGGTTTTAACGGCTGGTTTAAAATTAAATAATTCCTCTTAACCGTTCTCAATACTTCTAGACCTTTCTGTTTATGTTAACAGCAGTTTACATATCTGTAGAAATTATTAACATAGTTGTAAACATATAACATTGAATAAAATGTTTTCGCCATTGTTTGTAAGTATGGCAACACTAAATGTTGAAACTGCTAACATTAACATCGAAAGCTCTAAAATTCGAATACACTAGTTTGTCCGTTTAGAATATTGTAGAAAGTGATAGAGCTTTCGAGAAACATCTAGATGGCAGTGCAGTGTATATAAATTGGCCGTGAGAACACCATTGAGTCAGTTTAATTTTAAGCATTGTTAAGTAAAGACAAATTAACTGCCTTGGCTGTATCCTTGTACATTATTAAAGTGTGCTGTATAAAGTGTGTAATTTAGGTATGTGTGTATTAGAACACAAGTGACTATTTAAACTGTTGTTATACATTTTAAATAAAATAAAAAGTTGTTACAACTTTTAAACTACTAAATTGCTTTTATTTGCAATCAAAGTACCGGTTTATTTAAAAGAAAATAAACCATAGTTTTTAAAAGGTAAAAACGTAACAATATTTTTACATCTTTTTAAAGCTTTATATTTATCTCTTACTGTTTTTAAATTATTCGCATTTGAAATTTTACCTATCTAAATTTTTCAAAATAAAACTTTTCGATATATAATACAGTCAAATTTTTCATCTGATTTTATTAATGTTTTTGAACCCGAAATCTTTCTGAATACAAAAATAAACGATCTTGAAAATGAAAATTGCAAAAATTATGATTTCTTGTATTTTTTATATAAAACAAAATAGACTGTTTAAAAAAAAGCCGACAATCCCCCCTAGGATTGTTCTTTTTTATGTAAAAATATAGTGTGCAAGAAAGTAGAAATATCGGATATCGCTAACACATGCCGCATCGGCCCTGAAGTTTGTAGGGTGCACTTATATGGGAAAATTTTGACTTTTTCACAATTTTTTGAAAATTTTGCTAATATCAACACTTCTTTGCAATTCAATGTAAAGGTATCGTAATATGGACATAATTAAATATCAAGCAAGATAAAAAAGTTAAAATCGGTTAGAAAATAGTAAACTTATTGGAAATTCCTTAGACCATTAACATGTTTTTAACACTTGTGTAAGCAACGTACAGACAAATTTGTAATTTTTTTTTAGAAACGTTGAAATAGAATGCTATTTTAAGCTAAGTTCGAACCATAATTATTTAAAAATAGCTTAATCCTTACTAAAAAACGTTGATTTTTATTATAGGTGTTTCAAAATCACTAATTTAAATTTTTTTCAAAATTTTGTTAATCAAATTCCAAAAAGTTAGGAAAAGAGCTTGTGCTCTATTATAGACAACATCACAGAAAGTAAAAATAAAAAAGAATTAGGTCGATATCTCTTGTAAATTCGCTGTACCTTAGACTTGAATTTTGCGGATTTCGAAAAAAGGCATTCTTTGCGATTTTTGTATTGTGGAGTAAATTTTTTGTGGACTAGTATATAGATTATTAAAACTTAAAACATAACAAGGTAATATAGACTATAGAAAATGTATTTCGAAATTAACTCTTTAAAAGAAGATCAAAGGTCAAATTTTGGTATGTTTGAGGATATTATCAGAAATATAACTCAAAATTATTTATTTTTCTAAAGATTTCAAAGCATTGATTTCTATATTCTATTTTTTTCTTAGAGGCGAAACGAGTTAAGTATCATTCTCTTTGTCCGTAATATTAGTTAATTAAATTTACTTTGCACATATTCAAGAAATATTGGTGTTTCCAAAAATGTTGACTCCAACCTCAGTTGAGAGTTAAATTTATGTCTTTGGATGTAGATATCTTCTATTGTCTTTTAGTTACATTTTTATAAAATTACATTGAAATCTGACTAGAAATAAATAATTTTGAGTTATATTGAAATCTGGCTAAAAATACATAATTTTGAGTTATATTTTCGATAAAAATCTGAAATATTCCAAAATTTGACTTTTGACCTTCCCGTTTTAGAGGTTAAATGTATAAACACAACAAATCTTTCACATATACTGTATTGTTAGATTAAACAAAAACTTAGACGGCATCCGAAAATAAACAACAATTTTATCTATTTTCTTTTCATTTATTTTTTACTTTAAACATTTTTAAATTTTGTTTACGAAATTCATATAAATTTTTGAAGAATATGGAAGTATTTTTGTGAGAAAATGAAAACAACGAAAAAATCGGAGAGAATTTTAAATAAAATTTATTTTTTAAGCGAACCGCATTGACCATTTTTCATACAAATTTGTATTGAAATTTCCGACTGCACCAAAATTTACCGACCTTTGAAATTTGAACGTAACTCTCCCTAGAATCGTTCATTGCGTTGTAAAAAGATATTGAGTGAAATTATAGTGAAATCGAATATCGTTAACCCGTGCCGCACCGGATCTAAAATTTTTATGGTGCGTTTTTATGGGAAAAATATAGCTTTTTTACAGTTTTTAGAAAAATTTAACTACTAAATACTTGGCTTATTGAGGTGATAAAGAATCGCAATTTGTTTGTATATTACTTACGCATAAAAACGCAGCAAACAAACTTCAGGTTCGATGCGGCACGGGTTAACTATATCCGATTTCACACAATATATTTTTACAGCTAGATGGAGTTACGGACAAAATTCAAAAGTCGATAAATTTTGGCGCAGTTTTATTTTATACATTAACATTGCTGAAATGTGTTAAAAATTTTGGAACGTATTTTCTACAATCTATATTATATTGTGATATTTTAATTTTTAATAATCTGTATACTAGTCCAAAAAAATGACCACAATACAAAAATTATCAAAAAATGCATTTTTTGCCGAAATCCGCAAAATCAAATCTAAGGTAAGACGAATTTATAAGAGATAATGACCTAATTCTGTTTTGTTTTCACTTTCTGTGGTGTTGTCTTTAAAACAGCATAGTATTTTCCTAACTTTTTTGAAATTTGTTTAACAAAATTTTGGACAAATTTAAATTGGTGATTTGAAACACCAATAATAAAAATGAATGTTTTTTAAAAAAGCATTTCCAAAAAAATTAAAAATTTATCTGTAAGTTGCTTACAGAAGTGTTCGAAAATATTAAGTTGCAAAAAAACATTTTTTTCAAAAAACTGTGAAAAAGTCAAAATTTTCCCATACAAATGCACCTTACAAACTCTAATATTTTGCACACTATATTTTTACATAAAAAAGAACAATCTTAGGGGGGTTACGGTCGAAATTCGAAAGTCGGCTAATATCTCGCTGAAACTGAATTTAATCCTTAATAAGTTTTGTGGTAATACTATTTTAAACAAACGTTGTACAAGTCTGAAATCATAAGACTTGAAGCTAATGGAGTTAAAAATTTTAGTGCCATAGGTTTCATATTATAATCATGATTGCTGTTCAAACTCAAAAACTTAGAAAAAGTGCTTAAAATTACTTAACTTTTTCCCATTATTCTACACTTTTTGTTCGCGCGTTTATACTTATTGATCTCCTTCATTTTGAAGTCATTCGTCGGACTTTGCGGATAAATTCAACAACTTCTTTATTATTGTGTAGACTTTAAACAGTTACATACAGGGTAGTAAAATTTTGATGACAAAATTTTTAATTTTTTTGGTTTTTTTGGGCGGGGTCTGTACGCCCCTCAACGAATTACAAATTAAATAGGGATTGACACCTATTGTAATTATGCGTATTTTGGGCCCAAAAAAGTCAGTTTTTCGCGAGGCACATATAATAGAAGGAGCATTAAAAATAAATTTACTTAAAAAAATGTTATGGATTTTTTGAAAATTATGCAAAAATTGTTTTTGTAGTTTTATATATCAAATATTGTACAAATATTGTATATATAGGTATAAGAGCGGCGATAAATATAATTTATCGGGACCATAAGTTTAAGTCTGATGTCACTGATAGTTGAAAACGGGAAACTTTTGTCAAAACATGTTTTTCTAAGGCACATCACGTCACGAAATTAAATAAAATTAGTATAACACAGTGAAAAATCACTCGAGAAGGATATAATAAATCAGTTTTAAAAATTAGCAATGCTCTCTGAAAACTTCGAGTTTTTTGCAAAATATATGAAGAATTATTTTAGCAAATTCTTAATAACTTTTTGAGTTTCTAAGCTATTTTATATAGGGATATCTGATTTTATTCTATACAAAATAACATTTCCAACTTTGTAAACAAATATGTGTAGTATTTTATCAATTTATCAAATTTACATCAAAGTTAAAATTTAGGAAAAGAAAAGGGAAATAAATTTAAAAATGGTGAATAATTAATTTTTTTAATTTAAGTGTATATAAAAGATGGTAATAAAATTAAAAAGGTACATCTTTCTGCTTTCTACATCTATTTAAAAGTTTTAACTTAAAATTTATAAAGCTACGAGATCTACAGTGCAGGAGCTACCCTAAAAACGGTTTTTCGAAATATCTCGAAATTTAGGGGATGCTTCGAAATTTTTTTTTAATTGTTTTATGATATTCTCAAGAAGGTCTACAACCCACATTAGATCGTTTTCCGAGTGAAAATAAAAATTATCATTTTGTAGCAGCGTGTAATTAGGTGTTTGTAATGCTTAATGGAAATATAGAAGCGCATCAAAAGATTTCGAAAGTTCAAAATTGTATGGACCAAAAAATTAAAAAAAAAAAAAAAATTAAAAAAATAATCATAATTAAATAGCATTTCTTTGTAATAAACTAGCATAAAATATATTTTCGTATAATGCATGAAGAAATAACACATGCGAACACAATTTTTCGCAAATTTTTAAAAATCGCGATTTTTAGCATAACTACAATTTTTATAATTTTGCGCGAAAACCCTAAAATATGTTACACTAATAATAGATTTTAATGTGTCAAGCAAAAAAAAAAAAAGACTAAAATTCAAAATTTTTTCTGAAGAGTATTTTCACGGAGATGAAGATTACCCAGTAGGGCTAAGAAAAAACCCTCCAAAATTTCACCTAGTTTATATCAAGATTTTGATATTAGCCTATATGTTCTAAAATCCCAGAGCATGAATCTATAAACATATTGCAGTTTTGGAAACTCCAATATGTGTTAAAGAGTTTGCAAGAGTATTTTACCGAAATGTGCAATTTATGGCCAAAATTAAAAAATCCCATTTTTTAATTTTGAAAACAGTTTTCTATATTAGTTGTTAAAAAGTAATATCTAAATCAATAGTTTGTTCCCGTAGCCAATGCACAATATGACAGAATCAAGAATTGTTGAAAATATATCTGTAACCTCTAGTATGCTGATTGCATTTAAATAAATTTGGATTTAAATAAAATTTCACGTAGGTGTAGCAGAGGAGTGTACAATTTTAAGTTTGGAAAGGGTGCCTTATAGGACCCCTCAAGAGTGGAGCTATAGGTTTGCCAAATTTTTGTTTCTTAACCGATTTCAAACATTTTTATATTTTCTTAAAGCCTATGGATAAGGCCTATGAAAATATAGTTTTCAAGTTATTTGTATTTGAAATTTCAACTATCTCAAATTGTCAAAATCTTAGTCCAAATCTTTCGTCAGAACAATGTTTTCGTCTGATTTTGTAGAAGTTTTTCAAATTAGTTAAAGAACAAGATTATCTAAAAGAAATTTGAATTCGATAACTTTATCAAATCTAATAATAAACGATTTTGAAATTGAAAATTGCAAAGATAATGATTTTTATACTTTTTTTTTTTTTGTCGAAAAATTGTCTACACTCTTCTTCTCTATAAAATAAATATTTTTCATTAAGAATATATAACAAATTCTGAAGCGCTTAATAATCATCTTCGTGAATATGTTTTTCAGAAATTTATAAATTTTTTACCAAGAACTTAAATTTGCACCAAAAATCCGATTTTTCATCAAAAGATCCAAATTTTTATCAAAAATCAAAGTTTTTACTATGATCCGATTTTTCATATTATTTTCATATTAGTTTTTTCACTAAAAATTAGATTTTTTAATAAAAATTTTACTTTTTACTAAAAATCTGATATTCACTAGAAACATAATTTTTCATTAAAAATCTCATTTTATACCAAAGACTAAAAAATATATTTATCAATAAACGCAAGTAAAAAAGTTATAGTCGATTAAGCCCGACAATATAATATCCATTGCGTTTGAGCCTCAAAATGATTTTCGAGATTTTCGGAAATGGCTTTATATTGGTCCTATTGTCAGTTATGGATCGATACTTATGAATCATTTGTACTACGATTTCCGCTTATACATATAAAACTTAGGTTAGGTTCAATGGGCAGATGCCTATGTGTACAAGGAGGCAGCTCTCTTGGGTCCTATTGGTCGCGCTGTGTTACCCTGAGGAATTACATGAATTTGATTCATATGTCTGTATTAAGGTTCGATACGAACCAACCTGACGCATATATAAAGAATTGGATCAGTCTGATATCAATCTCAGATAGATGGAATAATGCATGGTGTACGGACTACTTGAAGTCCTGATATTTGTAAGAGCGGAACAGTGGCATAGAAGATGCCACTGTCCCGCCCAGTAACAACGGCTACAAGATTTCGTAGCTGACGCCTCGACATTCCCAGGATGAAATTCGTACGCGATTCATTATAACGGGGCCAAATCTGTCTCGAGGTAGAGCATGTGGATAAGTTTCTCCATCTTTGCTGAGCTATCCTCGATAAATGCTGCAGTATCTTAGATCTGCAAGATGATAGCTGTATACCAACCAGTTGGTCCATTTCTTCATTTCGAGGAAGGGAACCAGTTTTGGCTACTTCATTCGCAATAAAATTACCGGGGTATTTGGGTGTCCCCTTACACAGATAAACTCTAGATTTGAATGTCTCGCCATCTCATTTACATATGACCGGCATTCATGTACATACCAGATAGAGATTTGATAGCGGTTTGACCTTCCGTATAAATTTGGATATTTTTCCTAAATTCAGGAATATAGACACCCTCCAACCCCTTCGGCAGATTAAGGTCTATCAGTGTAATCCTCACTCGATCCAGTTATTAGAGTAGTAGAGTCAATCTTGTCGAGGATATAACTTCAGATTCCTAAGATAATTACATGGCAATAGTTTCTGTTATTCCATGGACCTATAATGTTGAGCCTAGTCGCAGACTTCATTGCAACCTGGTTGGCCATTGAGCCAACCGGCAACGAGTTCATTAAAATGAATAATGCTTTATATAGCATTATTCGTTCATAATAACACAAAAATCTTCTCTGAATGATGCTTTATACTCACTAACGTTCATTCGGGTGGAAGTTAATAAAAAAATATTATATAAAATTAAATACATTAAAAATGTTTCTATCACTACGAGAATCTTCCCCGAACAAAGATCCTACTCAATGCTAAAAGTGAAGATTGTATGGACATGGTACCGAAAATTGGTTTAGGCAAATTGCTTGCTTTTTATGTTCTAGTACCTCACACGAGACAAGTAAATGCGTAATGAATAATACTGCCGGTGGTAAAATTTACAAATGTTTTAACTGTGTTTCGAAAGTTGACGATCCTCATACCAAAGCTAACGATCCAAGTTGCCCATGTATGGCAAATTATTTGGAAGCTGGAAGAAGAGCTACTAACAAAAATACCACCAGTCAAAAACCGCAAATAGAAGCTCCAATATTTAATATGAATAGTTGTAACTTTCCTAACTTGTCCAATTTAAATGGCCCTCAAGTTAACGAGGGCAATGATTGAATTTCATAAACCAGGTGAAACAAAATAACTATTTTAAAGATGATTTATTCTCAATGGGGTAGGTTTGGTTAGGTTAAAAGGGCGGCGTTTTCACGTCTTCACCCAGAGACTATTTATAAATGCCAATGGAAGGCTAAGAGAAAAAGAGAGACCTTAGTAAGATAAGGCAACGGAATAAAAAGAAAAATAAAAGAAAAATGTGGAACTTAAGACCCATCAATTGAGTAACTCTTTACAATATTTCAAAATGATTTAATAGAGCTAAAAATGCACAACCAAGTTGGATCAACTTAATATTATGAGTCTAATTAAATATGGCGTCTAATCTAAATTAAAAATCACGTATTGCACATTTGCAGAAGAAACAGACCCACTTCATCAAGATGTTGCAGTTAAAAACAAATTTAAAACCCAGAACTGTCCTATTTACAAAACATCTGGAATTGAAAATTTATCAGTGGAATTATTATTACATAATCGTTCAATCATTCTCACATCAGTTTATTCACCAAAATATGATGACAAATTTAAATAAGATATCACCAAAATAACATTGTCAAATAACTTGCGGTGATTTACATGCTAAGCAACCAAGCTGGAACTGTCAAAGTACTAACATGCTAACACAGTTGGTAACGTTCTGTTTAATTTACACTTAAAATACATTTTTTCTATATACTATCCATCTGAAACAAGTCGCTACCCACAAAGTGCTGTAAGCCACCATACTACCATTGATTTAATGCTAACGAACTCCGAGTTATCCATAATAGCACTTTTATTGCACAATAGCATTCTACCTTCAGATAACTGGTCTGTTACCTTTACATTAGAAGCTCGAGTAAAGATAGAAGACTCTACAAAACTGGACCTTAAAAATGTAGACTGGAACCAATTTAAAGTTAACGTAAAAGAAATCAATATAAATACAATTAATTCAACTCAACAAATAGAAAATGCATTAAAAACATTTAATCACTGATAAATCTTTAATACCAACAACATGTACCCAAACTTATTTTCTTAAATTATCTGCCAGTACAAAAATGTGTATTCCAACAAGAAACAAATTGAAACGTCAGTTACATTGAACAAATAGCTATAGCACTAAAATTACACTACAGGCTATTATTAAGAAGTTAAACAAACTCATTGACAAAAATGTATGGAAAGAACGAAATGAGAATTGGAATCTGTTTCTAACAAAGCTCCCAACTGGATGAAAAAATTCTGGTGAATGACTTAGAGGGGAAAAATGTAACAAAATATCAGCAATTAAACATAACTTTGATGAGAATGCTGATAAAGCCCGACTTGTAGTTGATCACTTTGAAAGTGCTCATAAAAAATTAGCAAATACATAATGTTGAGAAAAAAGTAACAAAAACAACTAGCGAATCAAATAATGAACAAATTCCAAATCTAGAAACTGAAGCTATTATAACATTTAAAGAAGTTAAATATCAAGTTAGCATGTTAAGAAATTACAAAACTCCGGGTTTCGATGGATTAATTAACACATTTTTAAAAAATTACCAGACATTGCATATACTTTTCTATTAAACATATTTAACGCGTGTTTAAAAGCAGGATTTTCTTCCCAGAAGTTTTAAGTGCGCAAAAGTTATATCCATACATAAACAGCGAAAGGCCAATAAGCATACTAAGCTCTATTGATAAAATAAAAAATAATAATAATCTAATTAATAGACGTGATTGGTACACAAACATATATATATATATATATATATATATATATATATATATATATATATATATATATATATATAGATAGATATTTATAAAACAGAAGAAAAAAGAAAAATAGCGGTTTTGCTTTAACGACGCCAAAACAACGCTAACTTCTAGAGCACTATCAGCACATATCAAAACTATTACTGTTTATTTAATATCACTGTGCGACAAATGGTAGGGGTCAGTGATCGGGAAGGGTTCAAACTACCGGGGAAAGTTATATCGGTAAAAAAGAAGTTATACGTGTCCCGGCGTTTCGCTGGGTCACATCTAGGAATCGAGATATATCGATTTGAAGTTAGTAACTATCATATAGGGGAAATTGTGACCTTTGGTGGTCTTTTTTTGACATAACTCGAGAACCACCAGTCCGATTTTGCTGAAACAAATTTAAAAAAATTAGGAATTACAATTCCTTTAATCTGTTAATACAACGTTTCGCTACAACAGTTTCTCAGTTATAAATAAATGTATGAAGAAAAAACTATTTTTTGCCTAAAAAATTGAATTTTTTTATTTTTAATTCGTAAAAAATCCAAAACGGTAAAAAAAGTGTCAAGTCCTATTACTTTCACGTAAAGTCACATAACCTTTAAACAAAATGAGACATAGATCATGAAAATCAATGGACGCGTTTCGCTTTTATTCACAATTAAGTGAAGGTACATTGATGACTTTTTTTACGATTGTCAGAATTTAAAAAAAAAGTAATAAACAAAAGGTTATTTGATTTTTATGGTAGCGGTAACAAACTAAAAAACGGCCATAAATGTGCGTGGACAATTAAAAGGAAAAAAGGAAAGTGCACTTTTTTAATTATTTGGGTTTTTTCCGTTGGCTACCTGAATGATTTTTTTACACAAATTGCACCCACATTTATGAGTGGTCATGTTTTAGAACGTTTCGAAAAATTTAAAACGCACACGAATCAGGTTTATAGCCACCCTTAAAAGTTGCGCGAATTCATAAGTACCTCTCAGTAAAATATTGAAACTTACGTAGTATTTATAGGTGTTCACTGATCGATTTTTGTCATTCAACAAGTGCCTCCGAACGCGTAAAGTACGGTTTTTTTAAAGTGACGAAAAAGTAATAAAAGTATAAAACCGAAATGAGTGCAAATTGTCCAGAAAATATCAATTTATTTTGTTACGTTTGTGGCAAAAGTGCTTTTTCAACAAATGCTGCATTACTCACTGAGCAAGTGGAGCGCGCTTTTAAACTTTATTTTGATTGCGAAATAATTCGCGGCGTTTCGTGGGTCCCAGACAAAATTTGTAAAACGTGCTACAATGGTCTTAACATGTGGATCCAAGGGAAACGCAGTTCACTTCGTTTTGGTGTACCAATGATTTGGACTGATCCAGGAGAGCACAATTCCGACAACTGTTACGCTTGCGCAAACAAAATATGTGGAGTAAATCGTAAATGCCTTAAACGAAGAGTTTACATATCTGTTAAAAGTGCACAAATACCTCTACCGCATTCGGATGAAATACCAATTCCACCGCTTACAAGTCCTGACAGAGAAACTTCTTTTTCTATTGAAATAATGGATCAATCGGATTTCACCTATAAACCAACACCAGAAGCCTGCCCATCGAACAAAATAATTCCAATATCACAAGCAAGAATGGACAAGATTGTTGCAGAATTAAACCTTTCTCAACGTGAAGCAGAAAAACTTGCCCAGCTTTTGAAAGAAGGCAACAATTTGGAGCCTAATGTCAAAGTCACCGGATATCGAAGACGACAATTGCTATTCCAACGGTACTACACACTCAACGAAGGGAACACATTTGTTTACTGCCACGATATAAAGGGACTGATGGAGGCGATGGCCATTAATTATGTCGCAGCTGATTGGCGAATGTTCATCGATTCTTCGAAATCAAGCCTGAAAGTCGTTTTGCTACATAAATATAATAAAAAACCAAGCATTCCCATTGGCTACAGCACAGACATGAGCGAAACATACGATTCCATGAAAATAATTTTGGATAAAGTTTGCTACACTGATCACATGTGGCGGATCAATTGTGATCTGAAAGTCGTGGCGATGCTAAGAGGTTTCCAAGGAGGCTATACGCAAAACATGTGTTTCTTGGGTCTTTGGGATACCCGATTTAAAGGAAACCAATACGAAACGCATGAGTCGCTTGCTCGAGATCCAACGGAGAAAGGACACAACTGCGTAAATGATCCACTGGTGCCAATGGAGAACGTCCTCATGCCCCCTCTCCATATCAAACTGGGAATCGTAAAAAATTTCATCAAGGCCATTGTGAAGCAACCGAAAATTCTTGATTGTTTGGAAAATATTTTCCCACGAATCAGCGAAGCAAAATTGAAGGAAGGTGTTCTGAATGGGCCGGATATACGAAAGCTCATGAAATCAAAGGAATTTAAAGGTGCTTTAGACGGTAATGATTACTTTGCGTGGAGGGGCAGTGAAGAAAGTCATACGATATTTTTTGGGAAGTACGCGAGCACACAATTACCCCGCTCTTGTGACCAAGATGTTGCACTACTTCCAGAAAATTGGAGTGAATATGTCCCTCAAAATTCACTTCTTGCATAACCATCTCGAATACTTCAGCAAGCAGCTAGCCTCAGAGTCGGATGAACATGGCGAGCGCTTCCATCAAGTGGCAATGCCAATGGAAACGCGACATAAAGGCAAAAGGCTCGATTCGCTGGTGGCTGAAATTTGTTGGTGGTCGCAAAAGACGTACGATCCCGACAATGAAGATGAAGAAGAAGAATATACAATGGGAGTTTTCGATTTTTTCCAGATGAAGACAGATCCTCATCCGATACAGACTCTGAACAAGTGGGCGAACCACCACGCAAGAAAGTAAAGGGCGCAAACAAACGACCCTTCACTTAATTGTGAATAAAAGCATCTCATTTTGTTTAAAGGTTATGTGACTTTACGTGAAAGTAATAGGACTTGACACTTTTTTTACCGTTTTGTATTTTTTATGAATTAAAAATAAAAAAATTCAATTTTTTAGGCAAAAAATAGTTTTTTTCTTCATACATTTATTTATAACTGCGAAACTGTTGCTTATGTAGCGAAACGTTGTATTAACAGATTGTAATTCCTAATTTTTTTAAATTTGTTTCAGCAAAATCGGACTGGTGGTTCTCGAGTTATGTCAAAAAAAAAAAGACCACCAAAGGTCACAATTTCCCCTATATGATAGTTATTAACTTCAAATCGATATATCTCGATTATTAGATGTAACCCAGCGAAACGCCGGGACACGTATAACTTCTTTTTTACCGATATAACATTTCCCGTTGGTTTCATCCCATCCCGATTTTGACTGTCGCATAGTGTATCTATAGAAGTATGTACACTGAAAAGAAATTTTTTAATCTTATTTCTTTGCACAATTTCGTAAATAGCAAAAAATTTTTATTAGTTTAAAATTTCAAAAAGTTATGGGTAATAATATACGCATTTTGAGATATTTCACTGAAAAAACATGTGAATATCAGTACTGGTTTGAAAAATATAGTCGTTTAATCCCTACCACTCTTGATATGATTCTTTGTAAAAAGCGTGATTTTAGTATATTTTTAAGTTTTTACATTATTTACTGAAACGTTCTCCTCTATGTATATCCAACATCGGCTTCGCTGAATAAACTTTTTTTTGAAAATAAAAACATTTTTTTAACGTTCCGGTATATCAATAAAAAAATAAAATTTTTCTTCTCAAGAATTTCATGAACGTGGTCATATTATATATCATTAGAAAGGTTTTTAAACGTACTTTTAAACGGTATTCATATAATTTAAATCACATGTGTTAATAAAGATATTCAGAAAAATATATTAAAACTTTAGAGACCCATAACCCCCCAGCAAAAAAAAAAAAAACGATCAAGTGCTTCCAAAAAAGAACATCTTCTCCACTTCAAAAGTAGTATTAATTTTATATTTTGAACTTTCTTGGAAGTTATTAATAACTACTTCAAAAAAATGGAAATAAATATTTTTTTAGCAGGCAAAAAGGTTAATAATTTCTAAGAAAATTTAAATTTCACAAATTTCAAAACATTTTTATTATCTTTTAATAAGGCTGTAACTACCTTTCCTCGGATATACTCAGCCTATGTTCCAGGTCGCCACAAGAAATAACAAGACCTTCTTTACCTATTACAAGTTGTAATCTTCGGCTACCTTCCTTCGGTACAGTTCTTCCTCTAGTCCATCTCAGCTCCAGACGTGTTTCTCCTCCACTGCTACCCCAGGTAAACACAACCCGAAAGTTATTTCAGGTTCCACTGTTTAGCTGTAATTCACACATGAGACTTGATACGCGTCATGATTCGATAATCACGACTATACGCGTTATTTAATAAAACCACTTTGTGATTAGTTAACCACTTAGTTTCTACTCCGTAATTACAACGATTATTGCAAATCACTAGGCGGGCAGACTAATTCTGTTTTGTGACTAGTGAATCACTAAACAAAATTACTCTTTTTATTATTAAAATTCTAAATCGTTTTGTGACTGACAAATCACTAAACGATGCTTTAACTACGTTAGTTTTAAATACTTTCAACTTCGTTTCGTTACTAAACAATCACTTAACGACTATTACTACTTCGTTTTGTGACTAAACAATCACTTAACGACTACTTCTACTATAGGAATTTTGTAACTAAGCAATCACTAGTACCTGCTTAAATTCACCCACTTCGCGTTTAAACAAACACTTGTATCTCTACTTATATATATTCTCACTTACTTGATATTCTCCCGTCCTCGATGTTGCTTTTGCCCTGAACAGACTGTTTTTTAAAATTTTTTTCGCCCTTACTATTTTGTTCTTATAAACCCTTTTATTACAACTTTCCTAATATAAGCTAATTATTATTGCATGATCCACCAGCTTGTAACAGTAAAAATATTTAGTCTATGCATTTTGTTGTTATTCGCTAAACTCTTTGCATCCCATGCTTGTTGTTAGTGTCTTATTTATGAAGAAATATTTACGTTATGTTTGTTGTTAGTGTTTGTCTATGAAAAATTTTTATGTTGCTATTGAAGATCAATAACAAAACACAACCATAGGGTGTGACAATAGTTTGTGTAAATTAATTTAATACAAGTTGATTTTTTAAAAAAATATTTTTTTCTATTGTTAACGGAGGGTTAACAATAGAACCTTTATTATTTAATTCACAAAACTGACTGCAAAGAATTTACAATTATAATTCCTAAAGACAATCAACTAAACTACCAAACTACTGATGTTGCATTTCCCACCATCAGGCCACTCATGCACTTGCTGCATGTGTGGATTAAATTTCGCTTGTGAATATTTATTGTTGAGCAATTTGATGTTGTTGAATCGGCAAGTTTAACATTGGCACGTTTTGTAGGTTGTTACCATTGCAGTTGTTGTTGTTGTTGAAATTATACTCTTTCTGTTGTTAACTTTGATGTTGTTGAATCAGCAAGTTTAACATTAGCGCGTTTTGTAGGTTGTTACCTGTTGCAGTTGTTGTTGTTGTTGATATTATAATATTTCTGTTGTTAACTCCTCCCCCTCTAAGCTCATGCGTCCTCGCATGAATAACCATATTTCAGAAAAATGGAAGGTCATGAATCCTCTTGTTTTTTGAACCTCTTGATGGTAATGACAAGGAGGTTTTTGGGTTGGTGCTTAGTTGAACATTCTCTATAATTTCTATTTTCTGCTCCGTTTTAGTGGACTCTGTATTTCCTTTGGGTGGATTATTTCCATCTTCGTGGGTTCCATTTCTATTCTTCCTTTTTATTAAGTAGATAATGGTAGCCGATATTATGAAAGTCATTACCAGTCCAATGTTGATGGTTAGATTTATTTTATTCTCGATTTGCAGTTTGTCGATTATGTGAGAGTTGTTAACATTTACTGCTTCCATTCTTTCCAAAGTTATCACCTGTTCCTGAATACTATCGCTACTTGGTTGCAGCAGGGCAGGTAAAGGTTTAGTGAGAGAGACCTGGGTTGTTAAGTATGTTTGATTTCCAACTCGAACTGTAGAATTCAGGTGATGAATTATGAAGGTGCCATCTATATTGATTGTTGAGTTGTCTATTTCAATTTGCCCTTTGTAATCGTTCAATAATATCATGCTGTCATCTATTTCTTCCACTGATGCCACATGCTCATCGTTGGTTGTTGTGCAGCGGGATGGTTTACTCTTTAGCAGATTTGGGATACAGTCAGATTTACTTATGTCTAGGATATTATCAATTTCACAAATACTTATCTTATTATAATTCTTGCAGTCATTCTTAATACCGAATATCTTATCATTACATTTCAAAACATTTTTAAATATTGACTTAACTATCCTATTATCTTTCCTTACAGGTTTAATTAACAAATTGTCACAATTTTCATTATCAGTTGTTGGGATATTAACAATATAAACAATTTCATTATTATTTGAAGCGACTTTAATTTTCGAAAAATTTAGTAACTCATCCATATTACCGAATGGAATATTATCTTTATAAAAAATATCTCTCAAAATATTAACCTCAGTATTAGAAAAAATAAATGAATTAACAATGTTTGATTTGGCCCAATGAATGGCATATTCAATATTAGATAGTTCCTCTTTAATAATTTCGAGTTTATACTTAAAATCTAACAAATTTTCTTCTTTATCTTTATTCTCTAATAATTTAGAAATATTATTGGTAATCTTTGAGAGTTGATTTACTTTATCTATTGTTAGTTGATTAATTACGATTTGATTGTTATTGTTAACTAGGACATTATTCATTTTATCCTCTATTATTTCGAAATCATGGTGGTCCGGACTACCGGCTAACCATTTCCAGGCGCTGCCAATGAAGTCAAGAGACCTTTTTGTCATCGTCTTGGATTTTAGTCTGGATAAACAGGATTTTATTTGGGATAAGGTATAGGATAGGTAAGGTAATAATGAGCTATCATCGTTGTCGCGTAAATCAATTCCGTTCTCCAATTTCTCTATCAGATCTTCGTACTCCCCCAAGTCAATCGTATGGACAAGTTTGAATACGCCGTTTTGAATTTTCGCTGATCCCGTATTGATCACGACTAGTCTAGAGTTGGAGTAATCCATTATCTGGAACTCGCCGACGGAGTATCCAGGTAACAGAAATAACCTGTAAGTAAATGTAACAATATTTAGTTCCTTATATGTTTCTTATGAACGACTCTCCCACTCTCTGTCACTACGGTCGAATGTTTATTTTCCTTCACTAGTTCACGTTTAAATTTTTCAGTCAATTTAGTGCCAAGTCTCTTGTTAACCCTAACAAAAATCTCCTGTCCGGGTATGTATTGCTTAACGTCTTTTCTATCTTTGTTGTGGTAGTTCAAATCCTTTTCCTGTTTCTTTTTCAGCATCGTGATGTTATTTTCCCTGGTTCTTTCATAGCTTCCAGGTGAAAAATCCACAGTCCTCCCGAAAAACATATCCACTGGCTTCCTACCGATCGTGGAATGTATGGAGTGGTTATATTCGTTGACGGATCTTTCCAAAAGTTCCTCAAAATTCCTGCAAATACCCTCATCTTTAAGACATCTTAAAATTTCGGCCAATGTTGAATGAAATCTTTCGATTTGACCGTTGGCTTCACTTTTGTATGGTGGTGTTGTAAATACCTCTATTCCCAATTCATCTTTCATCATGAAAAGTATGGTTGCAGAATTCAATGATTTTTCGTTGTCCATGACAACCGTTTTGGGAACTCCATAGAAAAACAAAATATCCCTCAAAGGTCTCCTAATATCCTCTATTGATTTTCCCTGAAGAATTTTCGTTTGGGCGTACTTTGAGAATTTATCTATGGCCGTCAATACCAATTTCCTATCGGTTGAAAAAATATCAATATGAATAACCTGACCTGGATAGTTTGGTATTGGTGTAGCGTTCAATTTTGGTTGGTTGGGATGTCTATCGTATTTATTTTTCTTGCATGTGGAGCACAGTTTCAATATTCTCTTAATTTTGGAGAACATGCTGGGAAAGTACGCTTTTTCCAGTATTTGCATCTTATTTTCTACATCATTTCTGTGTGCGCGGTTATGAGTTTCCACAATTTTGGTTTCTTGATCAGATTCCGACAATATATCCTCGACAAATTTTTGAGTAAATCGAATTTTAAAATTTCCAAAATGATGTGGGTAAATTTCTTGAATTTTCCCCATAATAAACTCTGGGGTTTTAATGCAATTTATGACCGATGGGTTAAGGTATCTCTTCAAAATGGAAATTAGTTTTTCAGTATCATATTCCGGTTCCATAATCAAATGTCTATGATAACCCGGAAAAATTATTTGAAACTGGTATGCTGGAGTATCGTTGATTTGAAGAAATATTTGATTTTTAAATGCATTTATGGGCACCTCAACACTATTTATGAGTCCTTCTGGAGAGCTGTCGCCACTATGCACTGTTCCCGTTAGAGAGTTAATATTCGTTCCAGGGGGTCTAGACAGCGCATCAGCCACAACATTGCTTTTACCTGGTTTATATTGCATCTCATAATTGTATTCCTCCAGTATCGCTTTCCATCTTTTCATCTTCGCATTATTATTCTTATTGCTTAGAGCATAAGTTAGGGGTTGATGGTCGGTGTAAATTATAACTTTGGCTGATCCGTATAGGTAGTTTCTTAGATGGGTTAAAGCCCAGATTATAGCCAACATTTCTTTTTCGTTCGCTGCATAACTTTCCTCGGATCCTGTTAATGTTCTTGAAATGAAGGAAATCGGCCTGTCGTCCTGGCTTAGTACTGCTCCAATAGCAACATTGGATGCGTCTGTAGTCAACTGGAATTCTTTCTGGAAGTCAGGATACGATAATATCACTTCCTGAGATATAAGGGCGTTTTTCAAGTTGTCAACTGCATGTTTCGCTTCATCATCCATTTCAATTTTCCTCTTGCTTGATTCTGTTCTGGATATCAAGCCTCCGTCTCCTCGTAAGAGTTTCGTCAGTGGCTTTGCGATGTTTGCATATCCTTTTATGAATCTTCGGTAATAACCCGAAAGACCAAGGAACGATCGAAGTTCCTTCACATTATTAGGGTAAGGGAATTCCACAATTGCCTGAACTTTCTTTGGGTTAGCTTTTATGCCGTTATGGGAAACGATGAAACCGAGGAATTCAACTTCCTCTTTGAAGAACTCACATTTATCCATCTGTACCTTCATATTCGCACCATTTAGTGTTTCGAAAATGGCATCCAGGTCTTTAAAATGTAAATCCTCGTCTTTGCTGAAAATAATAATATCATCGATATAAACATAGCACCTCCTACCGATATGGTCCCTCAAAATGTCGTCCAGAGCACGTTGGAATATCGATGGCGCATTCTTTAGTCCAAAAGGTAAGCGTAAGAATTCATATTTCCCATTGTTGACTGAGAATGCCGTTTTTTCTATATCTTCCTTCCTAAGGGGTATTTGATGAAACCCACTTTTCAAATCGATGACTGTAAAATATTTATTCCCTCCCAGATGGGAAAGCACGTCATTTATCTCGGGGATGGGGTATTTATCTGCGATAGTTACCGTATTAAGTTTCCTAAAGTCTACCACAACTCTATACTTGTCCTTTCCGGATGCATCCTGTTTTTTTGGAACAATCCAAATTGGTGAATTGTAGGGAGAACGCGATGGTCGGATTATTTGGTCCTTTAGTAATTTAGCTATTTCGCAGTCAACAACACTCCTGAGAGCCATTGGATAGGGATAGTTTCTTGAATAGACGGGATTTTCAGTTGTTGTTCTTATCTCGCCTACGACCCTAGTCGTGTACGTAAGGCTTTCGTCGGGGTCCGCAAATAGATTCTTATGGCGATCGACGATGTTCTCCAACAACTTCTTTCGACTCCCTGAAAGATGGTTTGTCCTAATTTCAATATTATTTACATGCTGAGAAATGAGCTGTTTAATTGGAACTTTCCTACCCCCATTAATGGTGAAATAATCCTCGGCTGTATAAATGACAGCCTAACATTCCTTCAGACTATCGTTTCCTAATATTGCGTCAAATGTCTCTAATTCTGGTAAAAGGAAAAACTTTATGGGAGTATCATCAAACAACTTCAAAAATTTGTGCTGTTTTATTTCGATGTATCCCTTAACGGATTTTGCCTTAAAATTTCTTTCGTTCTGTCTAGGGTTTGTTATAAATTTAGGGTTGATGTAATTTTTATTGCTGCCGGTGTCTAATAATATTCTCAATTTTTTGTCGTTCCCCATTTTTGCTTCGAAATAAGGTAATGAGGAACAGTTTAATCTAAAAAATTAACAGCAAGCTGGACATCATCAGTTTCGTCTTCCTGTCTTTCGAGCGTAGCTACTTCCGCAGGAATTTGTTGAAAATAATCCTGAGCGTACTCAGGTTCCACATTCTCGTGACGATGGTTGACGTCACCTTCTTCCGGTGGATAGCGACCATAATAGGTTTCCTCCGGCATATTATCCGTATCTATATGGAAATTCCGTTGAAATTTATTCGCTGGAGCTTGAAAAGACGCTGCTGTTGGTCTCTTTATTGCTAAATTGTTATGTGGTCTATTCATATAATCGACCCGGTGGGTTTGGATTGATTTATCCACATCCATTGGTTCTACTCGTTGGCTTTTAGGATTATTTTGAATGCCCGAATTCAATCCAGAGTTTCCAGGAAAGTTTCGGTTATGATTATAAGTAATATTACGATTGAAATTTGGGTTAGCGTTAGATTGGAAGTTTGGGTTATGACCAAAATTTTGATTGCGACTGTAAGTTGGATAGAAGTTCGAATGAAGGTTTGGGTTACGGTTAAAGTTTGGAACGGGATTATAGCGAGGTGGTATAGGTGGTCTAATGGGTGGTGTTCCACCAACATAAGCAAGTTCGGGATAGAATACTCTCCCATTTGTGAAAGTCGTCGCACCGATCTTATCCTTCTGTACATTATTCCTGATAGATTGTCCATGAGCGTAATTTCTCCGGAATGTCATATTATCCAACTTTAGACAAATATGTAGTGCCTGCGGCAAGGACGTTGGTTCGCGCACACTTAACAATTTCGGTAAATCTCCATTTAATCCCCTTACGAATGTGTCCAAGGCTTTCTCCCTGTAGGTATTCGTCATGGCGTGAAGGCTATTTTCCTCCAGATATAGGGAAGAGACCTTGTCAAGTAACAGTGAAAGATGCTGGTAAACAGCCTGATAAAATTCCGTTATGCTCCTGTTCCCTTGGCATAATACCATCATCTGGTATTCTAGCGTTCCTATGTCCCTCTTATCAGAATAATGCATTGCGAGACACTTTCTAATTCGTGGCCAATCTAGTGGTGTCCGATACGATTCTAAGGCGGTATCTGCGTCACCCACGATTTTTGTGCGAATGGTGTGTAGAATTGCGTAGTATCTTCCAGTACCTTTTACCGAATCATAAAGCTTTAAAACCCTCTCCACGGACTTTCGCCAAGAATTAAACTCTCCCGGTTTACCAGAAAACTCCCTCAAAGACCTAACTATGTCGGGAACCTTGTCCAGTTCATCTAACCTGCCAGTAACTGTCCCTATGGGGTGATCAGCTCCCTCGTCCGTCAAATGATCGGACGATGTTTCAATAACCTCCCTTATCATGAGGGCTATCTGTTCCCTTTGCAGTGTGGTAAAACCCACTGATGCTTCGGTCGGTTGTGCTACTGGTTGTGCCATTGTCAGTGTCCTACTTAGTCTCTCGGTCAGCTGATCGATAGTTTCGTCGGGCATACCGGTTAAATGATTTCGAAATAAAAGGATCAAAAAAAATCGAATTAATTTCACAAATCCCGATCAGATTCAAGGACAATAAAAATAAAATTTTTAAGACCGACTCCAGAAAACAAAATTGATAACAACGAATATTTATGAGACTTTTCCTTTACTTAAAAAAATTTCAACTAACTCAAGAGCGTAATAGTTAATACAAAAAAAATAGGGATGATGGATTTAATTTTTGAATAAAATCTTAATATGGTTTAATTTAAACAAGATAATTAATAATGTACTTAATAATAGTCTTACATTAGTATCTGGAACATAGCTGGATGATGATGGAGGGATGATGATTGCAGACTTCCCTTTATATTCCTGATTCCGTAATTGTTGGCTTTTTAAAGTTTGCTCTTTCAATTCTTTACACAGTTTATTATTTCAATAATTTTTAGTTTATTATATTTGTTTGTTAATTTGTTCCTTTTGTTTAGGATTTTTACTAATGTTCACTTTAGTTGTTCTTTTCTTTTATGTTAACCTTTATGTTTACTTAGTTGTTTAAAAAAAAAAAAAATTTTATCACTTAGGCTATATCGCGGCCGCTGGTCTCCCGTGAGACCTCCGGTTTACCTCTTGTTTTCGTAAGAGGCTACTAAGGCGCACTCTTTCCGCGATCTATTAATTTAATTACCGGGAAAACCCTTTTTCCGAGGGTTTTATTTTACGAAAAAGGACCTTTTTTAAGGGTCCCTGCTCGGGCGCCAATTAATTTAATACAAGTTGATTTTTTAAAAAAATATTTTTTTCTATTGTTAACGGAGGGTTAACAATAGAACCTTTATTATTTAATTCACAAAACTGACTGCAAAGAATTTACAATTATAATTCCTAAAGACAATCAACTAAACTACCAAACTACTGATGTTGCATTTCCCACCATCAGGCCACTCATGCACTTGCTGCATGTGTGGATTAAATTTCGCTTGTGAATATTTATTGTTGAGCAATTTGATGTTGTTGAATCGGCAAGTTTAACATTGGCACGTTTTGTAGGTTGTTACCATTGCAGTTGTTGTTGTTGTTGAAATTATACTCTTTCTGTTGTTAACTTTGATGTTGTTGAATCAGCAAGTTTAACATTAGCGCGTTTTGTAGGTTGTTACCTGTTGCAGTTGTTGTTGTTGTTGATATTATAATATTTCTGTTGTTAACTTGTACAAACTATTCGTCACACTTCCCCCCTTCTTTTTAATATATATATATATGAAAATACTTAGAAGTGAGAACGAAACGATATATGCAAGAGATGCTTCATATCATAAACATACCAACAAGAATGAGAATAAACTAATCATAAGAATATTTATATTTATAATTGTTTTTAGTAGTTTTTTTTAGTAAACACATCCTTGAAGATGACCAACAAAGTTGGTCGAAATTGGATGAAAATAAAAGGTAATATAATAAATTTAAAAAACATAAAAGGAGTTTTTATTTTTATTTATTGAGACCTCAAGCCGAACAATAGGGAATTCGATAAATTTTAAAATTTTATTTAAAAAAGTTTTATGATAAGAAATTTAAAATAATAGTAAACTTTTTAGATTTAAAATCGACTTTTCATCTCTTATAATTAGGAGTTTAAATTCTATTTATTCTTTACTTTATTTAATACTTTTAATGAACTATATATTTATTTTGTAAATTTTATCATAACAGAAACCTGCTGTAAATAACTAAAACTATTGAATACAGTATATTTCACTTAAAGTCACAAACCATAGTTGCACGCAATTCGTGGACTATATCGCGAAAGTGATTATAAGCTAAAATTTCTTATATGCCGTACTGCGGCATGTCAATGAATACGTATACAATTAATTAATGTGAATATAAAGAAAAGTAACAAATATTGAAATATATACGACCACATTCACAAAAAAAGTATATCAGTTTTAAAATACAAAACAGTTAACAAACATTTAAGCCTTACAAATCATTATTAAAAGAAGTCTATTCAAAAATAATTATTAACAGCTTTTTAACTAGTATACTGTTTTTTCTTTACGTAGGTAATATTTTTCAGTTTTTCTTATATTTTTATTGTTAGTGTTCCAACAGTTAGAATAAATTATTTGTTAACTGTTTCATTTAATTATTTAGATTTTTTGATATAAATACGCACTTATTGGGAAATAAATTTCAGTCTTTAGCTTAACTCTATATATGTTCAGTTAAGATATATAAATATTGAGCTTTTTTAATTTTTGTTACTTAAAATTAAAAGTATTCGAATGCCAAATATTTTGCGATAAAATCAACATCACAATTTTACAATTTATTTTTATTAACTGTGGTTTTTTGAAATTTATCTCAGTAAAAATTTAAGTAGGTATAAATTTCATAAATAGTTATAATTGCTTAAATATTAAGTAGGGATACAACTCTGAGAAATGTATGGTTAGTGAATTTGATAATTAATATATTTATATTACAAGGTTTTAAATTTTAGAAATTAAAAACCGAAAAATTGTCCTAAATTTTCAAAAATGTTTGTGATGGCATTGTATTTTAATTTTATTTGAAATGGTAACACGAATTATGCGTCTAAACTAATATTTAGAGCGAAACGATTTATTGTTACAGAAAGATATTGATATTGATACAGAAAGATATAGAAAAACACAGCTATTTTTATTTTTTTTTTTTTTATTTAAAAAAAAAAAAATTTGTATGCAAAATCTGAAACGTTAAATTTTTACAGCGGAACTAATGCATTGGATTAGGGACATCTTATTGTACTAGGTAAATACACTTAATTTGGACTTGGCGTTACGCGGAAAAGGAGAACAAGACAATAAACGCGATTGTGGACATAAGGTTAGCTTACGGACAATCGAACGGTCTCTTAATATAAGTATACTCAGATATGCCTATTTATTTATGTGTTTATCTCGGTAAAAAATATAGTAATTAAAAATTAACTATATATGGGAAGGATATCGGCCGGGAGCGGGATATCTTCTTCAAGCTACATTCTAAATATAAAAAATAGTTAGTTTAGCGATAAATATATTTTTTTCATAGACAAAAAACTTTAAAGTAGGGGCAAAGCTATTTTAAATATTTTATATTTAACATTAGTTTAAAAAATGTATTTTAAGCTGATTGTTTTTGAATACATTTTTATAAAATTTTGCATAAAAATGTGTACAGAACAAATCCTTGGACTGTATGCCGTTCAACTCAGAATCACTTTCCGAGCTTATTTAACGATGTACGTCAGACCGTCCATCTGGCTGTCCATGTAAATTTAAAATCTTGATGAAATTCGGCATGAATAATTATTTTGGTACAATTGAAATTAGTTACGATCGGTTCGTTATTTCACCTAGCCCCAATACAAATGTTCTCCTGGAATAGAGGCTTAACAAAAATATAACGATAGTTTAATGAAATTCGTCACAAATAAATTTTATATAAATATAAATCTTTCTGCCAAATTCGTTCAAGTGGGCAACTACTCCCCTTCTACCTATCCGCCCTATTAAAAATATGATACAAAAATTACTTCTACAGTTTTTTTAGACTTTCACTGAATTACTCCTTTAGATATGCGAAAATTAACATTTTCTTTGTATGGGGACTATCCTCCCACAAGTCTTATATGCCTTATTTTCATTTCATAATTGCAGAAAGATAGGAAATTAGTTCCCACAAAATTTGAGGGCTCTCACAAATATAGTTCGTAAGATATGTCATTAATGATATTTGGTTTGTATGGGGGTACCACTCTATCTACTCTGATCGAAAAATAAATAATATATTTTAATATATACTGATGATACTGTGAAAATTTTACGAGAATCGGTTGAGCCGGTTGAGAATCTTAAAAAAGTGGACGTGGCATCTGATTAAGATCTAACATAGCCTATAAAATTCTCCACTGTAAGCACTATCTGCATGTCAAAATTCGTGTAAATAGCTTTATTAATAACGTACAAAATTGAAAAAAAAATAATTTTTTTAAAAGTGACATCCAATCGAGATGTAGCATAGCCTATAAACTTCTCCGACACACATATTATGAGCGGTCAAAAGTAGAGGGATTTGTTGTAGATGAATGAAATTTCGCACACACATTTTTTTATTTAATAATCTTCCGTACGAAATTTGGAAAAAATTGGAACATTGACACGCCCACATCCCATACAAATTTGAGATTCCCAAATTGTAAACTGCTCCGAATATTATATATAGCAATTTGTAAGATTTTTTCACAAATTAGATGAATGAAACTATATATAAATTTTTATATATGAAAAAAGTTTGTTTTGTATTTTTTGATATTTTAAATTTTAATTTCAAATATAATATGAAAGATATAATATTTTTATTAAAAATATGAATTCAATAATTAAAAACAAAAAATTACTGACTATGTTTACTTATTTATTAAAATAATTTAAAATTATAATTATAAAAAGCGAAATATATTCAAGATTTGGATCCATAAAAAACTGTTTTTATGTAATTCTTACTCAGAACCATTTATTAAATGATCTTAATTTATGAAAAATACATGATTTAGTGTTGCAGCCATACACATATAGCATTTCTTCATAAACTTTCCCATAATTTAGCTTATTTTCTGTATTTAGATTAGATTGGATCACTTGGAAAATAAGATATTTCATCAAGCCTTTATTAATATCTAGACGGCTATGTTTCTAAGTAAGGCTTAAACGACTTTTTCTAAAAACTCTATATGTTTTTGTATTTTTGTATATATTCTGTACCACTCACAGAGGGATGAAAATAAAGAAATGGCGATTAATTGAAAATCAATGTTTTGAAAATGTTAGTGTTAAAGGAGATAAAATTCAGCATCCCTGTCAAAAAAATTTTTTGCAAGTTTAAGCACAGTCGTAAAAAGTGAAAATCAAAAGTTTTCGAATCTATATTTTTGCAATTTATATTAAAAAAAATTACTTCTTTCATAATGGAACCTTCAACTTCAGGTATTTAAAACTATATTTGTGTACAATTTTTTAAATATAATGTATTTTTAATATTTTTTTTTTTTTTGAAAAATAGGTAAAAAAATCGGAAATTTTTGAGATTCATATAGAAATTCAAAAAGCTTTTAGTTGAGTTTGGAAAAAAAATAAAAATATTGTATTTTTATGTGACATGTCTAGTATATAAATCCAAAAACATTTTGCGTTTTTTTAGATTTGCGAGAAAAAAATAATTTGTAAAAATACTACAGTTTAAAAAACTTGTTTTTCGTACAAAAACAAAATAATGTGAGGTTGTTAGCAATATTTGCTTTCTTTTTTATATCTAATTTTTTTATTAGAGGTGGTCGCGTGAATAAATATTTACTCACGCTCTCGTTGATATATACAATTATAAATATATGTACAAGTTCAAGTTTTAATAATTTATTTCATGAAAAAATATGTTTTTAAGAGGTTAAATATTTATAGGATAATTATTTATAGGTTAATTAATAATTAATAAAAGTGGATTATAAATACATTTAAATAATGTAGTTTTATATTAATTACCAAGTTTATATTACATGTTAATCTAAGGCGAATAACGTACTCATCACTATATAAATAATATATGGTTGAGTTAACTGTAATTATTTTGTTTAATTGTCAATTGTCTTAAAGTGATGTGTTTTTATATTACTTGGTATCAAAAAGGAATGTCGAGAAACATAGTCGCCAAAAAATAGGTTTTTGTAAAAAATGGGCCAACTATTTCAATATCTAAAAAATTCCTTAAAATTTGTTATTTGATAAAAACAATAAATGTTGTATTTTAAGAATATCACTAAATTAAAATTTATTAATAACAAAATAATTTGTAATAATTTTTATTACTTTTGCAAAATAATATAAATACTTTTTACAGAGGATTTTTCCAAATATTTTGTGCTTTATTATTTAAATAAATAACTTTTTTATATTGAAGGAACTCTTAACTTTCATTTGACAACTATCGATATCATTATATTGTGAAAAAATTTCAAAATAATTAATTTCTTCGTTGGAATTAATATATGATGGATCAAAATAGTATATACACAAAAAAAGTCACGAATCACCAATTTTTTTTTTTACTTTTTTTTAAATTTGCACATCTAACCATTACTAAAAACTGTAAAAAATTCAAACATAAATAATTTTACAATTAAAAAAATTTATTAAATCAATCAAGTAGATGATTGAATGAATTAAAAAATTAAATGAGAAAAAATCACTTTAATTTTATTTTTACAATTTCATTCATTTTATTTTTGCTTGAATTTATTATTTAAATTTTGATGTAAAATGAAACAATTGCGTTAAATGAAAAATATAAGGTAATATTAAATTTAAATTTTTTCTTTGTATAACTAAGTTTCTCGTCATTTAGCATATAGGCTTAAAAAGTGCCCATTTCCATTTAAAAAAAGGAGCCAAGAAAGTGGTCATTTAATGGTATTTCTGCTCGGTATTTGGTACATAAAAAAATGTGCGATTATTTAAATTTTGGAAATTACCATTTTAGGAACGAATCCACCAACTGTTCATTTTCCGTAGAGAACTTTTAAATGTAATAAAAATACAGACTCTCTTAAAATGACCGATAAAATTAAATTTTTAAGAATGGAAATGATTAAACAATTTGAACCACTTAATATGATCGACTTCATGTAAAGGTTTCATAACTTTATAGCCGATTTTAACTCTATGGGCAAGAACTTATAGAAGAGACTATATATTTCTTAAAAATAGTGACAATTGGCTAAATTCTTGAATAACTTTTCCTCCTCCGCCAACAAAACGAGGTAGAAAAGAATTTTATTTGAAAAATGTAATGAAATGATAAAAGCTAAAGGATGTAAAGATTTAAGAGACCGAAATCCTTTCCCTATTTAGGTCATGCAACACAAATGAGCTTAAGAGTTTTCGGTTAAAATGATGCATCTAAAATAGTTAAAGAAATAATAATCTCTCTAACAAAAGCCAAAAACTATCGTGAAAAATTTAACAACGTTGATCAAAAACAATCAAGTCAAAAGAAGCTCTTTCTGTGATAATCGAAGCAAAATTATCTCGCTATTAGTACAATGTTATTCGAAAGGTTGCCCATGAAAATTTCCCCCCTACACAAATATTTAGAAAGTCAAAAAAAGTACTATCCTAAAAGCCATTTTATAAAAGTTTCTGAAACCTCGGCAGTAGTAAGTCTACAAGGACTTCTCAATCATACAGTTGAGTGTATAATTGCATTACAAAACCAACTATTTAAAGCTTAACAGACGAATAAATGAGTAATATGAAATTATATGCAAAGTAGTGCTTTGACGGAAGTTCTGAACTTAGTTCCTATAAACAAACATTTAAAGGTCCTGATGCTAATAATTCATAAGTTTTTAAAATATCACTTGTATCACTAAAATTCATATCCATAGAAAAAATTATTTGGGAAAATCCTCGTCCATCATCAACAATGTTTTGTAGGCCACTTAAAAATATAATTCGTCAAAGAAACACCCAGTATTGCATAACTTGAAAATAAAGAGTGGAGAAACAAATAGAATCACTTGAAGATTCTGTTATTATCTGCGGAGAAAAAATCGTTAAAGTAAACCATAAACTGATGTTAGTGATGATAGATGGAAAATTATGTAATGCCATTACAGAGTTTAATTTTATTGATACCATCTTTCAAAAGAAATTAATACAAATACATTCCAATTCGGCTTATCTATTTTACATGGATGGATTCAATTTTTTGAGTGCCTTTTGCACTTATCTTACAAACTTCCAATTAAAAAATATCAAGCAAGATCTGATTCCGATAAAAAAGAAAAAATTGTACATGAGACCACATTAAGGATTCAAAGTGAGCTCCGACAAAAAAATGGATTGATTATAGACCAACCAAAACCAGGATTTGGCAAATGACGGCAACACTGCGACACGTTTTTTTTTAAATGTAGAAATTTCAGCGCACATAAGAAAACCCGATATTGAACTAATTAAAAGGTTGCACGTAATATTTTTTGTTGTTTCATGTCATCATGAGGTAATTATTGAAAAATTTAGAAAATTTTCCATTTGTTGAAAAATATCCATAGTACAATATGTCTTCAACATTACATAAATTCCTAATTCTTGGTCTACAGATAATTTCCCATGCATTATTGCCTATTGGTGAATTATCAGAGGAAGCTCGGAACAGGGACTTTAAATTATACAGAGAACAATATTTGCCGAAATTTTGCCGAAAGAAGTTAAATGAAGACATATTCAACAGATTTCTCTTAAGTTCTGATCCATTAATTACAAATATGATTGGAAACTACAAAAATAAAGTAAGTCTTTTAAAGCAGTCAGTTTTAGACTTGCTAGTATTCCCTAAATCTGCTTAAGAAATTAATGGCGTTAATAGTGATAGTGGCAGTGAATATAGTGATAATGAAATTTCTTAAAATGTTTAATAAAAGTTTATATTATTGATATATTTTTTTTGTTTCACTTAATAATTTCTTTAAATGTTTCATAAAAGTTTTTGTTTAATTTATTTATTTTTGTTTCACATAATAATAGGTGTAAGAAAGTTTCACTTGTTCAATTATTATTATGTGATACCCTTGCAGCATTGAATTTATGGGCAATAATGTATTCAACCTAATAAAACTTGGATGTAGGATTTACGCTTAAATATAACATATTTGTATCAAGTTATATAACCATAATAACGTTTATAAAGGAATTATACACACATAACCGTTTTCGGGAGTGCTCCATGTATGAAAACTATGGTCAATCACGACCCGACCCTGATGAAATCTCGTAATTTTATTAATGTTTATACAATAATTCTTTATAATGAATTTTATGAAATTGTGTACATATTTAAAATATTTATAAGCTTTAGGACCCATTTCCGGGAGCAATTTTATATGGGTCTATGTGAAATGGTAGTTCATTATAACCAATTTTAACATGTAAATTTACTGACTGAACAATACTAAAACTACCGTAAAACTTGCAAAATGCGTGACCACATGTTTTATATAAATATTTTTTAACGTATTATTAAAAAAAAAACAGATTATTATTACTATTATTATTTTGAAAAAGATAATTCCATAAATGATATATTTGCAATACATTATTCTGCATTGAAAAATTAATTTAGCCGCAAATTTTTATTTTTTTTTTTTTTCAAAATTAAACTTAGTTTTCCAATTGTATATTTGTTGTAGTTTTCTTTTAGATTTGCCTTCTCAAAATTTTATTACTTCTACATATATACTCATATGTAGGCTGTAATGTAATTTCAGTGAAATACACATAACAAAAATGTGTTAAATTTGCGCCTGACTTTACACTGAAAATGTGATAAAAGTTATAGAAAATGCAGGACATACTTTTATAGTTTTTTTTATCTCTCTCTAAAATTGAAAGCTATACAAAATTGTTATTAATTTCTTTTGTTGAAAGTTATATCAAATTGTTATTTTTCTTTTTATTTTTAGAGCAATGATAAACTGCATACGACAAATAAGACAAATAAAAATTACGTTATCTTACTTAAGTAATATCATATTATGTAATTTATGTAAAATTAAAAAGTTTAGCCGAAATGAACTAATTTTTCTACTTGTAATTTTTTTTATTGCATTTTCCATAATTACCAAAAACTTTCAATTTTGACGGTCTATGACTTTTTTAAAACTAAACTTTTTACAAAAATGGTTTTTGAGTATAGTCACTAGAGATTGCATCCCGTGAACGATTCGTCAAAATATTAAAATTTATTATTTACTAAAATGTTGACAAACATTTAGTATGTGTACTTTGTTGCAGAGGAGATGGTACATTTGCGGGTAACATAAGTATGTACCACTGTGTTATTAATTGTTTATCAATTATATACATTTTTAAGCTCTTATTAAATAAATATAGTTATATTACATATATGGCATTTCACTGAAAATAAATGGGAAAAGTATTATGTATGATTCGGTCGGCCGTAGCGGCCGAATTTACAGTGCAATCATTGAGAATATGTTCAATCTTTGGACTATAAATGAATATTTTCACCGTTTCATTGTTTCAGATCGTCTGCCACTTCCTTTTCTCTGCAACATTTGACACGAATAAAAGTATAAAAATTTATAATTCTCCAATTGAATTTGAAATTAAATTGCTTTAAATTTACAGATTCATTAAGTTATTACAACATAGTGTAAGAGCACATGAAAATTAACCTCTTAATTCCGGGAAAATTTCATAAATTTTTAAAATATTAGTGAATTTTAAAAATGAAAAAAATTGTAAAGCTAAAATTTTTCCGAAAAGGGACCACAGCCAGCTCAAAAGTTCTATGACGAACTCATGTCCCAAATTTTATTCAAGGAAATACTACCGTCTGAACATTGTGGTAAGTTATCATAAGCTATATGAATTGAATATAGATTAAAGTATTGGCATATTTTATATTCTCCAGGTGGTTTCAAAATCCACGTGTTCTATATACTTTCAAGTATATTAATTGTCCAATTACTACAACTAAAACCCACTTTCTCAGAAGATATAAACGTTTAAAGGTCACTTTTTTATATTTTTTCAACATAATCATAAAAAAAAATAATAGAAATATATACATATATCACTTTTATTCAAAAAAAAATGATCAACGGAGAATTGTGTTAAGAATTGGATATAATTTCCCTCCACCTATTTATGTGCGAAGAATAAACCCCCCAAAAGAACTCCGCTTTTTGTAAGATCATAGTCTTGAATGGTTGGAGAAATTCGTATACGTTCTATGGTCAAAGAATATATATCCTACTGTATATTGGGGTTAATAACAATCGCGGAAGCGTTAAAAAAATATTGCACCATTTAAATCACCTAAAATACTATTGCTAAAATTTAAAGGAAATATTGCTCCAACTATCACCTAACCATTTCTAAAGTACGTTAAAAAAAACAAATTAAGTTAAGTTATTTAATTTGTTTAAGCCTAAATCTTTTAATTCGAAAATATCATAAAGCTAGTATTTAGAAATTGTATGCAAGAAAAAATTTCATCTATAAGTATTATCAACAATAGCTACATAAAATCCCGAAATCCCATCGACCGCGAGGAGGCGTCATCGTAAATCATTGTTAACTTGTTAATCTAAGCAAAACAAAGAAAATTATCAATGAACACAATCCACATATTTTGCATAATTGTCTGTTTCTTAAATAGACAAAATAACAACAAAACTTAAAGTCTAAATTCTTTAAGATAATCACTGCTATTCTCTTTGGATTACATTCATTGACCATTGATTTGCTTATTTTACGATATGTAAAAAAAAAGAAAAGTAGAAAACAAAAATTAAAACACCTCAACAAAAACAATAGTTAAAAAAACACAAAATTGTTTCCTCTCAAATTTTTTTAGTTTCCCAGTTTAATTATTATGTACGTAATCGCACATCAATTTATTAACATATTGCAAATATTTTCCTTTCTTTTATATATTCCACTATTTATTAATTTTGATTTCTGTGGAATTTTTGCTTGTTTCCCAGAATATAATCAAAACAGAAAACAAAACATAGTAAAAATCAAATAAACCCAAATCGATCAATGAAGTAGAAGCAAAACTAAAGACATTTTGTTATTTTATTATGTATTTCGGTTCTTAAATCTATACGAAGTATTGTAACACAACAAATATCACAATTTTTTCACCGCTAATATCAACGGTAACGTTAAAACATTTTTTACTGAATCACTATCAAAAAAAAAAAAAAAAAAAAAAAATAAAAACGTAACACGATTTTGCTTATTTGATTTTTGTTTACTAAAATTAAGAAATATAAACTTTATTATATCACTATCAATTAATACCTTTTTGTTATTTTAATAATTTTGATATAATTTGATTTCTTAGTATAGTATATAACAGGGGTAAATTTTCTGAACAATTTTTATCACAGCTTCCAATTTGTCTAATAATAACAGTAATGTTTTAGAAAAATAAAAGGGAGTCTGATAATAATTTTGTAATAGCTCTGGATCCAAACTACAAGGTAAAGTACCCCGCAACCGACTGTTGCTAATAACAAAAGGCTCCCTTCGACATTTCTTTCCAGAAAAAAGAAACGAACTAAAAAATTCCTATTTTTTTCAACCACTTCCCAGTCGAGTACATTACATCGGGATTTCCGGGAAATTTGCTCTTAAATTTATGAAAACTACTGGAATTTTAACAAAATCTAATTAAATTTAGTAATTTGATAACATTAATAAAATGGGGTTAAAAAATACAGCTGAATCAAAACGATAATTTCATAATTATGTGTTTAAGGAATGGGACAGAATATATATATATATATATATATATATATATATATATTTTCGGTAAAAATATTTATCAACTGGTTTTTTTTAATTATTATCTGTACACTTGAATTTGAAAGTTTTTATTCTAAATACTTTTACAGAAATGTGTTTGCAAAAAATTCACTCAATTTTTTTTTTTTTTTTTTTTTTTGTTTTGTAAGAATAAGAACGATATGTTGTAATAAATTATTTTATGAAACAATATCTACAATGTTGTATTTTTTATAGTTTTGGAAGTCACTGAATGTATTATACTAATGTTTAAACTAATTTTTAATAAATTTATTTTTTTAAGAAAATTATTAATTTCTAATCGAGTGATTGATCAATAGATCAGATTTTCGTTTCCCCTGTTTTACAACCGTTAACGCATAGATTCACATCCTATATGTATCTCAAATGTTCAACTTAGATCTATTAACGATAACTATTATTTTTAATGCGCGATCCCGGGATGTCGAAAATTTTGTCCCGGGAAATCGAAAAGTCCGGGAAATTTCATTCCCTAATTGTCACCTTGTGGTATTTACACTTCCTCACATCTAACATCTACCATCAATTTTACAAGATGTTAACATCTTCTCATATAAATTGTATAGGGCTCCTAACTCAACATCTTTAAAAGATGTTCCTATCTCATCCTATCTTCATATCTCTTGTTCCACGTAATATCTTTCGATTATTTTAGTGTCATAACTAGAAAAAACTGACAAAAAGAAAAAAAAAACAGGGGAAACATTTATTCACATCATTGTCTTTACTTTGTTTGGTGTTTTTAAGACAGCTAAACTAGCTTTACATAGTGTCTACATTAGAGATTTTTTTATCAAGACAAACGTCAAACTTAACGCGAATTTGTAGAAGGTGGCAATAGTTGCACAAAAACAACAATATGGCGTATTCATTATTGTTTTTTATATATGCAGTTTGACAACTGTAACAACCAAAATAATAATCAACTGTTTAACTAAGATTACCTTTTATATATTCGCACTGATTTTGACATTTGTTTTGATATAAATTTGCCTAATGTAGACTCTAGGTTATGATAAATAAACAAAAGGTGCTGCCAGATCGAATATTTTTATTGCATGCCCAAATGTGTAGCTAAAAAAAACCGATGAATAATAAACGTACACTTGAAGTTACTTCGCCTGATAACGCTGAAAATAATTATAGTAAAAACCCTTGCCTTGTCGAACTACGGATGAAAACAATCGAACACTGTACTAACAGCCAGAGAAATATTTACAAAACTATATTGTGATGTACTTAATGTCAATGTTGATGTGTTATCTCGCTTGATTTCTTCTGGAAAATCGTTTTTGTTCAGCTTAGAATCGAATACGCTTACAACGTCGTTACTGCTAAGGGTAATTTAAAAGATCTACAGGTGTTCATACAAAAAGACTATACCGAAGATTAACAAAATGTACGTTATAACCTGAGACAATTAAGAAAAAATATTTCAAAAGCTATCTTGGCGAGTTTTGTTTATTTATTAATAACAACAAATATACGTGGTTCATTGGAAAAGTTTGTGCTGATTCTGTTAACGATGCTGAATACTTGAAAAATCTTTTATCGGAATGTAATTACGTGATTGATGTTTGCGTTAAGGATAGTATGAATATAGTATATTGTAATGTTAAAAATATAGATATTTCTAACGCCCAATAGCAATTTAATTTATGTTATTTAGTTTCATACAATGTAGCAAATCTTGAAAAATCATTAAAATTTAGTAAATTTAATACGTATATCAATAATTTCGATGTATTTTTTCTTTCCTGACGTGGTAGTGGAGGATGTTTATATGGTTTCAGAAAAAATCTTAAAAATACGTATGCCTTTAAATTTTTAAAAAATGCCTGTAATACGGTATTAAGTGCCAAATTTGAAGGTAATGGTTTTATTTTATCTCATGTTGTTTAAACTGCACTAACTGGAAGAATGAATTCGATAAGTTTGAAGATTTTTTACAGGAACTTGATCATTCAAGCTTTAAGATAATCTTGCTTTACTTGCCAGTAATTATTCAGTTTGACGAATTGGTTGTGCGTCTATGTGACAAGATAAAGTTAGCTAATGTTACTAAAGTGAATAAATATTTCTTTGAACCTAAACAGAAATGGTTTGATTGGAAATGTGTTCATGCTAGAAAACGTATGCTAAGAATCTTAGGCGTTATAGAAAAATAAATACTGTAAACAAATCTCATTATTTTTCATCTAGAGCTGCCTATCTTAAGATATGTAATGTAAAAAAAAAATGGATTTGTATAATAAAAATATAGAGCAGTTAAACAAGGTGAAATGTAGCAGGGAATGGTGGAAGCTATATAACCCTATTATATTGCGTACATACACAGTAGAAGATTCATTGAATGCCAATGATTTTCGTTCTCATTTTAGTAAGTTATTACAAACAATAATAATAAGTTATTACAAATGATTCCCAGACTATCAATGCCATATTTTATTGATCCCTTCCTCGATTCTCGCATGGAAATTTGTGAAATTTCTTCCGTTTTAAAATAACTTAAAGATAGTAAATCATCTGGTCAAGATGAAATCTGTTATGAATTTTATAAAAATGCTCCTAATTCTTTTATTAATGAAATGTTATTCGTCTTTAACAAAATATTCCTACATGAGAAAATTCCATCCAGTTTGCGAAAAACAATACTGATTCTTCTCTTCAAAAAGGGTGCTCCTAACTGTCCATCAAACTGAATTTCAAGCCGGAATCAGAAAAAATTATTCAACCGTTGACAACATTTTCAGCCTCGTTAATATTGTGTATCTAAATAAAGCCAACAACAAGATACAATTCCTCGTAATAGTTTTCGTGCCTGGGTTTGTCTTCTAATATAATAAGAATTCTACAGCACTTGTATGAAAATACTGAAATTTATATCTGGGATGGAAACTCTTATTCTGATCCTTTTTCTGTCGAAATAGGAGCAAATATTTGTTTATTAAGCCCCCTATTATTCTCATTATATATTAATGACTTAGCCTGGAAGAGTAAATGTGGCTGACGTTAATGTTAAGGTATTGCTTTACGCCGACGATATTGTTATTTTATCAGACAGCCCAACGGAATTACAAAAAATGATTGATTGCTTATATAATTATTGTTCAACGTGGTGTTTGAAAGCTAATCTAGATGAATCTAAAGTAATGGTGTTTCGTGTCGGTACAAGAATTTCGTCAAATTTAAAGTGGGTTTTTAGTAGCGATAATATTGAAATTGTAAATAGCTATAAATATCTCGGAGTTGACATCACATACAATCTCTCCTTTAAGAAACACTTAAACACCAAATTAACTGCATCAAAATTGGTGATAAACTCTACTTGGTCCAAATATATTTGCAATCCGCAGATACCACAGAATAATAAACTAAAAATATTCCAAGCAGCGTCCAGGTCAATTATGTTATATGCAGCGCATGTGCAAAATATGATGAGTTTAAAAAACTATTTAGATTTTTTATAAAAAGGATGCTATATCTACCAAATACAACACCTAATTACATGCTGTATTTTGAGACAAACCTTGAGTCACTATACTTATCCACCTTTAGACTTCACCTTTGCTACATCAATAAAATATTGGATACGAATCCTCAAAGATTACCTTGCATTTTAGCATTAAATATTATAGAACAGAACATATACTGGATTAAGGAGTGGGAAAATCTTTGTCATCATATACAATTTACCCTAATTATTACCAATATTACCACTAATCAGACAGTGGAAACCTATAATAGGCCAAGTAAAAATTAAAGAACGTAATGATTATATACAGTGTGCTTCTAGTTCACAATTTCTTGATCTATATCCAAATCTAGATTACAATGTTTCATCGTTATATACTTCATACTTTTCTCCACGTTCAGTCAGTTTAATAAGAACTAGAGGGTGCTTACAAACGTAAAATCAAAAAAAAATCCCATACAAATGTTAGTATACACATGTACAATATGTTTTATAAAATTATGCACTTCATTTAATACAAGTATTTCTCCACAATTGACCACAGATCCCATAAAAGATCACTCTCCGAATTTTGATGTACATGCCCAATGGTCTATACATATTTTAGAACATGTTCTCGTCAATTGTGTATATCTAAAAGATACAAATATGAGCTACACATTTTGCGCAGGATATAAATTACTTTTATGATTAGCTTTTGATTAGGATTCTCTGTATTAAATTTAGTTATATAATAGCTATAAACTTAAAACATCGTTAAAGACTAACGTAGCGTAACAATACACAATACAAAAAATAAAAACAGCTTTTAACAATCATTGTTTTAATCTCTGTCTGTAAACAGTGTACAGAAACTGAATGAGTAATTGACAATAAAGATCCGCCCATATTAAAAGTTTTCATACTGAGATAAATATATCGAACACTCTTAGTTATACTCTTAAATAAAAATAAGATACATAAATATAAAACTCTCTTAGTTTAACTCTTCCTAAATAATATAAACAAAATGCTTATAAAAATAAAACCATAATTTGTTCAGTAGTTAATCTAACTCCGTGCGGTTAAGATACTTTCAAATAAAGTTGATGTGCTTTACTTAGTAATATGTTGCACATTGATATTTTGTGATCGTGATTAATAATTTTGGATTTAAATATATTGAATTTATTTTTATAATTTGAAGATCATTTGTGTGTGGTAAATTTTTTTTTAAATCATAGATGCCGAATCAAAATACTATCCTAAATTAAGATTTTATTTCATATACTAATCTTGATTAAAAACATTATGACAATATGATTAGAGACAAAAGTAAAATGTAACAGCATACTAAATTTCAATTCGTTCAAAGATAGTGTTAAATTATAATCTCGGAGTTGGCTACGTTTCCAAAATTCATTTTTTAATAATTTTGTCACTTGGGAGATATGAATCAAATTTTGATTTATAAAGAAAAATGTTTTAAATTTTTTTTTATACTAAAAAATTTTTTTTTTTTTTTGTCTATAAAATTTTTAACTTTCGAAATTAAATTTAAAAAATTTTTAGGTCAAAATTCGACTGCATGTAACTGTTAAAAGTCTGCACGGTAACAAAGTCCATTAAGTTTAAAACTAAATAATTTTCAAAAAAGTAAAACGAGCGAAAGAAAAAAATTAGAGGAAACGAGGAAAGTGATTTTTCTAAGTTTTTGAACTTCTAGCAACAATCATTATTATATTATGAAAAATTGTTAAAATTTTACACTCTTTTAATTTTACATAAGTCTTATGAACTTAAACCTGTAACCCGTTAACTTAAAATAATATTATCTCAAAAGTTATTAAGGATTAAGGTCAATATCAGACGAGTGAAAAGTTTTTGATAATGGCCAACATACATATCGCTCATTTACTTCAGAAACGGCATAACTCAAAAAAACTAGTTTTGCTGAAATCGTATTCAAAGTTTTCAAATGCCACTCACATTAATAGAAAAACTAACGCCAAATTCTCTTCTCAAACGGTGGCCATAAAACTTGATATAATGCGTATTTCTACACCATTAACCATTAACTCAAAAACCTCATTTTTTTTTGAGTTACGACGTTCTTGAAATAAATGTGCGATATGTATATTAAACTGCTCCAAAAAACAAAAAGCAGATTTCGAATTTCAACCGTAACTTCCCCTAGGATTGTTATTTTTTATCTATGAAAATAGTGTGCTAAATACTAGAGTGATCGGATGTCGATAACAAGTGACGCATCGACCCTGAAGTTTGTGGGGTGCTTATATGGGAAGTTTTGACTTTTTTACACTTTTTTAAACAAATAAATAATATCAACTCTTTTGTACAATTTAGTATAAAGGAACCGTAATCTAGACATTATCTATCAAACAAGATTAAATTAATATTATATAATATTAAAGTTATAAGAAATTCCCCAGACCTATAACATCTTTTCGAACACTTGTGTAAGCAACGTACAGATAAATTTTGAATTTTTTTAGAAATGTTGAAATAAGTGCAATTTTAAATCAAATTTGAACCATAATTACTAAAAAAGCTTTGAATCCCGCAGGATAATGTAATCCCATTTTCATGTTTTATTAAAAAACGTAGATTGTTATTATGGGTGTTTCAAATAATTTAATTTTTTTCAAAATTTTGTTAAACAAATTTCAAAAAAGTTAGGAAAAAAACATGCTGTCTTATAGAAAACATCTCAGAAAGTAAAAATATAAAAGAATTAGGTCAATATTTCTTATAAATTCGGCGTATCTTAGATTTGAATTTTGCGGATTTCGGTAAAAAGGCATTTTCTGGTGGTTTTTGCGTTGTGGAATCAATTTTTTCTAAACTAGTATACATGCCAAAATTTTCAACTGACTTCAACAATGTTAACCTCTAAAACAGGGAGGTCAAAAGTCAAATTTTGGAATATTTGAGATTTTTAACGAAAATATAACTTAAAATATTTTTTAGCCAGATTTCAATGTAATTTTATAAAAATATAAGAACTAAAATACAATAAATTTAACCCTTAACTGAACTTGGGGTCAACATTTTTGGAACACCATCCTTTCCTGATTATGTGCAAAGTAAATTTTATTAACTGATATCATGGACAAAGAAAATGATACTTAACTCGTTTCGCCATGTAAAGTTATTATAACAAAATAAATTTATTATAGTGATCAGTGCTTTGAAATCTATATAAAAATAATTTTGAGTTATATTTCTGATAAAATTCTTTTGCCTTCTTGCATTAAGGGTTAACATTGTTGAAATGCGTTAAAAATTTCGAAATATATTTTCAATAATCTATAATAGCTTGTTATGTTTTAATTTTTAATAATCTATATACTGGTCCAAAAAAATTTTCCTAAAAAAAAAAAAAAAAACTCACAAAAAAAGTATTTTTGTCGAAATCCGCAAAATTCAAATCTAAGGTACAGCGAATTTATAAGAGATATCAACCTAATTCTTTCTTATTTTTACTTTGTGTTGTTGTTTTTTTCCTAACTTATTTTGAAATTTGTTTAACAAAATTTTGAAAGTAATTTACGTTTTTTAACATAGCATGAAAAGGTATTATATTATCCTGCAGGATTCAAAGCTTTTTTTCAATAATTATGATCCGAATGTGACGTAAAATAGCATTTTCTAACCGACTTTAACTTTTTAAATAAGATAATTAATAGCTAATTATGTCTACATTACGATTCCTTTATATTAAATTGCTAAAAAAGGGTTAATATTAGCAAATTTTTTCAAAAAATTGTGAAAAAGTCAACATTTTCCCATATAAATGCATCAGGGTCGATGCGGCACGTGTTAGGGACATCTGATCACTCTAATATTTTGCACAATATATTTTTATATAAAAACGAACAATCCTAGGGGGTTGCAGTCGAAATCAGAAAGTCGGCTTTTTTAAACAGTCTAATGTACATATAGTCATCATAAATGCTGTAAAGAAATTATACCTGATATATACAATTGTATATAAATTACTTATATATCGTCACCTGAAATGCAATCAACACTTTCAATAATTTTACAGGAGAAATGAAAAACTTAGTCTTTAAATACTATTGTATTTACTAAAATGATTTAATGTACTTTAACACAAGGAAACACATTTGAATTCGGGAGTTCTGGCAAATTTGCATTGTTTGATGTGGCATAATATGTTTCTATGATTTTTTACTTGTAAGAAATAAAACTATTTTGTTGTTACGGCCTTTTGAATTTCTTTAATTCTAGTCGGTATTTTTTTTTAAAGACTACAAATTTGTGATATGTATTTTATTACGTATTTTATGTATTTTACAATAAATTGTAGTAATACAATACATATTACTGCTTCTTTTAGATGGAATACTCTAAAAGGAATTTATGGTTTGTATAAGACTGGAGACAACCTTTTTGGTTGAGTGAATGTACAATACTGTTTTATTAATTAAAAATGTGAACCTTAAGAGCTAAGTACAAAATTCTTAAAACTAAACTAGAACTAATATCTATCTAGTGGACGCACACATGAGCACCACTAATTATTTTCTGATAGTGATAAACATGGTCGCACACATGCGTACCATTGATTATTTTATGACATGGTTTGTGTTATCTTTAATATTACACATCCTAAACTAACAAAGGTTATCATAAACTTACTTAATGTGTTTCTGGGAAAATGATAAGTATGTAAATATAATGTGTTTTGGAAAATACAAATTAAATTATCATGTTCATATTGGAACATGCTTTCTGCTTAAATTCGACGAAACAATATTGCTCAAATACTTCCAATTCAGTTTCAAGAAATTGTTATTTTGCAATGTTTAAATAATTTTTCGGAAGAATCGTGGAGACTATAGAGCTTTTTGAAATGTGGTTTCACCGAGATCTTTTTTTGTGTTTTTGATATCGTAAATGCTTCAAAACTCTAGAAAAACAATTTTGTTTTTACTATCACACATTTGACGTCGTAGTAGTTGAAAAATAGTTAAAAAAATGTTTTTTCAACATTTTTCATTAATTTTTAAATTTTGAATACAATTTTTTAAAAAAGCTTTTATGGAAAATAGATCTGATGATAAGATCTTTTATAATTTAATATGAAAATTATAAGAACTAGCTGACATTGTCGGAAAATAATCTGTGCTTCATGCGACGCATGAAAAAATCGTGTTCGTAAGAAATGTTAACTTTTAATAGGTTTGTAAATTTTCAGTGAAAATTGGTACCCAAAAAAACAATTGAAACAAATAGACTGATATCTGGGACATATTTTCCATTTGTCTCGTTTGCGATTTTTGGCTAAAAACTAAAATAGCTTTGATTTTCATTCAAACTATATTTTAAAAGAACAAATATAGTTGTTTCACTTTGATAATATTGGCGAAGTGGTCAACGAAATTATAGTATTTTGGTGAAAAATTTGCTAATATCTGCGAAAATTGCTCATGAATGGCAGAAGTTTGTCTTCTAACATTCCAATGTATACAAAAAATTGGTGGTATTGTTGCCTATAATTCGTGCGAGTCCTGCCACTACTTCAGTATGAAAAGATCGCAAAATCATTGGAGATTCGCATTCGAAATTTATAAAAAAAGTACGAAAAATATTTTGTAAGTTTTTCCCATAACTTAGGCATACGTCTAAACCACGAAGGGAAAGTTTTGCTTTTAAAAAGTCATTAGGTTGTCCTCATAGGTCTGCAACACATTTGAGGTCTTTCTGTACTAAATTCTTGGTTGAACTGGCATTTCCTACCGCTCGAATGCATTTTTTTAAATGCATTGGAATACAGGCTTCTTCTTTTTCTGGACAATTTTTGTAGATATTGGCAAAATTTTCACCAAATGAGCTATTTAGTCCAAAAATTTATCTGAAAAATCATTTAGACATTGAAAAGAAAATATTTTTGAACAATATTATTTCCTTGAATTTAAGCAGAACACCATAAATTTGAAAGAATATTCCATATAGAAGTAGCAGCAATTGATACGAAAAGTTTCGTCAGCGAAAAATTTAGAATAAAATTGGTGAAGAGAACGCAAGAAAAAAATTTTTATCAACTAAAACTAAGATTGATCATACCCATTATTATTTAATATTTTTATATTTTGTTCATTCCATTTTATAAATTTGTAAGATTTAAGTCAAGTGCGTTTATACTTATGAAACACTGCAAAATTACATTTTTTCTGCAATCTGCGAAAATAGTGTGCATTTATAATTGTGGCAGGCAGGGGATATATTATAAAAATGAAGTGTAAGTTTGTTTGTTTATTTGTTTTTGCACGAAATCTGACACACAGATAGTACCAGTGCAGGCTATTTTAAATCTCGATGCTACGCCCACATTTTGCGCCTACTTTTTGAAAAATAAATTTCTTACCTTAATACTGACGCGAATCGTATTACATTTGGCACGTAAAAGTTGCTACTTTCTAAGATAAATATTGGTCTACATTTGTTCTTATGTTTAAATTTCTGAGACGATTAAAATAAAATTAAGCACATACTTGGTATAAGAAGAACTATAAATTATTTTTATTTGATACCGCACCTACATTTTACGCCCACTTCTGAAAAAAGAATTATCGGATATCTAAAGAACAATTATAGTAAAAATCATGTAGCCTTTTGGAAACTACTTTCTAATCAAACTGCGTTATTAAAATGAAAATAGAGGGATGCTACTCTAGTGGATCTACCATATATTTCACTGTAGTGAAAGTCTTTGAACTTTGTAGCAAATTTTTTTATTATGAAACTACGAACTCGAGAAAAAAAATAGAGTAAGTATGTCTGGGAGAAATCATAGCTCCTATACATTTCTAGAGAATTGTCCCAGTGAAAGCTTTTGAATTTTGTGGAAATAACTTTCTTATTAAACTTCGAAGTTGATTTAAAAACATTGCAAGTAGGTCCAAAAAGAGTGGTAGCTCTCCTACAAAGCAAATATTTATTATCCAATATCCTAAGAACCATTAGTGAAAATCTTTAAATTTTATGATAACCACTTCCTTATAAACTGAGTTGATTAAAATAAAATAGGATGGTAAGCTTGAGAAAAAATGGTACCATGCGTACAAAGTATATATGAAATATGTAGAAAATTCTTACAGTGAAAACTCTCAATTTCTTATCAAACTTTGAGATGAGAAATTTAGATTTTTTCACTAAAAATAAATAAATAAATAAAAATTCCCTTAAGCACTTTTGTGTAATATTTTAATTTTGCAAGCGTGAAGATTTTTTTTATTATATTCATAAATAGTTTCCATTGTTAGTGAAGTATATTTAAAAAATAATTATCGATTTGGTATAAATGCTTAACTGGATAATTTTGTAAAAATAAAATTACTAATATCAATAGGGTTTAAAGTTTCCTGTGCCATTTTTTCCCGGGAAACTGGAATGAAAAATTCAATTTCCCGGGAATCCAGGAGGTTTTCTCATTTTATTTATATTTTATCCTTATTTTACAATACGTCGTTATGATTTCAATTTGCATCGCTATATACAGCATATTTTTCTCTGGAAGTTAAAGTATCTTAAGTAAATGTATGTGAAAACATCACTGATTGATTGATTGATTTTCATATTAAATTTTTATTTTTAGTTAGAAAATCAAAATAGAATTTATATAAGAATTTTGATTTATACAACAAAATACTTCTTTTTTTATTAAAGATTAACTTCTTCTCCGGTAAAATATTTTTAACCTGGAACCAATTATTAAAAAAAGAGTGTAAATACAGTTAGTAAGGAAAAATTCAATAATTTTTAATAATAACGGTATAATATCCTAGCAAGAATTTTGGGGTGTATGTCTTCGCTAAACGAAGGTTAATAAAGGAAAGTCAAAAATCTAATTATGTCCTCTCAAGCCATTACTGACGTTCTATTAATATCTAGTTTGAAAAACAGGAAATTATATTGTAATTTAAAAATTTTTGAAAACACGCCTATTTTATTAACCACAGCAAAATATGCGGTTTCTTCAAAAAAAAATCTCTTCCGATCTTCAGACTCCAATGTAGACTAATTCCAAATTTATTTTTTTATACCTTAGATATTTGTAATTAATAAATAAAAGAAAAATATAAGTTTAAAATATAAAATTTTTTTTATAACAGTGAATATTTTTGAAGTAGAACTTCTTATACACAGAAAACTTATGATCTATTAAACGATTTATCAAAGACAAAACTATTCCTATTACATTGTTAATTGTATCAATTGATCAAAATTCAATTTTTTTATTATTTATACTAAAAATACAACAATTTATCGGCTTTTAGTTATTTTTCTTATTGTATAAATTAATAAATTAATCAAATATAAATAAAAATAAGTAATAATTTTATAACTGCATATATCATTTTTTTCATAGGTTGAATTTTAATTAATAAAATAATTGAATATGTATTGTACGTAACTGAAAGTGTATTAGATTTTTCTTTATAAAATTTGAATTTAATTTGTAAGAATACGTTGATTTTGATTAATTATAAAAATATTTGAAATCATTTTCAAATTTTGATTAATAATTTAATTGAAATTTTGTTCGAAATTTTTATTCTGTGTACCTACCATAAAAAAAGATGGGGGTATATTGGGTTTATCATTCCGTGTGCAATATGACCCCATAAAGTATATATATTTTGGATCCTGGTAAGATTCTGAGGATCTAGCTATATCCGTCCGTTTGTCGCAAGCAGGATAGGGCTCGGGGCGGACCAGCAAGGGGACGAAATTTGGCTTAAATATTTGTCTTACATAAGATTTGTTTGGTATTAAAAATGGGCAAAATCAGTTCATAAATAAAAAAGTTATGAGCAGAATACTAGAACACAGGGAGTTCGTTGTAACTCCAGTTCATTCTTATTCGCTGATATATCTTAAACGTACATGATTTTCTTTAACTACAAAACTTTTTACAGATAGTTCGAGGATCGATGTAAACTCGGAAACCAAAAATAGGCGTTGGGCGCCCACTTTGACGCCTACCTCCATTGTAAGGTCAAATTTTAAAATAGGATGACACAGAAAGTTGAAAAAAGTTGTTTAATATTAATTTCCACAAATCGATAATACAATTTAATATCTAAAATTTAACTTGCCAAAAGTAATGTTTAAATAAAACCACTTTTCAGTATTTTCTTTAAATTTTTAAGAAATTTTCTGACGAGAACAGAAAGTTTTAATTTTTAGCTTTTTTTGTTCTTCACAACTTCATATTTTTGAAAGGGCCCTGAGTAAAAGTTTATGATTTAAGAAATAGACAACATCCAATAGGGAATTCCATTGAAATTGGAGATGTCAAATACGAAAATGGTTGTTTCCTGCTTGTTTTGATATGAAATTTCTCTAATAAAATATTACGTATTTTATCGGTATGTCAAAAAATCGGATAGCGAATGCTTAAGTAGTTCAGACATTTAAAAAAAAAAGATTTTATATTTAATTTTGTTTTTAATTTTCTTTCACTATTTTTATTTTTTTTTTTAGTTTATTTTCCTTTTTAAAGAAAACTTTTATATGATTTTATTTTTGTTAATGTGGAAATAAATACATTATTGATACATAGGTTTTTGACAATTGAATTAGGTTTTTGTCTCTCATATAATGATGCTTTTAAATAAACTTAGAAATGTCATTGGTATTTCGAATTTATTTCGAAGGCTGAAATTATTTAATTTTAGCCTTTATTAATTAAATTAATTAATTAATTAACTGAACACATCTATTGTAAACACTTTATGCGAACTGAATACGCATTAAAGTATATCGATTTGTATGGGGACAAAAATTTTTCAAATATATCCTAAATGTTAAAGATTGATATGTCATAAACAAATTCCCAAATTATTTAGGTTCAATTATTTCGTTCTCTTGAGCTGGACTATTTTTAAAATAATCAAAAAATATTGTTTTCGATAAAAAAAAAAAATGTAATGAACAAATGTAGTTTAATACGTAATGACCAAAAAAATTATTTTTTAATTAGTTTTAGTTTTTTATTAAAATTTGAACATTTTGGACATTTTCCATCGTAATTCAGATTTTGTGTCATCATTGGAAAAGTCTTATTCAATACTATTGATATATGTTATTCATTTAACCATTTAGTAACAAAAGTAATATTTTGGGATCACTGGTCCATAACAGGTTAAGTGAATTTTTATTGTAAATAAATGGTTGGTAAAGAAAATAAATGAATTTGTGTGAAATAGCAACCAAATTTCAAAGACTCTCTTTTATTCTATTATTATCGCAGTTTTAAAATAATTTATCATATTTTTCATAAATTAATTACTATTTAGTGTAAAAAGTTTTAACCTTTTGGAGAACAAATTGACCCTCTTGCTTTCAAAGAGTTAACTGCTTGTAATATTCTGTAGTAAAGGAAAGACTTTACAAAGCACCATGGTTTCGTTGACCACTTTTCTTAGCCAATATTATCAAAGTGAAAAAAATTACACACTGCTACACAATGCCACTATATATTTTCACTAGGTAAACGATCTAATGTGAACCTTCTTGAGGTTTACATAGACCTCGTAGCTTCATAAATTTTAAGTCAATTTAAGATTTTTTAATTGAAAGCTAAAGAACGTAGCTTCTTAAAATATTACAATCTTTTATACATGCTTAAACTAAGTAATGATTAATTCACCAATTTTAAAGTTATTTCCCTTTTCTTTTCAAAATTTTGAATTTGTAAAAGTTTTATTGGACACTCGACAGAATGGAATGCATTTTCTGGTCCGCCACGACCGTTATCAGCACTCTTCAGCGTCCCACCGTGGTGTTCTCTGTAAACATCATCTATTTAACTTACAACTTTCAGGAAAATCTTTGTCGTAAACCATTCGTTTTACTTAATAAAAAATAAGGTAGTAATAATTTTGATACAAAAAGGAAATATTTCGACTTTTCTTAGTTTAATTTTTATATTTATATTTTTATTCTTTGGTTTGACATTTGTAAAAGATAAGAATTGCTCCTGGTTTACATGAAATGCACATTTTTTTCCATGATGCCAGCTAATTCCTACAATTTTTGTATCAAACTATCAGATCTATTTTGCATAAAAAAAATAAAAATTAAAATTAAAAAATTAAAAATTTGTATATTCAATAAATTTAAGTCAATGATATGTGTCGAAAAGACACGTTCTTTATACATATGTTAGATCTGATTAGCAAACTCAACTTTGGTCTGTTGTATTATGATGGCAAATGTGTGGTAATAAAAACAAAATTAATTTTCTGAAGTTCTAAAGTGTTTACTATTAAATTACGGTAACAAAAATACAAAACGAAAATATGACAAAAAATTGAATTTTGACCAAAAAAGTGGTCGCTGAAACCATAGTGCAATGGTACCTTAAAACTGAGGTTTGGGATCAGAGAATTACGGGATTTCCCGTCAAAATACTATGCGGAATTCCCGGGAATTTTTTACTTTTTCGGCAAAACGAGAAATTAAATATTCTCGTAGTTTTAAAATTCTACACAAACATTTTGCTAATTCTAACACCTTGTATCAATGAAATATTGACGTTAATCTAAATATGGTACTTGCAAGAGCATATAATACAACTAGAACGTTATGTCAGTGGAACGTTTCTATTGCATGAATTAGGTTTTTGACTATTGAATTTGAGTTTTTTTTCAATCAGATATATAGGTATTTGTTTATCTATGGTTTAACGAATTTACTTACAAGTTGTTTCACATGAAATTTTAAATCAACTTTATTTTTTTCATGTTAAAATTTTAGGTACTTTTGTTTTATTATAGATTTGTTGAAATTAATGTTAAATAAGTTGAATTTCGAAAATACTCACTACGTATTATAAAAGAATTACTTGGCTGGGAGATTTTTCATTCTAACACAGCATTTTCTTTTGAAACAGCATCTCTTATCCAAGCAACAGATATGTGAATGTTAGATATAAATATTATAACTTCAAAATACTCATATATAAAAAAACTAATCTCATGTTGTATTCTTAACACTATAACTGATACGAAAAACAGTGTTGCGAACCAATTTTTAGTATTTTCCAAATTTATGTTTAACTTAGTAAGAATAAGTAAAACAAGAAAAATAAAAATAAAGTGGAAATATGCGGCAAGCTATTTATAATAAAATTTATCTAATAGATTATTGTATATTTTTACAAAGTTTTAGCATCAAAAGCACAGCAACGTAAAAATCTGAGATACAGTTTTAAACATAAATTACGAAGGTACTAATATTAGACATGGCTTTATATTTTTATATTATTTAATTTTTCGTTAATTCATTTTATAATGTTTCGTTTTGTTTTATTTAATAAAAAAATAATTTCCATTATAAGAAATCATAGCCGTTTTTTCGTTCCCGTTTCCCGGGAAAAGAAATATTGCGGGAAACCACAAACCCTACTTAGAACCCAACATATGTTGAAAAATGTCCAAAATATATAAAATTACCTGTTTAAAATATTACAAAAATTGTTAATAAAATCGTAATATTTCGCGAATAAAAAAAATGTAACAATTATTTGATTGCATATTCCAGGTGTTAGTATGTTTCTATTATATTTTGAAGTTAATTTTCTTATAACGAAAATTTTGATAATGCTATTTAAAAATAATGCAAATCACGCAAATTAAAACACTCATTTCTAGAGAGGTACATTTGCAACATTTTTTCGTGATGCACTCTAATACACATCACGAAAAAATACTTAATGTTACTATACGTAATATTAAATATTTGTTGTAAAATTTTTGTATATAAATAGGCGTCTTCAGATAATTGTGTATCATTATTTCTTCGTAAATTTTTATATATACCTGATTTTTATCGTATTATATTCAGCTTTATGACAAAAGATTAAGAAACGTCATTTTTAATAAGTTTAAAGGAGTATAATTGATTTTTTCGCCACAAATTTCCAAATATCTTCGAAGCTAGTGAGTTGATAATAACACAATGTCAAAATAAATTGATGAGAATCTTAATCTGAATTGGTGTTTTATTTTTCTAAATTGGACCGTTCTCGAGTTATACTAGTGGGGCGGCCTAATAAGGAGGTCATATTAGAAATGCCCGTAAAAGAAAGTCGGTACCTGATAGAAAAAAAAAAATGAAAGCAGATTCTTGTTTAACCAGTTAAATTTCATCCAGTCTAACTATTTTGGTTTAAAGGAGGATTTTTGTTTTTTTACGGACCAGTGTAATTATGCTTTAAAATTTCTATAAACTTTTTCGAATAAAAAATGTGGTGAAATAACGAGATCGATGTTAATATTTTTTTTCTAATTTTTTTTACATTGTATTGTTACTTCTAACATGAATTTTAGTGTGCCCCGAACTTTTTTCGATTCAGTTGTGGGAAGACCACTCAAACAATGCGTATTGAATACAGAACATATTTATTTAAAAAGATATATGCAAAAATTTTAAATTGGTCGTAAGTTCCCAGCGATTAAAATATTGTTTCGGCCAAAAAAGTTTTGAGTACTTTTTTTTAAATAAATCTCAAAAATTTCATCACAGAAATTTTGCTCCATTATCTTCTTGCTGCCAGCCAAGAAAGACAAGAAACAATGCAAAAACAATTTTTTTGACATATACTTTTTTTTACAATACAATTGTTAGCGTATTTTTAACATTTATGAATAAATTGCATGCTTGAAGTAACTCTATGCTTGATAAGGGCCTCTGTAAACTTTTATTTAGATATATCCTCATTTTCACAAAACAAACGCGAAATAAAAAGTTCTCTAAATCGCTGCATTTATATATAAACTAATAGAGTAAGCAGCACTTTTAAGAATTCATTTCAAAATGTGAATTTGAAGTTAAAAATTTTTATCGATGAGAATAAAACATACTTTTTTCACGCAGATGTGTTAACTAGCTATTTGTTTTATATATCGTTAATTACACGATCAATTTTTTGACAAAAGCTCATTACATTTTGTTTATATTTGGTACGCCTGTTATATTTGGTAGTCTTTCTCATTAAAATTTTATCAAATTTCAAAGAAATCGCGAATTTGTTCACGATTTTAATTTTTATAAAAGTTAAAAAGTCCGAAAAACTATGCAACTTTAAATAATAATATCTCTTTACGATGTAGACGGTTTTTAATGATTTACGGCTCTAATGGAGGCCCTCTGTAAAGGCAACAATTCAAAGTTAAATTGTTTACTTAAAAATGCACTCGTAATACAATTGCAATTTTACACTGCATTTTTGAAAAATTTCTACCCCTTAGATCTTCTTTTAATATGTTTAAAAGCAATATCTTTACTAAAAAATAATGCTAGCAAATTTTACTACTTTTGAATACTCCATACTACTCAATACTTTTCATTTGGGTACTCGCTACTACTCGATACTTAACAGATTTTCTAATTTAAAATATATTTTTCAATTAAGGTTCTTTTTTTAAATAAAACAAATATATTTAACCGATTAACATGAAATTTTATAAATTTATTTAGATAAAACGATAAATAAATAAAAGCGTTAGCTTTAAATTCAACGTTAACAAAAAATCAATAAAATTATTTTCATATATTTAAAAATTAATTTGTAACTTTATACAGAGTATTTTAGCCGTTATATTTTTTATATGATATTAAAAATTAAACTCAAAAGGTATTGAGAAACTACTTTAGAGTATTGAGCGCCCAAAAAAACATTCAAATACTTGGTACTCGACACTTAATACCCAGTACTCGCGCAGCACTACTACAAAATGCAATAATAATTGTTCTGGGGCAAGGAGATCTACTTTTTTTTAAATTTTCCTAGAAAAAAAACAGTTTTTTTCATACAAAATTTTAATTTATTTATAAAACCTTTGTTTTTTATTTCTTTTTTAGTTATCCTCATTCAGCAATATGTAAATTCAAGTGTTCATAACACTTTAAATATACGTCAGATTTTATTGATTTAAAAACAAATATAAAGTATATTGCAATAAATAATATAAATGCTATTGTAAAATTAAAAAAATAATGTTTTTGTACAACAAATAACAAACTAAGAAATGTTATAACTAAAATTAATTACTTATAAAAAAATGATTGTATGAAAACCTCAGTAAGAATATTTGTTAAAATTTTTTTAAAACCCATTTTATCCCTGAACAATTTATGTTGCAATTTTTAGTAAACATTCTAATTTTTATAATATCAAAGGGAGACAAAAAATTAAAAGAGTAGAATGCATTTTTAAGTAGAATGCATTTTTTATGCCTTTAAAGATATTGGTGTTTAAAGTGAACGAAAGTAAAAAAATAAAACAAAACAAATAAAATAAAAATCGTTAATAAATTCGCGAGATGTATATATATATAATTATATTATTTAAATTCAGCGAAATGGGTCCAAAAATGGTGGAGATTTCTCAAAAAAAATGTTTTCACAGGTTTTTCATACATAGAAAATCTGTTTTTTAGAGTTTTTTCATCCATAGATATTCGAGATATGGGCTAAAACGATTTTTTTTGTTCTTTTGTAAGTCTTCATATAGGATACGGACTTCGTTTTTATATAGATCTAAATTCTCAACCAAATCGTCCTATAAACAACGTAGCTGTTGGTAAAAAAACTGGAAAAATGCATTAAAAATTAACATACACAAACACATATGCAAGCAGTGCTTGCTTGGTTTATATATTCATACATACAAATATAATAATATAAATATATATTGGATATTATAGCTGTATTTTGTTTATTTTATTATTTTTTAAGTGTAAATGTGAAAATGATAATGTATATTTTAAGGCATTATTTTTATTATTTTTTATTGGTTTTTATAATTATAATTACTTGAAATAAAATCGTGTATTGAATTTTCTTACTAATATTTCGCTAAGATTTAATTTTAAAGAATTTATTATTTGAAAAAAAAAAATAGCAATTACAATTACTTTAACTGTAATTGAAAATAGTCAGTTACAATTACATATAAAGTAATTTAATTGAATCATTACCCCCAACCCTGATTGTTTGTTATTTTTAATGAAAATTCAAATAGTAAATTTTTACTTGCTTTTAGAAAGATATCGATTATAGGATAGAGAAACTATATATGTTATATGTAGTATATATAGCTAAATAACACTTTTTATTGAATTCCCCGAAAACAGTTAATTTTTCGAAGGTGACAACCATACAGTTCGATTTCTGGGACATTTTTCTATCCACTTTAAAATTTTTGGCACTGATACGGTATTGGTTTTAGTATTGGAAAAAATATTGTTAGAATATTATTTGTCGTCAACTTAATTTTAAATTAAGGAGTTATAGCGCAATAAAGATTTTTGTTACTTTTAAGTTACTTTTTTTCGGACAAAAGTCAAAGTCGACTGGTCGATAGATAAACCTAATTTTTGTACACATAATATTATTATTATTATTATTATTATTATTATTATTATTATTATTATTATTATTTTTTTTTTGCCCATCTACCAGAAACTGCCGGTGGAGCCAGCAAAATCAAAAATATTATATTCATGAATAGTCTCATGTAGAAGTTCCCACCCCTTCATGCTTCATGGACCCTTTTAGAAATTTTTGTTTTTTTGGGGAACCCTTAACACATTTTGATTTTTAATATAGTAGAAATGCAAAATGGTAAGAACTCAAAAGGTATTTATTTTAAATAAAATTGCGTTACCAAAAATTATTTATTTATTTATTTATTAAATTAATTATACAAAGCCCATAAACAATTAAAAAATATTAAAGGCATTATTCATAACAAAAATTTTATATATATAAACTTTTTATCAATCAAATTTTTGGAAATTTTTTCTATTAAGCTTTGATAAATTTAAAATTTTTATTATGAATAAGGCTGTAAATGTAATAAAATGTCTTTGTTTTTACTAATTTTTGGTAGAGGGGATTGAAGACGTCTTTTTAATAAAGAAATTTTGCACATAAAAGCAATTACTGAATCAAATTCAGTTATTATATTTAATTGCTTGTCTTGTAGTTTAAAGTTAAGATTGTTTAACGCCTAGGAAAATTTTTAGATATAAGTAAAGTAAGATATAAAAATTGTTTTCTGTAAATTTTTTATAAAGATCTTCATTTTTTTATTCGTATAATCTCTTCAGCATATTTATCTTCGAAATTCAACGGACATCGGTAGGAAGTAGTAAATTCTTATGTTCTGTATTTAAATCGACACATAGGGCTTTAAGAATTCTATTTCTAAAGATACACTTTTTATAAAACTTACTACGTCTATAGTAGTTTAAACAGTACTTTTATATATCAGGTAAGGTTTTCTCATGACTTTTTCTTTTATATCCCCAACGACAGTAAAAAAAGGCTTAATTACAAGTTTCTTTGCTTTTGCTATTAGCATTAATGTATTGTACAACGCTCCAATAGATTTTTCCCCATTCAAATGAAAAGCACCGTAGATGACAAGGTGCGTAACGACACAACTTGTACAATTTCCCATTACAGAAGCATCCGTTGCAAAGGGAACAAAGCCATCTATCTCATATTGCTCAAGAGAGGAGACGTTAAAAGATCTTATAAATTGCAAGGGTGTATCAATAGTTTTCCCAAAATGGAAGATCTGAAAATATACTGATCTTCCCAGATAGTGTGCAAGATACAAGTGGCGCATAATGTTACGAAATTTTTGGTAAACTTACGAGTAACTATTGCGCAAGTTGGGAGCCGATGCAATCTCGCTAAAAAAAATCCAGTCTATATAATTTAATCTTCAACCGTTTCTTTGCAGGAAGTAATTCAGATCTCAGATGTGGAGGCAATCCATTAGTCAAGACATAAATTACTTGGATAGAAGTGGATTTAGTTAAGCCTAAACATCTGTGAATATTGGAGTTCTGAAAAGTTCTGATCCTGTTGTCAATGTACTGTGGAGTATGGGCCATAGCCGAGCGTGCATATTCCAACGTTCTCCAGATTTTATAGTGGTTGACTTCTTAAGTAGATTAACTACAGGTCTTTGCTCATAACACGCTTATAGTGATCATTAAAAGAATACCATCCCCAGGAATACCATATTAATTACCATAGAAGGCGAAGTAACGAAAAACACCGTCTTACATTTCAAAATATTAATAGACAGATTGAGTGAGCTACAAAGAAACTGAGATATTTTCCGACTCAAGTTGAAAATAGCAGAATCAAAAAATTTTTCATAAGACTTGTCACCAAAACAAAGTTCTCTATCGGACAAAAAATAAATAGCTCAATCAATAATATCAGGCGATAAGCATAAATCCACCATGATATTTCTCAGACACTTCACATCAACACAATCATAAGCACTGTTTATGTGAATAGTGGCCATTACGACCTTATATCATGATATAAAGGAACATGGTAACACTGTTCTCTTTCAGAGAAATTTTTTTAAAATACAAAAGATTTCTTTAAATATTTTTTTTTATAAGCAAATGAAAAAATCGTTGCCACATTACAACAAGGGAAAATTATATTTAGGAAATTGTTATCAAAATTGTGTAATTTGTTTTAACAAAAAATTGTGTACTCCTCTAAATTTAAAAACTGGTATATTATAAATTAATCTCTAAAATATTTCGGTTCAATTATCTCGTACTCGTGAGCTGGACCATTTTTAAAATGCATCCAAAAATATGGTTTTCGATAAGCAGTGTACACAATTTTTAACTTTTTGTCGAAAAATTACAATATGTAATAGACACATGTCGACTAATACATAATCAAAAAAACATTTTTTTTAAATTAGATTTTAGTTACATTTTCAGATTTTTTTTTTTTAAATACTATTATATTACAATTTTAATATTTCGGACATTTTGCATCGTAATTTAGATTTTTGGGCATCATTGGATTGGTCTTATTTAGTACTATTGATATATTACCGCGGTTTTAAAAGAATTTATTATATTCTACATAAATTCATTGATATTTATTCATTGATATTCATACAACTTACTTGCAGAAATAACTGATTTAACCAAATGTATAAAATTGACGTTTTTGCTTTTTAATTATCTGTAATTTCAATAGTAACAAAATATACCTTTCCAGTGATAGCTTAAAACCCAAGATATGTTGAAAAATTTCCGACATGTTTGAATAATAAAAATATGGTAAAAAATTTTAATAAAATCTCAATATTTCGCTGAAGAAAAGAAATGTAAGAATTATTTAAATATAACGTAATGTAACGAAAATTTTTATAATGCTATTGGATGAAATCCGTATTTTCGGAGGTGTTCTAAAAATTTTCCATTTTTCGGACATTCAGACGTAATATTTTGAGAATCATATAAAAACATTCTATTTCTACTTTTTTCGTAAGGCACTGCAATATATATTCCTTTCGCCAACCTACTAATTTACATCAAATATATCTTAAAAATGTTATTTAAAATATTATTAATGGGAATTCGACCTTTTGTTACCTCAAACAGAAGTGTTAAACATGTTACAGTAGCAGTATTTAATTTTTTGTTATTATTTGAATTTGGGAATATAGAGCGATGAATGCACCACTAAAATAATGACTGCTAAGTAACTTAAACATCGTATAATGGAGGATAAAGTAATAGATTATAAAATTGGTAATGTCTGTAAAACATTTCACTGATACTTATTTTTTTAAGAAGGGTAAAACTAAATCGGCGAATCTGAATTTAATTGTGTTAAATAATTCTAAAAGTTAGCGCTTGTTTTTGAGATATTTCATTTTTAAAAGTTAAAAAGCGGTTAGGTAAATTAAGCTTTTTGCTTAAATTTAATAATTTCGTTGTTAAATTTAAACAAAACAATTATAATGATAATGATTTCTTATTATCAAGAATACCTTAACTGTTATTTATTACTACAATTTCTTAGGTAAGCTAACTAGTATTACCAATGAGAAACTTTTCAAACAAAAATAAAAATACATTAAAAATCGGGTGGAACTTGATTTAATTTATGGAGTATATATTTAATCGATTTAATGTTTGATTTACTAAATTATATGCCTTTTATTGATAATTTCATTTTATTTGTGATACTTCCATAATAAAATTTAAACCCAAATATCACGAATACGAGTGCTAACTTCAACAAACGGCTGGCATCATTGAATTAAGCGTACACGAATTAGCTTTATAAGCGAGATGCATATCTTTTTAAAATTTGCGACTAGTACAGTGTTTTTATTGTGAACATAAATACTAAATCGAAATTGGTTTTCTTTCTTTTATTTCAAATTATGTACCAATAAAACAAAAAATAAACAAAAAACTCGAATATTTTGAAGAAGATATGGTAGCTCAGAAGCATAGTATAATGACGAAAAGAGAGAACTGCATTACCCCTATTTCTTTGTACCGTGACTTATAACCACGAGATTTAAGAGAAGACACACGAAAAAGAAACTCATTAAGACAAGTGGTAGTAGCAATGTTGCCAGAGCTGATAGTTCATAATCAAAGCCTTCAAATTATCCAAATTTAAAAAATTACACAAAAATGTAATTTTAATAAAAAGAAATATATAAAAAATTTCGATTTATTTTGTCTTAGCTCTATGATCTTTAAAATATAAATATCCCAGAAAAAAAGCACTGAAGAAAAGCTGTAAAACGATGATTTTAGCAGTGTGATGTCATTGGATGGAAGTTCTTAATTCTGAAAAAATACTGCAGTGTTTTTAACCTATGGTTGTCCTACCAATTATAACTCTTTTTGTGGTCTTTTTATGAATTTTATTCACTGCTTCTCTTAAAACGAATGTTTATAACATTATTCAATAAGAATGTTAAAAGATAAAAAATACTTATAAATGTGAGAAATTTTTATTTTTTTTTATAAATTAACCTTTTCTCTGCTAAAATTATATTTTCATTTTTTTACATATACACCTTTTTGAAAGTAATTACTAACAACTTCCAAAAAGTCCAAAATGTGCTCTTAGTTTCACCTTTGGAGTGGTGGAAGCAATTGCTGAAAATCATATTTTATTTCTGCTCCTGTTGCAATCTTGTATTAGGATACCATTGTGTTTTTATGAACAGTTAACTTACTAATTTATGAAAGGAAGTTTCATTGAAGTTACACAAATTTTCATTATCCAAAAATTAAGAATATAAAATTGTCTCATTACACAGAAATCGGCAACACTTGCCTACAGAACAGTGCTACGCGTTCATATTGTTCAATACCAATGTGATCGGCTATTTACACGTACACGACACGAAGTTCATAACAAACAACGTCTGAGAAAAAAGAATTTCATTCAGTCGTTAATTAGCTTTCAACAAAGCGCTGTTTTTCAAAGAAAAAAAAAAAAAAAAAAAAAATACAGTGAGAAGTTTTGACCAAAAACAGAAACTATGAATTTGCGTATATTTATTTCAGTTCATAAAAAAAGCAAATATTACACAAACAAGCTTTAAATGTGGGTTTTGTATTTTTTTTTCACTTATTAATATATTTTATTTTGAATAAAAATATTTTTTTTGAATATTGTAACATGAATCGTTTTTTATGTTATTAATTTTTTTGGTTTACATAAGCACAAACGATTTCGTTTATTAATTTACTTTGTCGAAAAGGAATATAAATCATTCAAAAGAGTCACTAATCTCCCTGCTAGCATTAAAATAATAATCTTCACAAAACAGATATCAAAGCAATAGCCCTTTGTACTTATTCCATTTTCGGAATAAGTACAATTCATATACTTCTCCATGAAGATTTTTTAGGTGTCCTCTTAAAGGACACAATAGGACAGGAAGGACCTTAGTAATTTCATGGTTAACAAGTGGAAAAGATATATTTGGTTTGGCCGAATCTGCAACTCTCGTGCCACCGTAATTTAAAAATTTCACTTTATATGGGAGGTGAAGTGAAAAATGGGCAGATCATTCCCATTTTTGGTTTCCGTCTTTATATTGTTGCTTAAATTATTTTCAATAACAAACAAACCTTATATAAGACAAATAGTTTAGCTCGGACGGACACTAGGTCGTTTAGACTTCCACGATAAGTTAGCTAGGTAAGCTAACTTACTTTTCAAAAAAATAAAAATCCAAAAAAAAAATCGGGTTGAAATTAATTTAATTTTTGATTACGGTATATATTCAATCGATTTAATGTTTGATTTACATAAATTATATCCCTTTTATTTATAATTTGATATTATTTGCGCTACATCCATAATAAAATTTAAACCCAAATATTATCCCAATTTCGTACCCCTAGGTAGAAGCACCATCTAGGGAGACAGACGGACATTGCTAGATTGTCTTAGATTTTCACTAGGACCCATTATATATATATACTTTAAGGAGTCTTAGATAATTAATTCGACATGTTGCACACAGAATGACAAACCCAATATACATCCATCTTTTTTGATGTTGAAATCGCTTCCGGATCCTGAGGCAAATTAGAAAGTAGACGATCCATAGACAAAAACAGCACCAGCCTGGTGATTGATATATCCGTTTCTATAACGATGGGGAAATGATGAAAACCTTTAGTTCACATTTGTGTTGTTTTCCATGATATATTAAAACTAACATTCGTGAAACTGATATCAGGAACAGTACCGCTACCAAAATCGAATCTCTGTATAAACGTAGGTGATCCACTGTTGAGACAAACGAAGTTAAATGTACTAATGCTTTTTCTTTTCCGATTAAAAGAAAGGAGTAAAAATGTCAAAATGAAAATGAAATTAATTCACAATGAAAAAACTAAATATGCTATAAAAAATTTAATATATCTATTTACAAAACAAAATCTAATATCCCGCTCAAGAATTCACAAAATAGCGTAAAAAATTAATGGCAAAATAATTTTTCACTAAGTAAAACACGAGCGTTCACTTTAGCAGAGTGATTTCGTTTTGTTTATTGTTCATCAATTATACATATTACACCAAAGCCTTGGTTAGTTGGTTGTTGATGCGATGTTTATGTACCCTTTACTTACGGAAAGAATTATGTGCAATTATCCAAGATTAATAACGTTACATATGTAACAAATCCGCAGAGTTATCGTAAGTTCTTTTTAGAAATAAAACCTAAAAATGAAACTAATTAAAATTAAACAAAACAAAAATTTATTTACTTATTTATTAATATATTTATTTTTGTTTATTTATTTCTTTTTTTTTTTTTTGTTTATTTATTTCTTTTTTTTTTTTGTTTATTTCATGGTTTTCCTATTTCTTTTGTTACATATTTTTGTATTTATAAGAAAAGAGGGTTTGTATGGCAACACTGCTAACAAACTCTCATAACATCAACGTTAAATTTCTATAATTGTTGTTATTACAACACACACAACATAATCGATCAGCTGTTTCGTTCGCATGAGGAAACTTCACATCAACAACCACCTAATTCAGGCTTAACTCTGTGTTATGTTGGACGGTATTATCGACCAACGTAACATTATCCGCTGTAACTTATAAAACAGCTCACTGACAAGTAAATTGTATTACCATAAAATTTTAACCCATGTGTTAAAATATATATATATATATATATATATATATATATATTTAAGAATTTTTTACTTAAAAATTCTTTTAAGAAGTAAATCCGACAAAAATGTGCAGTTTTTAGTCACGTATCGTAAAGCTAGTAATACTATGAATAAAATAAGCCATATATAATCAAATTTGATGCAGAAATCTTAATTTTATTCACAATTAAGTGAAAATACCCATGCACACGTACGATCACATGGAGACGCACGTGATGCATTTACATTGCAATAAAATACATTTAGGAAGCTGTTGCTTTTAGACAAGAGTAAATTTTTGCAACGGACCTTTCATAATTATAGAAAAATAAGAGTTGAATTCTATAATTTATTCAAAAGTTCAAGTAATAAGTTTTATAAATGATAACTTCCTAAAGTATGATGAATTGCTTTCAAAAATTTATTAGTTAGAAAATTTTGTTATTTCTTCAGAATCTTCATCTCCTAAGAAAAAGAAAACTGTAGAAACCCTTTCTTTATGCCAGCTTTATTACAACTCAAAAAAATTTGGTTTCAACCGATTTGATAGATGTAGTTCCATCTTTACCTTCAAGTAATATTAAGACACCTTAACTATAACATATTCCTGAAACTTCTGTACAATCATTGACGCTACAAATTGTAAATGAACAATTTACAACATCTCCTATTTTTGCTATTCCTGAAACTTCTATTCCAGTTGTCCTCTATGGTCCATAAACATCGAACATTATTAGTGGCCCTAAAGAGCACACGGAACTTAAAAATATTCCACCACATAAAACAATTTTTACTTAAAGATTCGTATGTGATACTACAACTACAAACATTTCGTAATTTTTTCAATCCAAACTAAATATTTCAACTTTAGCTAATAAAACTGACCTCAAGCTCTACAAGTCTTTTTATATTTTTTTGGAATATACTAAAAGGTCGAAGTAATATTTATATAAATTAAATTATTATAATAATTAATAATAATAATTATTATTATTATTATAATTAATTTTAAATCACCACTTTTGAGCCATTTGAAACCAACGTACATCCGTTAGCCATTCCATTCTACAGATCCAATTTTGTTAATATTGATGTGTTTTCTAAAATTTGCTCAGAAGTTAATTCGTTATACAATTTTATTGACTTCTCCTCCGCTTGTTAAAATCGAAAAATTTCTAGTATATAACACTGGTCAACAAAAAAAAAAAATTGTTTGTTTTTTGTGATTTTTTTCTATCTGACGCTAAAATATATTTTGTTGTTTTAGATATGACTTCGTCAAGAAGATGTTGTGTACTTAATTCAGATTGTTTTTGCTATATTTGTAGTGAATATATATTTGAAAAATATCGAAAACCTATATCGGACTTTGTGAAAACTGCGCATCATCAATACTTTAAAATAAAATTGTGTAATCAGGACAGCCATGAGTTCCTCATATTGTATGCCAAAGAGATGCAATAATGTTCGTAACACCCATGATTTGGCGAGAACGTCGAAACCATCAAGATGACTGCTACCTCTGCATTGTGAAAATAAACGGAATTAACCCTGGAAATCGGAGTAAATCGTTATGTCCTAACTTATCTACTGTTCAACGACCTCAATTAAAATCACGAGAGGTATAACCCAGCACATCTAAATCTTCTGATGATTCAAATCTCTATGAAGCCGAACGAAATACATCAAGTGAAAACTCTGATCTAGACTACTAATTTGGCCTTTCAGAATCTCAATGATTTAATCAGAAAGAACTAAATGATTTAGTAAAACATCTGAAGTTACCGAAAGAAGCTTCTGAAATTTTAGCATCTCGTTAAAAAAAAAAAAATACTTACTCCCGAAACCAACATTACATTTTATCGTAATCGAGAAAAAAAAATGTTACCGTATTTTTCTCAAGAGAAGGATTTAGTTTTTTGTCACGATATTGATGGTATTTTGCAACAGCAGCAACAGAAGTTTAAAGTCTAACGGTAACAAGTACGGATCCATACCTATTGCACATTCGACGACTTTAGAAGATGAATACGCAAATGTTTCTAAGGTCATGGAAAATATTAAGTATCAAGACCACAAATGGATAATTTGTGTTGATCTGGAAATGGTTAACTTTCTTTTAGGTCAACAATGGGAGTACACAAAGTTCCCTTGTTTCATGTGTCTCTGGGACAGTCATCACAAACAACAAAATTGCTCACAAAAAGTTTGGCCAGTGTGTAAAGAGCTAAAAGTTGGTACAAAAAATGTTATAAAAGTGGCTTTAGTTAGCCGAGACCGAATCATATCTTCACCACTTTCATATTAAACTCGGCATAATGAAACAGTTTGTGAAGGCGCTTGACAAAAGTGGTGAACGTTTCAATTTTCTTTCACGCAAGTTTCCAGGATTAAGTACAGAACAATTGAAAGGTGGTATTTTTGATGGGTCACAGATTATGAGTAATTTCCTAGGCAAAAACAAATCTGACGACTATGACGAGCTTGTTGTGTGCATGCCATCGAACTTTCAAGAACTAGGGTGCAACATGAGCATAAAAATCCACTTGCGGTACTCGAATTTATTTTTTAGTGAGGAGCAGGATGAAAGATTTCATTGAGATCTTCGGACAATGGAAGAGTTTTATTAGGGAAGTTGGGATTCACATATAATGGCAGACCACTGCTGAAGTTTGCAACGAGATCTACCTAAAGTCGTTCATTCAAGGAAATCTCATAAAAGATCATTTGTTAGTGTTCGATAAAAATTTTGTTAACAAATGTTTTTTAAGTGTTCGATAAAAATTTTGTTAACAAATGTTTTAATTTTTTGTCAAATAATAAAACTGTATATTTCAAAAAGTCAGGGCCATAGAAATATCCAATAACAGAAAAAATAAAGGAAACAAGAAACCAGTGTAATATATATGTATATAATGACTATTTGCACATGTGATTGTAAAAACCATTTTCATACCACTAAGCAATTTGTAAACTTTTCAAATTGATTATATTTAGCTGAAGTAAATAAATTAAGAAATAAATAAATAAATGATCCACTTTTTCATTTCCTGCTTTCCCTTGTTGAAAAAAATTCAATAAAACTATAATTACCAATTTATTAGAAAAGAATATTATTTAGCACAGAAATTCGCCATATGCATCTGCAAGAGTTTTAGAGAGAAAGCATACTATGTTTGGACTATAGATTTTGGAATAAAAAACTGTTAGAGAAATAACTTGAGGGCAAAATCTATTTTACAGCATTAGATAAAAATAGGCTTCATCAGGTAGAAATGCATGAAAAGTCAGTGAAAATGGCATATGAGGTAATGAAGAAAATTTTACTTTTTTTCTCGTATTTTAAACCTTTTTGTCACTATTGCACCACATTTCTAAATTATATTACATCCTGAAATCTCTGATTTCATTGCTTTTCGAACACAGGTAAATAAAATATATTGAGCAAGTTTTTTTAAGTACTGATGTCTCTGAGGAAGAGATCCAAACCAATAGTATTTTTAAATGGGTGAATAAAAAGAAAGTAAAGAAAGAGTAAAGTTGGATATATAATCTAAAAATTGTCTATAATTTTTTTTTGCAATTTTGCTATAAATATAGTAAATAATTGTATTTATTATTAGTTTAATCACCAATGACTTGAACATATATGTTTGAGGACAGCCTATTTTGACTGCCCGTACTTTGTTTTCTATATTTTTTTTATAAAGAAGAAAACGTCTTCTTCATTCGATGCTTAACGTTCAACTCGTTTATTTATTTACAAAATACACAATTCAACAATAAAGTAGAGAACAAACGATCATAAGTAAATAAATAAGGGCTACTGTGTTGTTGTTGTTATTCTATGTTGAGAGACAAATAAAAGAAATTCACCACTAGTAATGTACATTTGTGCAAAAAACAAAACAATAAATAAAATATGTACCGATATTGAATTTTTGTTTACAACAACACATTATGAGATGGTAATACAAAACAAAATAAGAAATAAAATATAACCTAACGGTTAATAGCCAAAATAAGTTATAGTGGACCATAAAAACAAAAGTTACATCAAATTACAGTGGGATGAGTGGCTCAAAAATATGATTAATTTAAATACAATAAAAAATGCAAAATAAAATAGAAATAAATATAAAATAAAACAATGAATTTAACAACATATTAATGAGTATTATACGGTGACCTAACAATTAGGGTGGCTCAAAATAAACAAAAAAAGTTTATTAAATCTAACATAAGTAAAATGCCTTAACATGCCGGGCCCCATTGAAACCCCTGGTTTCAATCAATTGGTAGAAGCGCCAGTTTCGAAACCGGACGACGAAAAGTAGTTGTTGGAGTTTTTATATCTGCAACACGAGCGTGACCATCTGGACCAACAATGACATTTATGACACGACCAATTATCCATTTCATCGGATGAAGATTATCTTCGTGCACTAGGACCATATCATTCACTTTAAGATTTTGCTGAGGTGTTCGCCATCGGGTTCGTTCTTGTAGTTGAGCCAAGTATTCTTTATGCCATCTATTCCAGAAATGAATTTTAATAGCTGTTATTCTTTGCCAATGTTGAATACTGGAGATGTCAGAACTAAAGTTGATTCTCTCTGGAATGTGTTTTAGTGGGCAACCAATTAGAAAATGGCCCGGTGTAAGGGCCTCGAAATCATTCGGGTCTGTTGACGTTGGCGAAATTGGACGAGAATTCATTACTGCTTCAATTTCAACTAGAGCCGTTGAAAGTTCCTCAAATGTAAGTCGAGCATTCGAGAGCGTTCGAAATAAGTGTCCCTTGGCCGTTTTGACAGCCGCCTCCCACAACCCTCCAAAGTGTGGAGCTCGAGGAGGAATAAAACAAAACTCAATCATTTTCGAAGTTGCGTGGGAAATAATCTCTGCTTTAGTAGATTCTTTAAGAAAATTCTGGTAAAATTCTTTAAGTTTCGAGTCTGAGCCAACAAAATTCGTTGCATTGTCGCAGAAAATTTTTGACGGTAGACCTCTTCGACCAACAAAACGTTTCAGAGCTGCTATAAACGCATCACTTGACAGATCAGAAACAGCTTCGAGGTGCACAGCCTTTGATGAAAAACAGACGAAGACTGCTATGTAGGATTTGTAAGGGCGTTTCCCTCGAATGCGCAAGTAAGTTGAAATTGGGCCAGCAAAATCAACACCAACAATTTCAAATGGACGGGAACCTGAGACACGTTCTTGAGGTAGATTTCCCATCACCTGCGTAAGTAGCTTGGGCTTATATCGAGTGCAATGAATGCATTGATGAACTACTTGCCTGGCTAATGATCGGCAATTTATGATCCAAAATTGCTGTTGAATAAGAGACACTAATGCCCGTGGGCCGGCATGAAAATTGTTGCGATGAATATGTGTGACCATTGTTTTTACGAACGAGTCAGATTTCGGTAGAAGAAATGGGAACTTTGATTGCTCTGGTAGATTGGAATTAAGCAATCGGCCACCAACTCGAATTAATGGGACTCCCGAAATAGTATCTATAAACGGAGCCAAGGATGCCAATTGTTGCGAAACAGAGCCAGATTTTTCAAGTTGATGAAACTCGTCAAAGAAATGAGTTTGCTGAAGAACCCAAATAATTCTGTTGAGAGTACGTGTGACTTCATCTGGAGATATATTTGTGTCTTTCGGCTTTGTTTTGCAACGAAAACGGAGAACATATGACATGACACGTAAACACTTTAAATAGCTGCTAAATTTGTGTATTGCCGTTAACACGTACGGTTTTTCTTGAAAACTGGTGGCATATGATAATTTTCGCTTTTCTAAAAACAAATTTTCTTCGCTTAAAACGAGATTGTGTTGTATGGGCCAACAAGAACTGGTTTCTCTTAAAAATGTTGGACCATGGAACCAATTTGAGTTGCATAATTCAGCTACAGTACAGCCTCTGGATACCAAATCAGCTGGATTTTGATCTGTTGGAACGTAACGCCAACATACATCAGCACACAAATCTTGTATTTCTGCTACACGATTTCCGACGAATGTTGAAAGCGACGATGAATGACTGCTTATCCAATGTAGAGCAATTTGAGAATCACACCAAAAGTAAACCCGTGAAATATTGTACTTAAAATAAGGTTTTAGTTGACACCAAAATTTCGAAAGTAAGTTGGCCCCACAGAGCTCTAGTCTGGGCAGCGTACTGGTTTTTATAGGAGCCACACGAGATTTTGAAGCCAATAAGTTGACGGAAATATTGTCGTATGAGTCTCTGCAAACGAAATAAAGACAGCAGCCATAAGCCTTGATAGACGCGTCGGTAAAACCGTGGACCTCAATTGTTGTTGAATTTGCCATACGAACGAAGCGACTTATTTTCAGCTGGGGCAAGTTATGAAAATCTTCTAGAATATTACTCCAAGCTGTATCAACTGCTTGAGGAACAGATTCATCCCAATCGCATTTAAGGAGCCAAAGTTTCTGCAGTAGAATTTTAGCTTTTATAGTAAGTGGACTAATAAGGCCCATAGGGTCGAAAAGGGTTGAGGTGAGCGACAAAATCGAACGTTTTGTGTTCCTTGAGTACGATTTGGTAGGACGAAACTCAAAGCGAAATGTGTCATCGGAAGGATGCCATGAAATGCCCAATGTAGTGGTGACTTCATCATCAATGCGTACCTCTTTAGCACCGTGGTTTATAAAGTTAAGCTCTGGGCAATTGCTGTGCCACTTAGAAAGGGAAAACCTTGAATAATTTAAAATATTTGTTACCTGATCTTTAATTAGCTGCAACGTAGATAGATCATCTGCGCCAGTAATCATATCGTCTACGTAAAAGTCGGTGGTAATGACAGCCTTGCCGACTTCATGAGCGTCAGGGTAGCGTTCTGCTGCATAATGTAGACTGCGAATGGCCAGATATGGTGCCGATGCAGTACCATAAGTCACGGTGTTGAGAACATAGGTTTTAATAGGCTTCGAACTATCGTCGCGCCACAAAAGCAACTGCAGATTTCTATCTTCCGGATGCACTAACACCTGCCTGTACATCTTTACAATATCAGCTGTTAATCCGTATTGGTGACACCTGAAGCGAAGAAGAGTTATGAGCAAAGTATTTTGTATAGTTGGGCCAACCATCATGATTTCGTTGAGTGAATGTTGTGAAGATGATCGGCATGACGCATCAAAAACTACACGCAGTTTTGTTGAGGTACTTTCGGGCCGTAAGACACAATGATGGGGTATATAATAGTGCGGTTGAGATGCGGGAGAATTTATCTGATTCATGTGGCCCATTTCTTCGTACTCCTTCAGAAATTGTTTATACTGTTCCTTTAATATAGGATTTTTATTTATTTTTTTTTTCTATGGACCAAAATCGTCGTTCAGCAATATCTTTCGAATCCCCAAGACACGTAGGACTATTTTTAAGGGGCAGCTTCACCATAATTCGGCCATCATTTTGAACCGTAACATGTTTGAGGAAATGTTGTTCGCATTGCTGTTGCTCTGGGGTGAAGCATTGGCGTTTGCCTTCGACGGCTTCTAATTTCCAGAACCTTTCAAGATTTTTATTTATTTCATCGCTATCATTTGTCACAGCTATATATGATGAGTTCACAGAGTGTTGAGCGCTGTCGCTCGTATATTTCCCCGAGACGATCCATCCAAACAATGTTTTTTGTAGTATTGGCAAATTTTGGGTTGGGCGGATTTGGCCAACCGATAAAACTGAGAAAAATACTTCTGCTCCGAGAAGAATGTCTATCCTCTGTCGACGATAGAAGTCTGGATCTGCCAGCTCTATGTTAGAAGGCAGATTAAAGTCACGTACTGACATAGTTTCATCTGGATGATAGCCAGTGATGGTACGTGAGACACAAAAATCAAGGGACATTTCGAAATTATTTAACCTTGATCGTATAGTGCTCTGGGTTTTAAATGGAACCTTAACCCCACAAGAGCCAATTCCCACGACATCTACTGAGGTTTTAGATTTTTTCAGATTTAAAGCATTAGAAAGGTACTCACTTATGAAGTTGACTTGAGAACATGAATCCAGAAGGGCTCTCGCCAAATGATACCTTCCTTCAGAATTACGAACTAATATAAGTGCAGTTGCCAAAATTATCTTGCTTGATTTATGCGTAGAATTTTGTTGAAACGTGCCATGAACGGCTGCGGAACTTGTTGAGGGACCATCTTCATCAGGCTGCTTATGCAAAAGCGAGTGATGACGTTGTTTGCAAAATCGACAGGAATAGCGAGAAGAACATCGAGAATAGTTATGCCCTTTTGCTAGGCAATTGAGACACAAATTTTGTTTTTTGGCCTGGTCAATGCGCTGATCTACAGGTAAAACCAAAAAACGCTGACATGTTGTAATAAAATGCCCCGTCTTCGAGCAATGATTGCATGAGGAAGATTGGGATACATTTTTTGTCACGAAAGAATGTTGTTTTGTATGTAAATCATTATGCGAATGATTCTTTGAGTTAGAAGAAGGTTGTTCTTTTGTAGCTCTTCTACACTGTGCATCCAATTGTTGACAACGCCTGTCCAACATTGAGCAGCAGTCAGACCACGATGGTAATTTCGTATAGTCGATGAACTCATCCCATTTTTGCTTCGATTGTTGATCAACCTTGGTCATAGCCAGATGAATTATGAATGCGTCACAAATTTCCTGGTATGAGCCAAGTGATTTAAGGGAACTGTAAAGAGCTGAAATTGTGTCCACAATGTTGCGCAATTGATTGGGAACTGGCTTAGAAGCTTTTGGAATATCAAACATTGAGGTAACAGTTTCCAGGAAAATTAAAGTATTATTGTCGTACCGCTCCTTAAGCCTATTAAGAGCCTTTGGATAGTTTTCGTCTGTTACCTGGAATGCTTTGATTGTTGCTAGAGCCTCTCCACTGGTACAGGATAACAAATGATTGAACTTTTCAGAGACAGAAATGGTTTGATCATTATGAACCAAATTATTAAATGTGTTAATGAAATTTTTATACTCGAGATATTTTCCGTCGAACTTGGGCAACTTAAGGCTTGGAAGTCGACTTGACGCGGGATGAGGCACAAAAAATGCGTAAGTATGAGACTTTTTGCAGTGATGTATAACTCGTCTATCTCCGTTCTGCCTCCTTCTTCGGGCGACAAACGTTCAATCTGGTTCTGACAATACAATGCTTGTTTGTAGTATGATTCAATAATTCCTAATCTGCACTCAAGTTCTGTGTGGGACAAACATTCTGGGCTTTCAACAATCCTTTTGATTCGCGTGATACTACCTTTCGATGTTGCTCTCAGTGTCTTTAATTCTTCCAGAGTCATTGTTTTTTGAGATGTACCACTTGCTTCATTCATGTTAGCTTCCACTAGGTCACCAAAGTTTTCACAAATATTATTAAAACAAAAACAAAAATATTTATTAAATGCTCATAGAGCCACAAAAATAAAATTTTTATTATACACTGTCCTGTCACGGTCGCCAAATGTTTGAGGACAGCCTATTTTGACTGCCCGTACTTTGTTTTCTATATTTTTTTTTATAAAGAAGAAAACGTCTTCTTCATTCGATGCTTAACGTTCAACTCGTTTATTTATTTACAAAATACACAATTCAACAATAAAGTAGAGAACAAACGATCATAAGTAAATAAATAAGGGCTACTGTGTTGTTGTTGTTATTCTATGTTGAGAGACAAATAAAAGAAATTCACCACTAGTAATGTACATTTGTGCAAAAAACAAAACAATAAATAAAATATGTACCGATATTGAATTTTTGTTTACAACAACACATTATGAGATGGTAATACAAAACAAAATAAGAAATAAAATATAACCTAACGGTTAATAGCCAAAATAAGTTATAGTGGACCATAAAAACAAAAGTTACATCAAATTACAGTGGGATGAGTGGCTCAAAAATATGATTAATTTAAATACAATAAAAAATGCAAAATAAAATAGAAATAAATATAAAATAAAACAATGAATTTAACAACATATTAATGAGTATTATACGGTGACCTAACAATTAGGGTGGCTCAAAATAAACAAAAAAAGTTTATTAAATCTAACATAAGTAAAATGCCTTAACAATATATAAAAAAATCTGATAAAACTTATCAAAAGTATGATATCTTAATAAAAGCAATAGAACATGTGAACATTCTCAATAGCGCTCAGACTAAAAATTTCTAGAATCAGCATGTACCATTTCATTAGCTTATAAAAGGAAAAAGTCTGGATTTAAAAATCGTGGGAATAGCGGATGCTGAAAAAATACATACATGGTATGATGTAACTTATGCAAATGGCCGGAGCACTTAAAGTGTGCGAAAATTATAGCAATTTATTACACCCATGAATTAGACTATTCCAAATACGATTAAAACTGCCTATTTTTATAAATTTTGATTTGTTATTTTCTTTTAGTTGCACCAGTTATGTTATCTCTTTTCATCACTTAGATGCATTTTTATATTCGTGTGATCTCGTATACAAAAATCATTTTTAAATATTTAATAAACACTAAATATTTTTAAACTTTCCATTTTTGCTATGTTGCAATTTACCCCAACATTTCCCATTTTACCCAAAAATAGTAGATTTAAAAAAAATGCCGAAAAATAACACTAAAAGTTAAATTAATCTTATGGAAAAATTTACACAATAATCCAATTGCAGTCTTCAAAAGGTTACACTGGCCGGCAAAAAATCCTCCCTTAAAGACCTATGGATTTTGATGTGCTAAACACGATTCTGCTTTCAGTTTTTCCCACTACGTCTGGATTTTTTTTATGGGCGTATCACGAGTATATTCCACCATAATTCAAGAACGGTGTGTACGATTAATACAAATGATACACCAAAAGATGGGGAATAATATCTTACACGACAATTGACTTCCGCCAAAAATCTTTTATTTTTTATATGAAAACTATATGGAAGTACGTATATAAATATGTCGGACGTTGGGTAATAATGATAATGAAAATTAATTCAAAACTTGACAGCGCATTGTAAAATAATGAAATTCATGAAATTTCAAATTTTTTGCAGGATTTTTTAATGTATAAATATTTCATCAACTTCAGGTATATATTCTAATTTTTTATTTTAAATATTTTTTATAATTTTTTGTAAAATACCCCAAAAATGGGGTGTTTTAGGTATATATGTTATATACCTAAAATATATTATATATTATCCAATATAACACTAAATTTACTTAAATTTGATTTATTAATTTATAGCCTTTAATTCAAAAAATTTTTTTCAAAGGTTTTTTTTAGTTCAAAAGTTACAACAAAAAGTCTAAACTAACCTTATTATTTTTTATTTTTTTCTAATACTATATTCGGCTGTGCCGAATCTTTTATACGCTTCATCATTTCACCAACAAACAAAAAGAAATAATATGCCTTAATATTTTCACATTTATACTTAAAAAAAAAAAATAAGATACAAAGTAACACTTGCTTAAACAAAAACAAAAAACATAACAACTTAAGTATAAGCATACATATATTTATATATTTTTATATGTATATACAATCAAACTGACTGCATATACAAAAAACAACAACAATAAACATAGTACTGCTGTTATCAATTAAACTGCTTGCTAATACAAAAAACATCAACAACACTAATATTCATTATAATACTGCTGTTGTCAAATAACTGCTTGGTTATACACAAATTAACATTAATAGTCATTGCAATGCTTCATAAAAATGTTTGTGTGTGTATATTATTAACAGATTTTTCAGTTTTTGGCCCATAACTCGGTTTTTTACGAACCAAATTAGTATATATATATATATATATATATATATATATATATATATATATATATATATACATATATATATATATATATATATATATATATATATATATATATGTATATATATATATATACAGATGTAAATATATATAAATGTTCACCTGCATCGCTTTGCCGTATCAAAGTCTTTTTAAAGAAGTTTATATATATATATATATATATTAAAAAACTGGACCAAGATTTTGCAAAATTGAGATAGTCGAAATTTCAAATACAAATAACTTCAAAATCTATAAGAGATAAGTGGCATATACAGGCATGTTTTTCATGAGGGCTTTAAGAAGATGTAAAAATATTTGAAATTGGATATGAAACAACTATTTGGCAAGCAGTTAAAAATTTTGACCTCGAATAGCTCCGCTCATGAGGGTATGTGGGGCTCCCTTCCAGACTTAAAATTGTACATTTCTCTGCTACACCTATGTGAAATTTCATGTAAATCCAACCAGCCGTTTAGAAGTTAAAGATTTATTTCGATTCTGCCACACTGTGCAGTATATCTCATTTCCCGCTTTCCCGAGAATTTCGTTCGGGATTCCAAGTATTTTTAAAAGAACTTAAATGGAAAAAAACTATGTGAATTTTAACAAAAAATATATTTTTTTTGTAAATTTTTAAGAAAATTAAGCTTAAAATTTAACCAAAGTTCAAAGTTTTTATGTAAATTAATTAGATGATTTATATGGGTCGACTCCATGGCATGAATTCAATTAAACATCTTAATAAAATGTCAGGACCAACAACCAGCCAGTAGAAAAGTATAACTGATTGAAGGAATCTTACAGACATTTTAAATACGTGTACTTTATAAATTTGTCATGCGGAATTTATCTCGCAGAAATTTGACAAGACATTAAGAAAGTTAAGAGAAAAAGTAAATAGTAAATTGGAAAAATCATTAGTTATTCATATAATTTTCAACTGTTATGTATGAGAATGTCTGTGATATCAATAATACGAAAGCGGACTCGCTTTTACAAGAGATATAGTAGAAAAATTTAATAGATAACAGACTGGAGTTTATGGTGGTCAAAAATCATTTTTTGCTACATTTAGATGTACCTAAAATTATGAAAGTGGACATCATTAATAAAATTTTGTCCAAATTTTAACTTTCTTCAACAATTTAAATAGGATGCTACACGGTCATTTAGGTTGATAATCCGAAAAAATCTTAATTTTTTCCCAACCAATGTTAATGATATATGCTATACATTAAACGATCTACTCATATTTTATATTTTTTAAAAATAGGTTAAAACGTAATATTAATAAAAAAAACTTATATAAAATTTTTTTGTAAATTTTGTAAAATTTGTACTATTTTTTTTTGTTATTTAATTTTTGATATCTCAATTTTTCTGTCGCAAATACGACATTGTTTTATATTACATATTTTTTAAATAAAAATAATAATTTTTCTTAATATTCTGTCGATATCCACAAAACTCTTTCATACTATGTCCGTATTCATTTTTGTTGATTAATCAGTAGATTAAGCAATTGATCAAATTTCCTTTTCTTAGTACATTTACAATCCTATTTTAAATCCGCTAATGGAAAGATTTATATTCTATTTAGATCTCAGTTGGTCAACTAATGAAAGTAGTGATAATTATAGTTTTTAATCCGGGACCCGGGAATTCGGGAAAGTCGAAAAATTTTTCCCGTTCTCCCGGGAAATGAAAAAGTCCGGAAAATTACAATCTATAATCTCTACTTAATCGTAGGCATTCGTGGGTATTTTCAATCAATTGTAAATAAAAACAAGATTCGTGCATCAAATTTTGATGTTATATGGCGTATTTTGTTCATGGTATTACCAACTTTAAGATAAAGGATTAAAAACTGCACATTTTTTCTGGTTTCATTTCTTAAAAGAAATTTTTAGGACAAATATTTTTCAATTTTGTATAAAAATAAGTTCGTCAGAATCTCTTAGTGTGCTCGAGTTTTCATTTTGATAATCAATTTCCTCTGAGTTTAGGTAATCTCTAATAAATGCTGTATTAAATTCGCTGTCTGCTATAATTTTAGTTGGTTTTCAAAAAATCACGAATCTTTCTCTAAATTTTTCTATAATTGAGAATTAATTTTTATCAGTCAAATGATGTATTGAGACGGTTAAAAACGTAGTTCGTTTATTCAGAAAACAAATATCTATATGAATTATTTAATTTCATTGAATTGGTATTTTTGTAACACACATTTTTGTCTTTATAGGTCGTCTGTCATATTTACACATACTACAAACACTACAATTTTTGATGAATTTATGTATTTCTCTACTAAGATTAGGGAAATATATTTTATCCTTCAATTCTAAATAAGTTTCTTCTATGCCTCTCGTTATGATATTTTTCTAAAATTTCAAGCAAGTTTTCATTCTCAAAAATATTTTTTACCATTTTTTTTTTTTAAAGTTTGCTGCAGTTTTTTAAATATATCAAAATTTTCACAGAAAATTGTCTTTATTCCCTTTATTGAAAACAATTGTCTTAAAAAATCTAATACTTTCCCTTCAAAGTATTCTTTCAGTGTTATTGCGTTCCTAACTTTCTTCTCATATACTACTTGTTTCTCATATTTATATTTGTTTCCCAATTTCACTACAAGCTGACTTTTAAAAATATTATTTGGAGAATCTTATATAAAAGTATAATCTTTTAAATTTTCTACTCCACTATGAATTGTAGCTTTGTATGAGTAAACTGTTTCTTTATACTCTTCTAAATGATTGACATCTAAACGACTAAGAAAGTCTGCCACTTGATTTCTTTTTCCATTAACCACCGCTGTAATATCATATTAGGTTCTTTTAAGGAATTTAGCCACACAATCGGTCTATGATCAGTTTGTATCTCAAATCTTCGACCGAACAAATAAGGTCTAAAATATTTAACTGCCCACACAATCGCCAACAGTTCCTTTTCAATTGCACTATAATTATGTTTATGTTGGTTTAAAGTTCTAGACGAAAATGCGATTGGGTGTCCATTTTGCGATAAAACTGTGCCCAATGAATCTGTAGTTAAAACAAAGAATCTGTCAAATTTTGGATATGCAAAAATTGGGGCTGTACATAAAATTGTCTTCAATTTATTAAAGGAATTAATGTAACTAGTTATTCAAATTTATATGTGAACCTTTCTTTAAATATGAAATCATTGATAGGTAATGAAATCCTGTAATACTTCATTCATCATTCCTCAGACCAAAGGGCATTCTATTGAATTCACAGTGCCCAGTCGAATTTGAAAATGCTGTTTTATGTTTATCTTCAGGTAATATGGGAATCTGATGAAAGCCTTTATCTAAATCTATAGTACTAAAGTACACCGAATTTCCTAACTTTGAAAAAAGATCATCCATTCTTGGTATATGAAATTTGTCATCTATAGTCATGCCATTCAGTTTCCTATAATCTACAACTACTCTTCATTTTTCTTTTACAGAATTGTCAATTTTTTTTAGGAACAAACAAAAATTGGGCCATTATACGGACTACAGGATTTAGAAATAATTACTGACTCTAACATTTTCTTTATTTTCTTTTCCACTTCTTCTTTGTGGTTTTCCGAAAATCTATAAGTTCTGGAAAATATAGGAATTTCTTTAATTATAGGTATATATGTCTATATTTAATAACTGATGTTAAATTTTTACCTTCTATATAACAAGACATTTCTAAAATTTTAAATTAATTTTGTCACTTCGTTAACCCCTTCAGCATTTAAATTTTCAGTCCTTAATTTATTAGTTAAATAGTCCATTTTCAGCTCGTTAAAATTTACGTCTATTATTATAGACTTATCCGTAATATCGTATTCTATGGAAGAATTATTAAAAATTTAAATCAATTAAAATCAATTTGCGCTCGTAAAGGTTTTAGAATATTACACCCTAAAATCACTGGATATTTCAGTCTCTAACATTTCAATTCTTGTTTTAGGTAAATTAAATTCCTTAAATAAAGGTATTGTCACTTTAGATGATGTAGCATTTTTCGAAGATAAAGTATTTAGTATAATAGGATTTTCTAATTCTGTTCGAAATCATGTATCTATTAGTAATTTGATAGGTATTGTTCTTGTCTTCACTATTATGAAAGGAAAAAATTTGAAACCTGAATATTGTCAACTTCCATTATATTTGAGCTATTAATGCTCAATTGAAGGGATTGTTGTCTATTGACATTTCCCTCATTGAACATTGTGTTATTAGTATTTCTAAAATTTCGCGGTGAATTCGGATTCTGAAAATATCCATACATATTCTGCCTAATACGAAAATTTGAAAATTGGTTTCCAGATTGCAAATGTTTAAAATTATTTGGTTGAAATTGATTTGGAAAAGTTGCTGACTTATTGTTATTGTAAATATTATTATTTTGATTATTAGGAATATTGCTTTGTGAAAATTTATTAGAACTAGAATTAAATGATTGACTCTTGTTAAACTTTTTATATAACTATAATAAAATGTTTAACAAGACACATTTATTTGAATTAATTTAACATTTTTGAAAATTTGTTCTTTATGTTTAAAAGTATTCAGTCTCTATCAATATTTCTTTAGTTTTTAACAGCGGGTGAGGATTTCTTGAATTTAGTACCAAGTTTGGTTCGTTAGGAAGTTTAGATATAAATATTTTTAAAACCATATTCTCATTATTCTTGCATCTATACCACTGTTCATTTTCCCTATCTATACTAGTTTTCAAATTTAACTTAGTTAACAATTTTAACATGTATTCATATAAGTCACCTACATCATTTCTAAACTCTGCCGTTTTTATTTTATTTACAATGCTTTCTAAACTTTCTGTATTCATAAGAGTAATATTAGCTTTAGAAATAATTTTGTTTTTTGGTGTTAAATCATATAACGTAAGAAAAGATACTTCAACATGTTTTTGTATTTCGTCTACATGTTTCGTAAACATTTCTAACTCCTCCGCTGAACGCATTGAGAGTCATACTTCAATATTGATTTATGTTGTTGTTTTGCTGATCAATTGATTCACCTGATGATGACTGCTTCACTTATAAATTATTGTTTTTAATGTTGTTTACATCTTCTAACGTTGTTCTTATTGCTTTGTATGATTTTGTTGTTTATCTATAATTAAGTTTTCCTTAAATTTTTGTAATCTATAATATTATATTGAAAACCGGTTTCTGGTATAGAATATTTGTAAATAAATATATTAATGTTTTTTTTTAAATATTTTAAAAATTTTGTATTGTTGTTTTTTTATAATAAGAATGTTTGTCATTACTTATCCTTCAAAATGCTCTTCTTTCTATGTAGTTAAGATTAGAGTTATGATCTTTTTTGACCTTGAAATTATTTGTTGACGATATGATATTTTTATATATTTAAATTAGATTTTTATTAATTTTACTTATAACTTTAATATATTTAAATTTTTGTTACGTTTTGTTCTTTAATTTTTAAAACAGATATTAAATGATATTTGATATTAAATGCACCAATTAGTTTTGTTTAAAAAAAATGTTTTGTTCTATTTTATTCACCTTTCTTTAAATAATTTAAATTTTGTTTTTTATGTAAACTTTTTACTTGCTTCGCATAGATTAAACAAAAATAATTAGTTTAATGTAATTTTTAAAGAAATTGATAAATTATGTAATTAAAAGAAAATATTTGATAATTGGGTAATTAAAGTGTAAATGGAAATATTTATTATAAAAAAATAAGAACATAAAGAATAAGATAACAATAAATAACTTAAAGAAAAATGTATTCCTTTAAAGAAGTACATTTTTCATCCAACTATGCAATTAGATAGAAAGGTATTCCTACAAATTGTGAAAGCTTTTAATGTTATGACTCTCTAAATTTGCGATTAGGCCTTGATTCTAAGAAGGGATGCTAAATTCAGTACCGTTGTACTTCTATTAGTACAATTCTACAGTCGTACTCAAGTGATTAATTTAGTGCAATTCTATAATAATAAAAGACATATGTTTCGCTTTCCGTTATTCAATGTGGATAATTTTAATTTTTTTATGAGCTTATCAGTAAAAAATTTTCAAGTTTTTAAATGGAAATAAAATGCATTCATTTGACATCAATATTAACGTAATTTACACTTCGCGATAGTTGCCAGCAAAATAAATGTGCTTAGAGAATAATGCCGCTGTAGCCGGTATAAACGATGTTTCTTAAATTTTTTTCAAATTATAAATTTTAACTATTAAGATGATTCTTTACAGATATCTGGTCTTAAAAAAATGCGAAACAAAATTTGAAAATTTGGTGAACATTTTGAAAAGTGCATAAAATTTTTGCATTTTAAAATTTGTTAACGCCGTTTTGACTCGAAAGTGTCATTTATTATAAAAAAAAATCTGTTTGCTCGATATTTCGGGCAATTTCTATAAAAGCGGTATTTGTCAATAGCGAAAAACATAAATTTTACAAACATTTACGCGAATTATATGGAAGTTTGTGATGATGTTATCCCATACCTGGTTTCTCGACATCAGCAAGATATACTTCAAACTTTAGAGAATCACATCGTTTTTGAAATTCTGTTCTTTAAATTTAATTTCACTTATGCGTGTAAATTTTGTTTGAAAAGGAACTGCAAAATTTAAAAAATCCTAAATTTTTGGTTTCATTTTTTGTCACTGCATAACAGGATAGTATTATATTATCTATTTATATAACATATGAATTTACTAAATCTTGTCTCTCGACTGGCTAAAAGTTTGAGTCTAAAAGATGTAAGTGGGGAGTAAAAACTAAAATGAATCAAAAAATCTTCGAAAGTTTCAACTCAGTTTTTTAATATTTTTTGCTTTAAATGCCAGCATTTCCGTGAAATTTTACGTGATTGACTTGAAATTTTTGATTCCTTAGTTAATTTGTACGGTCTACCGAATCGCATTAATACTTTTCCTATTTTTAAAACAAAATATAAATACAAGACACATAAATTCGGTTTTAATGAGTTTCGAAAATTGGTATCGCTTATTCTCATATTATATGAAATTTATAAACCAAAGAGAGAAACTGAACTGCATAACGATGTCAGTAAATTTACATAGTTTTGAGTTAGAAACACAATTATTGTAATATGTTTTAGAAAGATTCAGAACACCACTTGGAGGTATTCATTTTGTTATCGTTATAGATTGTTATGTTTTAGTACAATCAATACAGAAAAAATAAGTTAATATGAGAACAGCTAAATAGGTATTTACATTGTAAAACCTTAATTATACTAAGTTTAAGGCACAGAAGTGGAATTTCAATACGCCATGTAGATGCATTATGGCGTTCTTGTGTAATTGATTTGGACGAGACCTATGAGACCGATTTAAATATTCAAATAGAAAAGAACAAAGACGAGGAACTTAAGAAATGCTATTGATGATCGTTAAAAAAATAGGAAGGCAAAGACATAATACAGTTATACATTCGAGCTGAAATGGAAAATATTTTTGGAATTACACAGGAAAAAATTGGTCATTTATGTGTAAACAACAATGTCGAGAAACTTTAAAAAATTTTGGTTTCCTAAAATTTGAAGTAGTATATTAGAAATTGTGTGAAGTTCTAACGATCGTAATTTGTATTGTATTCCAAAAGAACCTATTATTTCACACAATCCACACTGACTACTTTGATCCTCTACCTTCTATTTGTTCCGTTCAGAACATAACATATAGGGTAACAAGCTTTACTGGCAATGATTTTTCACAATTCCTTTCAGAAAGCAATATAAAACATGCTTTCATGAAAAATTGACTAAACCTGTTACTCACTCTGGCTGGGTATCCATCCACATTGGGTATCCATTACACAGTGGTCTAAAACATATTAATGGTCTGGAGATTATGTGTTGATTATGATTTTTCGACATTTAGTTTAGTATATATAATATAATATAATATAATATAATATAATATAATATAATATAATATAATATAATATACCATCAAACATTGAAAATATCATAAATTTTATTTCAATAACTCAGACTCAGTTGCTTTTGATATTACAGTTTAGTTTGTAAAATTTGTATGTATATTATAAAATTCGCGCCCCGTATATAAAATGATTAACGCGGACTTCTTCTACATATTCGAGTCACTTTATATTTATACAAATTTCATTTATAAATTCATCACGAAATATTCAAATTGATGTGCTCTTGGGACATCTTTCTGCTTTCGATCATTCGTTTGTAATGAGAATTCTTCGAAGTTGGAGTCTTCTTCCAAGTCCACTGAAACTGTTTTTCTATTCATACCTAACTTATAGGAAGAAATTCCTAAAATATTATTATGAAGAACAAACAGTTTTAACTTTGTTAAACATTTTACCATGCACGGCTGCCAGATTTGACGATTTTTCGACATTTTACGATTTTTTGTCAAAAAAATTGCAAAATGACGATTTTACGATTTTTATTCTAAAATTGATGATTTTTTGCAATTTTTAAAATATGCTAATTTTCCAATTTTAATAAATCATTAAAAAAAAAAAATAATGATAAAGTATTAGCTCTGTTCAAGAACGAGTCAAACTTACAGATTTTGCCAGACAAACAACAAAATTTACGGAAATTTACAGAAACAATTTCAGACTAAAAACTGTAATTCAGAGTAATACTATTAAAGTAAGTTTAATTTCCTTATTAGTTTGTGAGGCAGTAATACCAAAACTGCTGGAAAGTTTTGGCGAAACATTCAATACAGAAAAAAAAGTTTTAGCTTGTACCAAATTTTCGAAAGACTTAATTATTTTAAGCATTAATTTCTTAAAAAATTACTATCAATTAAACAACTCAAACCTCAAGCTTCCTTAAAAATTTACTATTAATTAAACAATTCAAGCTGCACAAAATATATTTAATCATTTAATTCAAATTGATAGAAAATTAGCCTTAGAATTTGCTTCTTAATTTATTTTGAAAAAGATTAAAAACCAAAAATGAAAAATAAAATGTATTTTTTTTTTATTTGTTTACGATTTAAAATTTTTCAAGCTTATATTTTGATTTCTAATTGATATATAATACTATTATTTATGTTTTCGTTTATTGATATTTAATAAAAACTTGATTTTATATGTTGATGATTGTTTTATTTTCTTTTTTCTTTTTTTTTTGTCGTTAAATTGACGATTTTTAATGAATTTTATCTAGCAGCCTTGATTGCATGTTATATTGCATGTATTGTGTTTATATTTTATTTTTAATAACTTTTAAATATAGCAATGCTCAAAGTTTGGAATTGAACCTTCCGAATAAAGCACCCACAGTGTAGTCGGTGCCAACATTTGCTTGAAATTATACTTCAAGTGTAACTGTCAAAGAATTTTATTTCGAAACATAATAAAGTTTCCGACATCCAATTATATTTTAAGTATTTTATTTAAAATTAAAAAAACAAGCTAGAGCGCTACATTCGACTGTGCCGAATCTTTTATATCCTTCACCACTTTACTCACAAATAATAAAAATAATTCCTTCAAGTATGCATTGTTATTTTCACATTTATACTTTAAAAGATAATCTAAATTTATTTTCAAACATATATGTATGTACATGTATGTAAGTAGTAGGGAAATGGGAAGGCAATAGTTGTTTTTGTTTTTAATGAGGAGGAAGAGGAATTTTGAAGAGCAAATTGTTTGTATGAAATTGAAAACCAATGAATTTGTTTTTGTAATTTTTTTCTTGTGAGTGCATTAATAGGAGGAAAAATTGTTTTGTATTTTATGAAATTGAAAACCAATGTATGTATGTATATATGTATGTATGTATTTATGTAATTATGTTAAAAGTACATACAAACAATTTAACAGGGGAGACAATTTTTATTTATTTACTTATTTTTTTTTTTTTGCACTTTTAATTGTGATGAAATTAAAAACTGATGACTTGTATAAATAGCGTTTGAGTATTTTTGGTTAATTCATCTACATATTTTTATATGGTTATTTTTGTTTTTGTAAAGTGGAAACTTGAGAATTGTTTTGTTTATATGAAAAAAATAACTTTGTGTAAGGTTCTTTGACATTAATGAAGATGTATTTTATGTTGTTGAGTATGGTCATGATTAATATTAAATATTCTAATAACAAATTAAGGGGAGTATTTTTTATTCACATTAAACACTTTTCATATCTAGAATATGTTTAAAATTTATTTATGGCTCAATATTTATGTATTTATAATATTTTCTCAATTTGAAATATTAAGAGATATACCCAAATTACTCTTCTTTGGAGATAAATTATATTAGATATAAATATAATTGTCTGAAGTAAAATTATTTCAATCAGTTAATAAACTTTTTAAAAGGCGGAACAAAAATGGAATCAAATAAGATTACAAATGCTGATATTGTTGTGGCTTTCAATAAATTAAAAACAAGACCATATCTAGCAGCAAAGGATTTACTACCATCAAAGGCATATAAGGTATTAAGTATGTTCCGCCATAAGAATAAATATGGAAATGTGGTGATGGCAGAGCTTGAAGAGGGAATTGTTATATCTTCCCAAACGATATAATAATTTGGAAGATAAAGTAATAGATGGAGTTAATAATGAACAGTTTACTTTAAGGAGGAAGTTAGATAATGGTTTATATGTTTTGGAATTGGAAGAGGTAGTCAGCGAAAACTCCGCTGGAGAAGACGAAGTGGGAGAGTTTTTCATCCCAAATTCTCAACCATATTTCAGTTGGGAAAATAGTAAAATTCCAAGAAATTCTTAATAAAGAAAATTTGTTAATTAGTATATAAGTATCATGATTTTTAAAAACTAACTAATTGTAAAAAGAAAGCTTTATAATAAAGATGTTACATATAAAAATTCAAAAATTTCTTCAAAATTTTGATGGTTTAATTTTTGTTGAACATCAAAAAACACTGGAAGAGTATTTGGCACTTACTAATAAAACTGGGAATTATAATGAAGAACCTATATCATCTAAATATTGATTACACTTCAAAAACTGTTCATGGTCGGATGATAAAGCAAACGTTGGTCCTGATACTTGTAACTGTAGAAAGCATATACAACTTATAAACAAAATAGAAGATTTTATAAAAAGATATTATTTATTATCTAAACGTCTAAAATAAGTAAATAGGGAAAATATTTTTAATTTCAAATATGTTAATTTAAAAAAATAATAAATAAAAAATAATACAACTTTAAAAAAATGTTTGTTTTTTTTTTACAATAACTTCTTGCAATTTTGAACTTGGTAAGGGTCTTATGAATTTTGAATTTTAGAAATAATTTTAGTAAATAATAGACTATCTATTAAGAACAACATATTCAGAATAATGAATACATCCAACAACACTAAAATTGAATCAAATTATATTTCAAACAAGGGTCAAATTGAAATTCAAGAAATCTTAATACTGCCGCCTATAGACATTCCACTATTCCTCGCATTGCATGATGGTCGTGATAAAATTCTCCTGGAAGTTTTACTAAATGTGGAAAAAGAACTTGGAATAAAAACAAAATAATATATATTTTTCTTATTTATTTATTTATTTTTATTTTCTATAAAAACAAATAAAAGTATTTAAATAAACTTAAAACTAACATATCATTTTCATGTAAATTAAAATAATTAAAAATATTTAAAATTTTATTAAAAGTAAAATTTTTACATCTTAAATAAATAAAAATGCAACAATAAACACCACAAAACATTGATGATTCACTTTGAATTCGCATTTTATTGTAGACAAATGTTTTAGAATTTCGGTTTAGAAATGAAATATATGGTTTTATTGAAGGTTGACCTGCAGAGCAAAAAAATTCTGCTGGTTTATTTTCAGGGAAATAAAAAGCGACCCAATGCTGTCCAGGCTTATAAGATGGATCAGTGTTGGCTATGTAAAATGATGGTTTTGTAACAGGTGTCTTGGGTAATTTATTGCTCGCAAAAACTCCTTTAAATTTATATTTTGTATAATTATTTGAATTTAAAGTATTTATAATATTTATTGAGTTCATAGCGTTTGAATTATAGTGCGAGACTTATCAATTTCTATTATAATGTCAAATTCACAATATACTAAGCAGGTCATTGCCTCCGTAATTGATTTCCCAAAATGTCCTTATATACGAATAGTTCCTTGATTTATTAAATTTCCACAATTAGAATTATTATTGTTATCTGGTGTTAAATCAAAAGCTAGTAAAAAAATCCGCTATCAAAAAGTTCCTTTGTAATTTGATGACCTTTATCAAAATGATGGATTCCGGTACCTTTAAATAGGGTTTGATAACCACGAGTGCTTAATATTCCTCCATTGTTGTAGTTAAATTCTATTGGCTGTGCTGGAAATTGTACTCCATTAACAACCAAATTAAATCTTTGTAAATTAAAATGTTGAAAGTTGTATGGATTTTCTTTTCTATCTCCAGTATAAGCTTTGTTCGACACCATTCCAAAAATTAAGAAATTTGGCAATTGTCCAAGTATAACATTATCTAGAGATAATGAATGGTTTCCTGGATGTATAGTGAAGGTCTTAATTTCTACTCTCTTATATGGATAAATTGCATTTTTGCTTTGTAATACATTATGATGTGCAATTAATATACTACTATTGATAGTAAGATGATTTATATATAAATTAGCTTCATGTATTCTTAGATAAGATTCATTTATATCCCCACTTTCTAAAATATAAATTTCTGGTTTCTCCAAATTTAATGTGACCTTAAGATCAACATTATTAAGCAAGTACTTTTGTTGATTAAATACATCTACATGAAGTTTTCCGAACAGCTCCACCTTTTTCCCATCCTTAAATAATTTTTTTCTTTTATCTAAACCGGGATTTTCTTTATCGATTAATGAATTAATTTTATTCACATCAGTAGCCCAACCACACGATTCAAGATCTAGCATCATTTCCATAATTGAGTAATGTTTCCATATATGCTCTATAGTGATAGTTGTTGTCAGGTTGAGATACACTTTTATTATTGAAATGAACTGTACAATTCCTAAATAAGGAATGCAAGAAGTTATTAACAACGCCTCCAGTTCCTTTGAATTCAAGCACTAGTCTAAGATAAATACTATTAAGATCTCTATATGTTTCACAATTCCCCAATGATACAAATTCAATTGTACTAGAGTTATCCAATGAAGCAATTGGATTATAACATATTTCTTCTGTTTTAATTACACTAGTTTGAATTGGGGGAGATTCAAATAAATCCAATTCACTTTTCATACATTCTATAAATCCCGACATTTTAAATTTCCAAAAATATCGTTAAAGTTCTTTACTCTACAACATTTGGATTTATTATGCGGTTTTTGTTTTAAGCTTTTAAGTTTTATATGCTTCCCTTTACCTTTCTGCATTGTTTTTATTTTTTCAATAGTGGCTTCTTTGATATTATTCATAATTTTTCTCCCTTGATTAAATAGAATATCTTTCACAGGTTTTGTTCCGATTTCCTCCAAAATTTCTTTTCCAATGTCTAATGACTTATTTTTTAAATAATTTAATCCTGTTCTCAAGAATGGTTTCAGGTGTGAAAACAAAGATGAAAACAGTGATCCAATACCACGTCCATATTGCACAAACCTTGGTGTATGATATATTTCACCAATATTTTGAACATTATTTCCAGACTGATTATTATAATAATTTGTATACATCACATCCATGGTTATACAAAAATGATTTAAAATTTTACTAAACATTTATTTTATATATTTTTTAAAGTGTAGAGTACAATAAACTGGTATGAATTCATTCAAACTTATTATTCCTCCTTCATCATTTCGAATCATTGTAGATATATTATCAATGTTATAAGATCCAATACGAAAATCTTCAATTCTTTTAAAATGAATATAATTTTTCAATGTGGATATTGAAAATATTTTTAAACATTTAGTTTTTTTATTACCTACATGTCGTGGTTTAATTATATCAGTGTAAATAAATACAATTTCATTTATATCTGGTGAAAAGACTTTAGTAAAATAATTTGTCATATTATCTGAAAATTTGGTTAAAGATTTGTGCAGAATGTGGTTTGTTGATGTTAAAAGGGAATCCTTTTCAACGTTTTCTAATTCATCTCTACTAGTATAAGAATCAAATTCGTTGACTTTCTTTTCTGTTGCTAAATTTGTTTGTGAGGTATCATTCTTTAACTTATTTAAAGGATCTGATTTTTTATCACTTAAATCTTTTTTTTCTGTGGATACATTACTTTTTGGAGTATCACTTAATTTATTCAAAAGTTTTGTTTTATTATTCAGATTGGGGTTTGTTATCATAAAATCATTAGAGCTTTCTAAAAGTTCGTGAAATTTTAACTAATGTCTTCATATTCATTATTGCACTATGCTTCAATATTTTTGTTTTTCCATGTACTATAGCTTGTGTGTCGACATTTGAAATTGTATTTCGTTTTCTACGTTTGGCAATGTTTTGATTATTTCTTTCCAGTAATGAAAATGAAATATCTGATAATCCAACTACCCAGGGATCATCCAAATTTAGAGATTGTGTTAGCAAATTTGTAAAAGTGTTTGGAGTATTTTTATAAATATCCATTGAATTATTACTTAATAAAGTAACATAAATATTTTCTTCTTGTATACTTGAAGCCATTTTTAAAAAGAATCATCAATATAGTATGTTGTTTGTTATACATATATTATTTACTAATATCGTTCTGATGAATCCATGAATTATATTCTTTTCCGAAAGCAAGCCATTTTACCAATAGTTTTTCTCCTTTTCGCTTTAAAATTTTTTCTACCAAAAAAATGTTTGGGGCTTTTGTTTTTAACAATTCTTCTTCATAAAATCCACCTTTAATTATATTTCCATTAAAATCTGCAAGTTGATATGTTATAGGATTGGTTACGTAAATTTTGTTTATCTTAAAAACCTCTGTAGACCAATTTGGTGTATATCCTTTCTCAAATTGATTTTTATATTTACTAATGCGAACTAAATCATTTAATTTATATTTTCCTCCTTTGAAAACCTTCAAATTACTGTATACAGTATTAAGAAGTTTTGGTGCTGTTTTTATAGAACGATGATATGAAGAATTATATTCTTTCAACAATTTATTTAATATATCTATCCATTTATAATTTCCCTGCATACTAAATTGTTTCCACATTTTATTTTTTAAAGTTCTATTAAAACGTTCAACTATTGATGCCTTCATACTTGAAAAAGTGTTGTAATGGTTAATTTCATATTCTTTCATAAGAGTTTTAAAATAGATATTATAAAATTCTTTCCCTTGATCAGAATGGATATTTTTGGGAGATTTTCCTTTGTTTAATTTTATAATTCGTTTTAATGCTTTCGAGATTTCTATTCCTGTTTTAGTTTTTAGTGGTAATGTGTATGCATACTTTGAAAATACATCAAATACAGTAAGCATATATTTAAAACCTTTATTAAATTTTGCATACGGTATCAGTTCCACTAAGTCAATCTGCCATGTATCTAAAATACCCTTTTGAATAAATCGTCGGCGCTGAAAGCTCTTTCTCGCTTGACGATGTAGTTCATCAACAAGAATTCTTTTACTCATATTTATATTTATAGAATGTTAAAGCTTCATTTCATTTAAATGTCGTGTACTAAAGTGTAAACATGTTTCAACAGTTTATATATCCATTCACTATGATGATTCGTGGTCCCTCTGGTTGTGGGAAATCCACATTTATTATGAATTTGATAAAAAATCAACATTTAATATCTAAAAACATAGATCGTGTTATTTGGTGTTTTGCAGAAAAAAATTCTCTTCCGAAAATTAACAATGTAGAGTTTATACAAGGTATTCCAGAGGATTTTGCTACAGCAGAAAATGAATCGGCTTTAATAATATTGAATGATTTAATGCTTGAATCATCTAATAAAAAAGTGTGTGAACTTTTTACTAAGGGATCTCATCATAGAAATTTAGCTGTGATTTTAGTAACACAAAACATTTTTCATAAAGGTGCTTATTCCAGAGATATTTCTTTAAACTCTAAATATATAGTTATGTTTAAAAATCCTAGGGATAAGTTACAATTTCAATATTTAGCTCGCCAAGTATACCCAGAAAACTCAAAAGCTCTGGTTGATGTATATAATAGCTGTACGCAGCAGGCTCATGGTTATTTATTAATTGATCTCACTCAACAAATACACAATGCATTAAGATTTAGAACGGATATTTTCAATAAAAATCACTATTTAATATTTGCAAATATAAACAATGACCTCGAACCTAAAACTGTTGAAGGAGAACAAACATATTCTTTACGTTCTTAAGAAAGCAGATCCTAAATTACGAAATGCAATACTGAAACATGTTGATGATGTTGTTATTAAAACAAAAAATGAAATACTATTAAATATAATTAGTGAGAACCATAAAATCAATAAAGCAGTTTTTGACAAAATAAAACCATATAAAAATACAATTAGAAAAGTTTGTTCACCAGAAACCTCAATGAAACAAAAGAGGAAACATTTAATTCAAAAAGGAGGATTTCTACCAATTATTATTTCATCCGTTTTAAGTGGAGTTATTGGAAAAATTTTAGAAAATGTCAAATAATTTATCTAAATTAATAGTTCTTAATCCATCAACTTACGATAAATTTCAAATTAAATATTCTGATTCCAATTTTCTACATCGAAAACTAATACAAATATATAGTTCACACACACTAAAAGATATTAATAAATGGTATTGCATTAAACAAGAATTAGCCAAATATTTAATTGGAAGCCAAATATCATCTTCTTATCAAACTAAAAGTTCTAAATTGAGTAACCTACGTGATAATGAAACACAAACTAGGAAAATATATAAGAAACATATTGAAACTCAAATAATGCAACCAGAGTCAAGTGGTGTAGGAACACAATCTAATATAAATTTACCTGAGGAAATTTATACTAATGAAAATTATGATGAAATTGATATGGATACAACATTACAAAAACTTAATCCTACTTCTGCCTCTTCAGCAGCTAAACGACTTAAACATTTTTCAAATAATGGAACACCAAAAATAAGAATATTGTCAAAGGATGAAAATCACACAAATTTGAAGCAATCAACTTTACCATATCAATATTCTCCTCGACTAACTAGAAATCGTAAAAAGTTAGATTACGAAATAGAAAATGTACAATGGAAAAATATTTAAAAATAAAACACATTTATTATATAATACAAGACATATATTTATTATTGTTTCATTGTGATAACATAAATATAAGTGTCATTTTCATTAAAAAATATATTTTTTATAATATCTTAAGGAGTTAACTCTATTCAATAGAAATATATACATTTGAAGTTCTACTTATGTAAACTATAAATAAAATTAAAAAATATGAAAGTATTTAAATTATTAAATGTACAACTTAAACATCTACATTCATTAAATATTCATCATCTGATGAATCTTTTAAAAATTCTATATACTCACTATCAATATTCAAGAAAATATCGTCATCTATCTCTGTAAAAAAGTTATCAAAGTCACTTTGAAGTCTAAAATGTCCTCGCGCATAAGCATTTATTTGGTCAGAAGCAATAATTCTTTTATCATCCGCATAACTCAAAACAACTTTATGTAATTTTTGTGTATACAACTGGTGAAACTTCGATCTAAATGTATGCATTGTATCAGAAATTATTTTTCTTTCAAATTATGACCGTTTGTAGTCTATTATTGATAAATTTTGTATACATGATTTTTTAACTCCTTTAGATTTCTTTACTTCCTCCATGTCAACCGTTTCGAATGAATACATTTTTGATCGAAGTCCCACATCTTTCATCATGCCTAGAACTTTCTTATTTAATATTGGGAGTTTAAATATGTTATTGGGATGATACTCTGATGTATCAAACCTTAAGGCAATATCTTCACGAATATCACTATAAAAATCATCTGTTTTTATAGTGTATGTGAATGAGTCTGTATCCATATAATTCAATGTTAAATTAGACTGAAATTTTGGTTTCATGTATTGATAATGAAAATCATACATTTTCCATTTTGAGAGTTCCAGCACAGCAAAGAATAAATAAATTGGTTTGTTATAAGTTACTTGCATAAACTTTAACTGAACTGCAAACATGTTTTCTGAAAATTGAGTTATACTCGAAAAATTAGGCTTTGAAATTAATGCTCTAGCTCCTAAATGATTACGCCTTGTTGTTTCCCAATCTGTAACAATTTTTATATCTTTGCGTTTATGAACATTTTTCATAGTTTTTCCATATACAGAATTATTTAATAATTTAAAAAAATCTTTTTCAAAAGCATTTTTTGCTCTTGTTCTGTGGTATGTATTCAAATCTATATATGTTTTTAACCATGGAGATTGTCGAAATTTTAATGCTCTGTGTATTTTTTTTTAATATCAGTCCATTCTTTAAACATTGTTTAAGAACTCTATAATGGATCTGATATTTTGTTTTTGGTGTTAGGTCTGCAATCAGCTTCCTACATTTAGATTTACCAACAAATTTATTTTCTGGGCAAAAGGGTAAATCATTATGAAATTCATGTAAATAGTGTGGATATTCTAAATCTACCTCCAAAAAATATCCAATATCAGATGTATCCGATATTGTAGTTACATCAATATCTTCTAAAGCCGCATCAACATAAATCCACTCGAATTCTCCATATGGGAGATATTCTGACATGGCCCAACCATACAAATTGTTAGCATCTAGATACATTAAATACACGATAAACCTGGAGCAGTATAATATTGGCATGGGTCAAGTTTGTATATACTTTTACAGATACTTCTAAAATTTTGAAAAATATCTGTTAAGAGGAGAACATCTGTTTTTAAATATAATTTAGTGTAATCTAACAAGTTATTACATTTAAAAGTTGTCCAAACCGATTTAGCATGATCATAAGCTTCATCAGAACAATGCGAATTATTTAAAATATTATAAAATTTTTCTTTAGCAGGAAGATTAGTTTCATTAAAGCGCTCCATCGAATCAATATAAGAATAAGGAAATACTCCTTTTCTTCTGAGTAAATCAAATTGTTGTTTTTGATTATAAATTTTATTTAGAATTTGAAAATCACTGTCATTTAAATTTTTGGCTAGAGATTCTAAGCTGGAGGCCATAAAACGAAAAGAGTCTAAAAACCGAATTTCAAATCCCTGATTTTCTTCAACTGTTATAAACTTTGATAACGATATATATAGTTCTTTATTGAGAGGAATTACCTTTATATCTCCCTCAAATTGTGAAAGTTCTTTCATAAATAATTGACAATCATAGGAGGAAAAATTATGAAAGAATACTGGTATGAATTTGGCTATTTTATAATTAATATTACATGAGCTATGGGCTGCTCCTCTAAATTTGCCAGTTAAATGACAATGATCCCGTACTTTGTCCGCTCCTAAAATTTGCTTACATATGTGACAAATTGTTGAGAGGTTATACAAAATTGTTTCATTATTGGAGAGTGCTGTCATTGGTACGTCCTTATTTAAATAGTTTCCGTAAATTTCTTTTGCGTCATTAATTAAATTTTCTATGAATATTGTAGGAGCATCATTACCAAAATAAATGTTAAACTTATCTAAATTATCATTAAAACTACACTTAATATAATAACTAAAAGCACAAGCTATATGTTTTTGTATATTTACTTGCTCGTTATCAATTTTCTCCAAATACGTAACAAAATCAGCATATATAACGAACGGTACATCTAACTCCTTCTGATAATTTTTAAAATATAAAATGTTATTACCACCCTCTGGCATTTTCGGTACTACTCTTTTACAGTTAAGATAATGATCTTCCATTATCCTCTCATTTGGAGAGTACTGCAGGCACGCGTTGCAAATGAAAACCCGTCCATGGTGGGAAGTTAAACTTGACCTTACTAATCTGAAATATTTGAATAATAATAATTTAATTTATAAAATATGTAGTTAATTTTTATTTAAATTACCTTCCGATATCTTTAATGTAAACGTAGTGACACCATTCTTCGTCCATAAAAAGAAGAAGATTTATGTGGTGATTCTTTACTGCAGATGTGAGGTAATACGGTCCAACTATAGTATTACCTTCACAGCCAAATACATTTATGCTAACATGTTCATTCTTGCTTTCAAATATCTTTATATCTTTTAACTTCATTGGAAATTGAAGTTTTTCAAAATTTAGCACTTCATTTTCCACACATATTTTATCCTCATTTATTTGAATATTTCCAAATCCATTGCAATTTACAAATCCATTTGCTTCATTATATAAAAATGAAGCGATGATACACCACTTGAAACAATATTCATCATCATTTGGATAGCTGAAACAGGCATCTTTTTTCTTTATCCAATGTGGTAGTGGTATATATTTGGAGCCTCTAATGAATGAAGCCTTATTTATATTTATTTCCAAGTGCTTCATTCGTATTAGGGACCATCCACTATCCCTCTCCTGGAATTCTGACATCTTTTTACATATATACGAGTATTGTGCTTTCAAAGATTCTTCAATACTATCACTTATGGTTAAAAGTGACATTTTTGTTCTATGCGTTATGGTGGTTAGCATTATTTCATCTTCTACAATTTTAATATATTCGCACTCCACTTCTAAATTGTATTTCAATGTTATGTTTTTATCTATAGCGTTCTCCAAAATTTCAAAAATATCACGGTTTACATCTTCTAAAAAATCTTGAGGATGCAGAATTTCCTCTTTTTGGTTTCTGTAGAGGTATGTAAGAATTCTTTCTTTGAAAGCGCTCTTAACACAACTAAATTTATTAGAAGTAGAAGGCTCACTTCTACCACTGACATGGGATATGCTGGCATGAGTCCTTTCATGCTGCTTTAGATGGTTTTCCTTTGAAAACCATTTCCAGCATTCCGAACAATGAAGGATCTCATGTCCTTCAAGCATTTCTTTTTCCACAAAAATTGATTTGCAATATTTACATTTATAAGAAGGCATATTGTTTAAAATTTATGTCTAATCACTTTTAATTATGTCAACAGACTAATGAAAAATAACATATATTTAAATATTGATTAAAGGTTTGACATTTTTATACACTTACGCATACAGATACACACTTATGTATGCATATTCCTACCAAAAATGTTTTAATTTTTTTAACGGAAAAGTATTTTGCTTCGTTAAACACTTTTGATTCACCAGCAATTATTAAATTTAAAGAATAATTCTTAATGCATAGGTGTATTAATAAAATAATTTTTAATTAAAAATTACTTCAAACATGGACAGACAGAAGCTCACATGTGAATTTTGCATTAATGTGAACTTTTCCACAAAGTGGAATAAAAAAGGCATTTTATGAAATGTCATAATTTTCATAAAAACAAAGCCAAAGACTTTTCACACTATTTGGAGACTGCAGATACTTCAGGGGGCGCAACATTGAATTTCGTTCCGGAGAATAAGGAACTAATGGAGGAAGATGAAAATCTTCAACTGGATGTCAGACCATACTCAGTTCCAGAAGAGTATAAAACAATAATGGACGAAGACGAAGATCTTCTTCTAAATTTAGATATATAATAATTTTTAAGTATAATGTAAATAAAATAATAATAAGCACTATATAAGTTTAATATATTTTTATTAAATAAATAAAAATAGAAATAAAAAAAAAATAAAAAAAACTGTTTTATTTATAAAATTTTAGCTATAACTAAGTTCAAATATTGCAAGCCCATTTGAAGATTGACGGCCTTTGTAAATAATAGTCCAGTTTTTATCATTCAATTGCGTTAAATAGGGATCTTCCTTGTTTAAAAATTTCACGAATCGTTGCGGAAGATAAAACCATTTATTGTTATTTTGATCCATATTGTGTTTCTTTCCACTCAAATTTTAAAATTTTGAATGGCTGATGTAGGGGAATTTCATCAATTTTTGTATACTCTGCCTTAATACCAAGAGCCAATTTAATAATTTGTTCATACATCTAAAAAAAAAATATAAATATAAATACATGAAAAGTTAAATGCATTTTACAATAGTGATAGCTTACCATTCTGCTAACTATACTTTGAAGTATTCCTCAGATCAAATGGTAATAAATATGATTTGATTCCTCTTTTTATACTAATTTAAAAAATACTCTTTTATATTTAAATAAGTAAATTGAATACTTTGAGTATTTCTCTTTAATATTTCAAATAGAGAAAATATTAATTTAGCTTTCATATAGAAATATTGAGTTATAAACTAATTATGTAAATAAAATATACTCCCATAGTTTGTTATTAGAATATTCAAATTAATCATTTCAAATTGAGAAAATATTATAAATACATAAATATTGAGCCTTAAACTAATTTTAAACATATTCTAGATATGAAAAATGTTTAATGTGAATAAAAAATACTCCCCTTAATTTGTTATTAGAATATTTAATATTAATCATGACCATACTCAACAACATAAAATATATCTTCATTAATGTCAAAGAACCTCACACAAAGATATTTTTCTTTCCATATAAACAAAACAATTCTCAAGTTTCCACTTTACAAAAACAAAAATAACCATATAAAAATATGTAGATGAATAAACCAAAAATACTCAAACAGTATTTATACAAGTCATTAGTTTTTAATTTCATCACAATTAAAAGTGCAAAAAAAAAAAAATAAATAAAAATTGTCTCCCCTGTTAAATTGTTTGTCTGTACTTTTAACATAATTACATAAATACATACATACATATATACATACATACATTGGTTTTCAATTTCATAAAATGCAAAACAATTTTTCCTCCTATTAATGCACTCACAAGAAAAAATTACAAAAACAAATTCATTGGTTTTCAATGTCATACAAACAATTTGCTCTTCAAAATTCCTCTTCCTCCTCATTAAAAACAAAAACAACTATTGCCTTCCCATTTCCCTACTACTTATGTATGTGTGTATGTATGTATATAAGTTAGCACTACAAATATTGGAACTCCACAATAAACAGTTTTTTCTATCGAAACTAATTAATTTCCCGACTCTACTGCAGAAAATTAAAAAAGTCAACAACTTGCAAAAGCTCTCAATAATCTGAGTTTCATTTTAATAAAAGTAGAACTTAAGTTCAGTTAATAATTTTAAGCTAAAGAATTGAATTGTTAATATTAATAAGAATAATAAAGCTGTAAATTTTAAATCTAACAATAAAGTTTTTTTTTTTTTTTTTAACAAAAAATCTAATAAAAGATTAAGTGACGCCCAACGTTTAAAGTTCGCAGTATAATGTAAAAACAGTGTGAAATAAGTGCTCTAAAGAAGTGTCATCACGCAAAAAGCCCTCAAGTATTGCGACTCTAAGTAAACAAAAGCGACAATTACATAGCGTTAAAGCCCGAAGAACAAGCAAAAATGATAAGTCACCATCACCGTGGGATGACGTTAATTATTATAACGTAAGAAATATATTTAAGGTTAATGTTAGGAATAATTACTTTCATACAAATTTAAAAAGAAAAGGAAAAGGTGAAAATAATTTAATAAAATTTTAAAAAAGTGAGAGAAAATGAAAATGAAAACACAAATGAAATACAAATTGAAAATATTTAAAGTATTTTAATAAAATTGAAAATAACAAAGATTTTTAATATAAATAAAAAAAGAAACGGTTTAACTGCAAATATTGAAAAGAAGGAATATTAAAAGAGACTTTTAGAGCATAATTCATAAACATTCATTTTATCAATTTTGTGGCAAGGTATTAATTATATCATATAGTCTGCGATTCCTACGGGACCCTCCAGATTGTTTAAAAGTGAATATAGTGACAAAAATTTTTTCCCTTAAGTGATTTAAATTTAATTTCATGCAATTATGAAAAGTTCAACTCGGCGAATTTGAATTCCAGATCCTCCAGGGTAGAAGAGTACCCCTCCCAAAAGGGGATAAAATAATAAAACAATACAAAAACCAGAACGATTAATTAATACTATTGTGGAATACATATTAAGGGAAAATGTTAGAAATAGTCCAAATAGCATACTTACGACTGCAACGCACGAAACTATTAGACCAGAATATCTGGGCCAAATAGGAGACCTAGATAAGATACCTGACATCGTAAGAAGCCTTAGGGATTTTTCGGGAAATCTAGCGGAGTTTAGCTCGTGGAGGAAAAGCGTAGACCGCGTTCTCAAGATTTACGGAACATAAAAGGAACGCCAAAATACTACGGCATTCTTAATACTATAAAGAACAAAGTGACAGGAAGATATGATCTCTGGTACATGGAAAAAGTTCATTTCCCCAGTTTTACCAAAAGGTTTATAAGCACCTTTCACTTATACTAAATAAAATATCAACTTTAGAGTTCGGACAGGAAGCTTTGCATTTATTAACACCAACTTATAGAAACAAAGCTCTGGATGCGTTTATAAGATATCTTAATGGCTTTGTCACAATATATTTATAATCCAAACAAAAATCGAAGATTTCATCCACATCTGGTACAAAAGTACTGCAAAATCAAAGACCACCATTCTATCCTCAGGCAGTGTTTATTCCAAATGCAATAAGCTATTAATCACATACTCAATATCCACCTACTAGGTCCTCAATAGATCAAAATAATTTCTCTTTTCCTAATCTAATGCGTTATCAAAACTTTAACAATTTCCAACTCCCAAGACCCGTCGCTCCAAAACCCTTCCCTAAGCCAGTACCTATGGAAGTAGTAGTTCCCAACAAACAAGAGGCGTTAATCACATAAACCGATCACATTTCAACACATTTTCAGGAAAGCGACTATCTAACCAGATAAGACAAAGTTACCCAAATAAGTATCAGAGAGTTAATCATATCTCTCAAGATGCAAACAATATGTAGAGTTATAATACGGACAATAATGAACAATTTTTGCAAGAGGAAATGGGCAATGAACAATCTTGGGAAGAATATTCACAAAAACATGAAAGTTAAGAAAAAGATTATCCTGAATATAATCCTAACCAATTTGTTGACGTTAAATTTTTAGACTAAACGCTTCATCACTTCCCTATTTTGAATGTAGAACAGGTGATGAAAAGATACCTAAATTCCTCATAGATACCGACTCCAACAAGGATTACATTCAGCTTTCACTGGTAAAATATACTAAACCTAACAAGGACATATTCTTCGCAGATTCAATAGGTGGTAAAACTAAGGTTTCACATAACATCGAACTCAATCTTTATGACTTAGAGACAAAAGACTTAAATTTTTTATCCTACACTAAAATCTTTCGACGCTATTATTGGTTTAAAACAATTAAAGGCGGTCATATTTACGTCAAATGACTATATGCTAATAGAAAACAAAATTTGGGTTCAAATTAAACAAGTGTCGTGGACAGTACGCAATATTGACATAAAAATAAAACATCTGATTTTAGATTAGAGAACTACAATAAAATCATTGTTGCACAAATTTCAAACATTATGCGCTGATCCGGAAAAGAAACTTACTTATACAACAACAGTCGTTAGTGAAATTTGAATAATGTCCAATGTAAGGTAATTGATTACAGAAAACTGAATTCGGTAACGATTAGCCAACGATATCCAATTCCTGAGATCAACGAGGTGCTTTCGCAATTGGGACACAACAAATTTTTCACTGTGATTGACTTAAAAAGCGGTTTCCACCAGATTTTTTTAAAGGAATCAGATATAGACAAGACTGCGTTTTCCATCAATAACGGCAAAATACGAGTCTACTCGACTTCCTTTCGGCTTGAAGAACGCACCTGCAATTCTTATACCTCTTAACAATAGCGCAATAGAAGCGTTCAATAAAATTAAAAGAACCCTTATCTGGAATGAAGTAATGTTACATTACCCTGACTTCCAAAAAGAATTCCACTTGATAACAGATGCATTCAATTATGCAATAGGCGCAGTATTGGAACAAGAGGGAAAACCTATCATATTTATTTCGAGAACACTCTCAAAAACTGAAGAGCATTATGCGACTGACGAGAAGGAGATGCTCCCTATCGTGTGGGCCTTAAAAACCTTGCGAGGTTACCTTTACGGTTCAGCCGCCATCAAAATATTCACAGACCTTCAATTATTGACTTACGCACTAAGTAATAGGAACGGCAATAGCAAACTAAAAAGATGAAAAACCATACTGGAAGAATATAACTAGGAATTTAAATACAAACAGGATAGGATGAACGTTGCAGCAGATACATTGTCTAGAATTCCAGCGGGCAGACAATAGTTGAACTCACTGACAGCAACACACATAGCCACGGAAGTTCTTCATAGAACTTAATACCATATATAGACACACCAGTTAATGTATTCAAAAACCAATTATTTCTTTCAATTGGGAAGACACCCTCCTATCAGTTTAAAATTACTTTTCCTATATATCATAGACACATCATAATTGAGCCTCAATTTAATGAACAAAATTTTGTAAGCATTTTAAAGCGATAACTAAACCCTTCGGTAACAAACAGAATTTTTACCGATGACCCCATTTTAGGAAAAATTCAATCCGTATATCCTATTACAGGACACGGTATAGCAGGAAAATTGTGGAAGACTTAACGGAAGAAACATAATAAGAAGCATAAATAATTCAAAAACACAATAGAGTCCATAGAAATTAATTCGAAAACAGTTATTAGAAAATATTACTTTCCTCCAATGAACACAAAATTTAAGAAAATAGTAAAGCAATGTAAAATATGTCAAGAAAATAAGTATGAAAGATACACAATAACACCTGTTCTCCGCGCTACTCCGATTCCCGAGTACCCAGGACATATTATACACATTGACATTTACCATACTAACAACAAAGTTATCTTGACCGCTACAGACAAACATGCGAAATAGCAAAAGCAAAACTTTTGAATTAAAGAGCAGTAGATGACGTAAGGCAACCTTTACAAGAATTATTAATATTCTTTGGCGTTCCTAGAAAAGCTGTGACGTTTATGCTTGAAAACCAATACGGATAAAAATATATAGAACACCCCTATACACAAGTACCATTAACGGACAAGTAGAACGCATTCATTCTACTCTGTCTGGAATTATGCGATGCGTAAGATCTGAAAAGACTAATCAAAATTTTGAGAAATTACATGTTAGATCACTATATAAATACAACAATTCAATACACTCGTCAACTAAGAAGAAACAAATTAAAGACCTTGAGTTCCATAATAAAAAAAAAGGAAAACCTTTCCCTAGCTATAATCCAAATGATATCGTATATGTAAAAATAAATAAAAGATTAGGTACCAAATTGACTCCTAAGTATAAAGAGGAAATAGTAAAAGAAGACAGAGGAGCAACAATACTCACAGAATCTGGGAGAGTTGTACGCAAATCTTATATAAGGGATAATAGTAAATAAAATGAAGAATAGCAGGTAAGAATAGGAAAATTTGTTTAATATTGTAGAATTTTGTAATGAAAAAATAGGAAAATAAATTAGTGAAGTTCCAAAATACAGAGTCGAATAATATGCCATAGGCGTACGACTTATAAGATATAAAATTTTGGAATTTGCTAAGTGTAAAGTCGTGTAATATGCCATAGGCGTACGCCATACTAGAAATTAAGAAACTAGATACGATTAAGAATACGGAGGAATATTGAACCAATCTAATAAAACAATAATGAATTGAAAGAAAATATAATTAGATAATGACGATAAAATATATCACAGACTTAACTATTATATTATCGACTTATTCGCCTTAGGTGTACGATTTAACAATATTTAACATAATACAAATAAGTGGACATAGAAAATAAAATCCTACCGTTTTTGTTAGAATACTCATGCGGAGTTCCAAGTATTGGATTACACGAACTCGCAATTAATTACCATTAAAGATTACACAACGAGAATATAGGAAGGTACCTATATTCTGATAGGTCACCTAATTGACCTATCAGAATATGACAAACTAACAAATGAAATAGAAAAAACAGTAACCAATAATGTAACAGAATCACAGGAGTTATATCCATTTCTTATACATGAGATGTCCCAAATTTCGACACTTTTATCAAGGATCACTGCTAAAACAAAAAAGGAATGATCACTGGATTTCATAGGATCAGCATGGAAGTGGGTTGCAGGTAACACCGACCATCATGACCTAGAAATTATAAATTAGAATTTACAGATCTGGACGAAAATAATAACAGACATATAGTCATAAATAAGTAGTTAATTGATAAACTGAACGAACAAAACGTAAGGATGAATCAAATAACGAAAGTCGCTGGAGATAATATAAAACAGGAGTTAAGTATAAAAACTAAATACCAATTACAATTAATCATAGAAGGATTATTGAACATTGAATATGCTTTGAACTGGGCCAACTCCAATATTTTAAATTCATTCATATTGTCTAATTTAGAAACAAACATTATCGAAAACATTTGAATTCACAAATATTAACGTGGCCGTAAATGGCTCCACCATTGTTTACACCTAAGTTTACCCACTACAAAAGAAGAAGAATGTAAAACGCTTATTTTGAAATCTGTTAAAAATAATAATAAAATAACTAAAATTGAATATGATAAAATCCTAGTATGGAAGAAGAACGTTTTTGGAATTAAATCTAATTGGAAGAAATATAATAAAAAATAATCTGTAATGAAAAGAATTTAGTAAGAATTTAGAATTAAGAGAGAATAGCTGCATAATTAGGTTATTGAGAAGCCAAATGCCGAAGTGTACGGGCACCAACCCTGACCACATAAGTAATTTTGAAGAAATACAACTGCAATTAAAATTACACGTTAAAGTGTTTTAAGTCCAATTGACAACGTAATTAGAATAATTGCCAGTTATTTTACAGCAGATAACAGCTAAAGATCAGTTGGAAGACATTCTATACTTGAAGATAATTAAAGATCTTGAGATATAGAACAAAAATAAGATTTCAAGAATTAATTTACTCAATAAAATTGGTTTCACTTTTAATATCTGTTTTACGATAATAATTGTTGTTTTGATCATCACACTCTTGGCAAGGTTTTGGAAAAATAAAATCAAACAAACGCAAGTTGAACAACCCAAAGAGAGAAAAACTATATCATGTGGACTGGGACGTCAGCACTTGATAAGGGAGGAGTTAACATTACAAATATTTCAAATATATGAAGTGCGTGTCATTTTACAAACCAGGCAATTCTCAATAATCTGAGTTTTATTTTAACTAAAAGTAGAAATTAAGTTTAGTTGACAATTTTAAGAAGAATAAAAAAGTTGTAAATTTTAAATGTTTAATGTTTAACAAAAAATCTAAAAAAAGATTAAGTTATACAAACCAAGCACTGCTTGTATATACAAAAAACAATAATAATGATAGTCATTGGAATGCTTCTGTTGCCATCTAAACAACGTTCAAACATACATAAATAAATGTGTGTATAAAAAAGACCACTGCTTGGTTATACAAAAAACAATATAGATAACCACACCAACGATTGTTTTCAATAACTCGGTTGTATGTAAACCGATTTGGTTGATTAAAAAAATTTAAATTTTAGAAAAAAATAAGAACTTGTTTTAGACGATATCTCAAATATGAGCCGATTTTTCATTTCTTTACATATGTTTGCAAATTTTTTGAGAAATAACGAAGTCCGTAACTTATATAGGGAATTCAAAAAGTCGAAAAAACCTCTAAAAACGTTTTCTTAAATATCTCCGCTATTTTTAACTGATTTTGCAAAATTCTCGAAAGAATTACCGATTGTTTATATATATATATATATATATATATATATATATCTGCAGTTGCCTTCATATGCGCAATTTCAACCGACAAATGGACGGACGGACACCGTCCTATCGACATCGTTTCTTATCTCATCCAGAAAATATAAACTTTTTGCTCTCCGATGAAAATTGTGGAAATTATAAATGGAATGACAAACTTTCATATAGCATTTACACCTGTGGTGAAGAGTGTAAAAACTTCTGAATTGATCGCAAAATACTGTTATTAACACTTTTCTAGTCGCAAATTTTAACAAGTTAGGCATCCCTCTTGTAAAGCTAATTCGAGTGCGCTGCATTCAATGGTGGAAAATGTTTTTCTAAGTTAGCGCTTGTGTTCACAGTATTTGGGTTTTAACTTAATTATTCAAGTACCACAAATAACAGGAGACATTATTTATGCAAAAATTATATGTGATAATAAGAATTGTTTATTTGGTTTAAATTTAAAAAAACTTATTTTTCCTAGCCTTTCAAAATAAAATGTGTCAAAAACGAGCACTAACTTTTAAAAATAGTTAACACCATTAAATTCAGCATCGTTTCAGTTTTACCCAATTGGTGTCAATCTTTTTAAAAATAAATATCATTTTCGAGCACAGTGTAATTAATTAACACTTTTTATTGAATTCCCTGTAAATAGCAAATTTTTCGAATCATAATTCGATTCCCAAGACACCTTTCTATCGAAATACACTTTCCAATTTTTGACAACAGCACAGTTCAATTTCTAGAACACTTTTTCACTTTGCAATTTTTGCAAAAAATTTTTCCAAAAACGATATCGGTTTTAGGATTGTAAAACAGTATATATATGGCCAAAAAAACACAAAAATTTTAAAATCGATGAAACCGACTTAATGTTACAATAATTTCATATATATATATAGTTTCTCAATCCTAAAAGCGATATCGTTCGTTTTTGTTTTTGAAATTCCCTATAAACGGATAATTTTTTGAAAGTGCCAAATGCTCATATCGAATCCTGGGACATTTTTCTATCGGAATCCATTTTTTTGGTTTTAGCACCAGGAACGATTTATTTTTACTTCTCCCTATATGTTACCCTATATATAAGTAAAACCAGTAATTATGATTATATTTTATAGCTTTATTTTAGATTTTCTAACACTATTTTAATTGTTATAATGAATACTTTTATGAAAATGCATGTTTGTAACAAACAACTGAAAACTAATGGTGACCATATTTCTTTTTTCCGAAAATAGCATCTATTTTATTGCATATCTTGAGTAAAATGCATAATATTGCATATTTTTTTCAGTGCCTAAATTTTACATATTTCTATTTTTTACTTTTTATTTTTGAATATAATTTGGTGGAGAGCTACGTCTTGGCGTCTTATACATGCTGTTCAAGTCATCGATAATCACGTGTACGCTACGCGATTTATTCGAGGTTAAGTCTAAAAAATCAGTTTTTTTATTTATACCTCGCTTACTATGCATCTTACGTATTTTGGTGCTATAACAAGCACTGTTGCAGGGAGCTTCATACAAGGTCAAAAAAGTCCAAATTCCCCGAAAAGCGTAATATTTTTAATAAAAAAAAAGCTTATGTTATCTTTATCGTTATCGTTAGTATTTTAATATTTGCTAAAGATATTGCAATAAAAAATGTTCAAGGGCGTTTCAAAATTCTATGTTTTAGTTGTTTTCCAAATTGTCATATGAAAAAATTAAAAACAGAATAATTTTTTGACATGATACAGTCGAATACGGTTATAATGAACACCGGTTATAAAGAACTATAGCTATAGCGAACACTTTTCTTCGGTCCCAATTGATTTTACCTACATTTTCACACAAATATCTACGTTTATAACGAACACAGTTATAGCTAACTTTTTTATAACGAACACATTTTTATGGTCCCAAGAAGAATATTTCATAAAAAACGTAAAATTAACAGAAATAACTTTTATTCCCTTCAATTTAGATTATTGGGAAAATAGAAATAATTTTCATTAATTTCAATTTAAATCATTGGACAAATAAAAGAGGAATTTCATATTTATAATTTTTACATTTTTAACATATCACATACACATTTATCGAAAATTTCTGAAAAAAAAAATATAAATTATAAAAGGATTAACAATTAAAAATTAGAAAATCGTTTCTTCTCAAAGAGTAAAGATATCAAAGCATGCCAATTTCAATAGCTCGGTAGTAAACGAAAACATTGAATTATTATAAAAAATAAAATTAATCTCAATTTGCCACTTGTAGAATGGCTGATGAATGTAAAAAAATATTGATCACTAGTTCACCAAAACCATTAATACATATTTAAAAATCATAAATAAAGCCCATTTTTAAAGGAAAGAAATACTCTTTAATTACAAATATTAGTATCGTAATGAAATACGTATATTTTGTTACCAAATAAAACTTTTTGGTATTTGAACTAAATTTTGTCGGTTCCTTCGAGTTCGTTATAACCGTGTTTCTCTATGAAATGTTTTGCGCCTTACGAAGCTTGTCGTTTCAAAATATCCTGGCAAATGAAATATTATGTTCCTTTAAATGGTTTTCATTTGTTCTTATCTCGATTTTTTCCTCCCTTGGCTAGATCAGAATTTGGCGAATATTAAACGAAGGTTCTACAACACACTAACTACGATTACGTCATCCGCTTTTCATTTTGATTCATAATTTTATAGTAAAAAAATCAATACTTTTTTATTTACTTAGTAAAAAACGAATTTACGAAAAAATATATTCCTGAGCCAAATACCCCTCAAAATTACATCCGGTTGATCAGAACTAAAACCTCTGCTTAAACAGAGGATTCTGAAAAAATAAAATTAGTAGGTAATAAAACATAAGAAAATATTTTCTTCGCTGCTGAAATTCTGACATTTTAGCTTTTTTTAATGAAATTTTAAAGGCTAGAAGGATGCTAAAAGCTAAAACGCAAATTTCGAAGCAAAATATAAAGTCTTAATTTAAAAAGGCAAAACTGGCAACACTGATTACAACATTTGTAGACTAAAATTTCCTACAATTTTGTAGAAGTACATTTTTATGTACCGTGAACAGTTTTGAAATTATAGCGTATCTTATGTTCGATTTAGTGTTTTTGGTCCCTGTTATATAAGGATGGTCTTGAAAAATTTTTAAAATAATCATACCATCCATTATACCATTTATGACCATTTTTTAGTTTCTTACCGCTACCATAAAAATCAAATAACCATATACCATAAAAATCAAATATCTCGAGCAAATTTTTGAAATTCATACCTTCACTTAATTGTGAATAAAAGCGAAACGCGTCTATCGATTTTCATGATCTATGTCTCATTTTGTTTAAAGGTTATGTGACTTTACGTGAAAGTAATAGGACTTGACACTTTTTTTACCGTTTTGGATGTTTTATGAATTAAAAATAAAAAATTCAATTTTTGAGGCAAAAAATAGTTTTTTTTTCATACATTTATCTATAACTGCGAAACTTTTGCTTATGTAGCGAAACGTTGTAATTACTATTTTTTTTAAATTTGTTTCAGCAAAATCGGACTGGTGGTTCTCGAGTTATGTCAAAAAAAAAAAGACCACCAAAGGTCACAATTTCCCCTATATGATAGTTACTAACTTCAAATCGATATATCTCGATTCCTAGACGTGACCCAGGGAAACGCCGGGACACGTTTAACTTCTTTTTTACCGATATAACTTTCCCCGGTAGTTTGAACACTTCCCGATCACTGTCCCCTACCATTTTTCGCACAGTGTAATCAACGCCACAAAAACAAAAATCATGCACATTAAGCCAAGGCATCTGACAGATTCACTAATTGAAATAAAATTTCATAATCAGGAATGTCTTCATCAGAAAGTATTAAATGCTAATAACCATCATGAAGCATATACCACAAATATCGAAAATGTTAAAACTTATAAATATTTGGGCGTCTATGTCGATTCTAACTTTAAGTGGAAAAACTCACGTAGATAGTGTAAGAGTAAAGCTTCAAAAATCATCCTACATGTTGTACCACCTAAGGAATTGTGCAACGTACAGTGTACTAAGGCATGGAATTGCGGCCTGGGGTGGTGATACATACAAAAATCATCACAAAATCAAACTTTTAAGCTACTTTGGCAAAACTACCAATCACATACCACCCAACAAACACAATCACACAAAACCCACAAAACGCAACTGCATACAACCCAACAAATATTAATATTAAATTAATATTCAATAAGTAAAAGAGCTAAACATATTAAATATAAAAACCATTTTCTCTGAAACTATGGTAAATGATTTCTTCAACAACATAAACTTTTTGAAAGAAATAGATCACACATATAATACACGACGCATAGCACAAAGGCGATTCAAGGTTGACCGATTCTCTAACGAATATGGAAGAAACACACTAACCGTCATTTTACCAACAATAATCAACAAACTCCCTATAAACATTATCAGTAGAATAATTAATAAATAAAACGAAAAATTATAATCATATTGAATTAATAAAAAATGAAAAAATCACCCTTATTATAATTGCCGCCGTCAAACGAAACGACGTCGTCTTGCGTCGACTGTCGTAAATTGGTATCCTCGTTGTCGTTATCGACATTTATCCATGGCTTTTGAGTTGTGTTTGGTATTCTCTATGAAATATTGACATCGTTATTGTATTGAAAGGACTCGGATTTTGTCGTTGCAGTATTTGGTAACGACAGAAGTTCTAAATGTGTGAAATAAACAAAATGGGGAAAATATTAATTACAAATGCAAATCACTTTGATAAACTTGTGGAAGAAACGAAAAAATCCTTTTTTGGCAAGAGGATTTCAGATCAGTTGCAAATAATTTTAAAGAACAATGGAATGAATTGGATATTGTCCTCAACGCCCTTAACCGAAAAGATTACGAGATGGATGACAAAAGATAAGGAAATCATGGACATAAATAAAAATATAATTAATATGAAATTTATTTACAGGTTTGAAGAGACTTAAATTTAAAGTTTCAAAAGCAGGTGAATCCTGATGGCGCCGTTCAGGGAGTACAATGCTAGACCGTAAGGACATTAAAGTAGAAGTGAGTGGCAATATTGAATTGTGCGAACAAAAATTGCTAGTTGGACAGGATTTATCTCAAAGTTCTTCTGGATCCAGTAATCACTCAGCACCTATAAATACTTCTGCACAAAAAAAGAGCTCAACACCTTCCAAAAAGAAGGAAAGATATATTCTGGCAAAAAAGAAGCAGGAGTTGCTGAAAAAACACAGCGACGAGCAGGCAAAACTGTTGACGACATATAAAATTCATTGCCTTCAGTTAAACGCACCCCATGATATTAGAAATTACCAAAAAGAGTTGCTAGATATAGAAGAAAGAAAAATAAAGTTGTTAGAAGAAATAAATAAAAGAGAGGAAGAGATGCATGAAAGCAAATTGAGAACCAAAGGAATTAAAATTATCATCAAGAAAAAGGAACTTCAACTGCTTAACCTTTAACTTATGACGTGGTAGTAAATTTTACGCTCTCTTTTTTATTTTTCTAATAACTTCTATTTGTTGCACTCCCTTAAGCTGATATTGCCAGTACCCTCATATTATACTATGCTTTTATTGACAGTATAGTTTTGTGTGTGGGTATAAAATTTACTACACGTCGTCGTTTGTAGAAATTTTTAATAGAAAATATTTTACTACCACGTAGTTGTTTGTGTGATTTTTATATAGAAAATATTTTACTACCACGTCTAATCTAACGTTAGTAACCCATATAAAAAAAAAAAATACTACACGGCTCCGTAAGCGTAAGTAATTTTGTAATTTTTTTTCATTTTGTTTTTGAGTTGCTGAAAAGTTTTTAACTTTTTTTGTATTATTGTATAATTAAATAGTGGGAAATGGCACATTCAAAAAATATGAATGTGGAGGAAATCTCTAGAGTCTTAGAGGAAAATGAAGAGTTTTACGATGATGAAACTGATGATGCAATTTGCTTTGATGACAATTACGATGTCGTTGATCCAAATTTCATTACCGAATTTTATAGTGAAAGTGATTCAGAATTATCGGAAAGTGAAGCCGAAGAGGATGAAGCTGTCATTTTAGAAGACAATAAAACTCAGGAAAACGGAGGTGAAATGAATAACAACCCTAATTCAAGTTATTACTATGGAAGAAACCGTTTTAAATGGTCTGCCCAACCGCCACAGCGATTTGGTACAACTCCTTTACATAACATCATAAAACTACCAACTTTTGTGTGTTCATAAAATAGTGAAGATGATTCAGAAAATATATGTCGATATTGGTCAATGTTTTTTGATGAATCTATTGAAAACATAATTATTGAACACACAAATAGAAAGCTAAAAATACGATTTCAATCAACAAACAAAATAGAAGCCAAATTCAGAACATTTTTGGGCTTACTAATATATTCATCTGTTTTTAAATCTAATCGAGAATCCTTAGATCTTCTGTTTGCCACTGATGGAACTGGCAGAGAAATTTTTAGAACTAAAATGTCTAAACTTCGATTTATTACTATACTTTCGTGTTTACGTTTTGATAATTCTACCAACCGAAAAGAAAGATTACCAAGTGACCCTTTAGCAGCAGTTTCTGAAATTTTTAATAAAATAATTGAAAATTGTACAAAAATTACTCAATTGGTACCCATGCCTGTATTGACGAAATGTTAGCACCATTTCGTGGCAGATGCAAGTTTAAAGTCTATATGCTTCAGAAACCGGCAAAGTATGGTATAAAAATAATGGCCCTAATAGACGTTCGTAACCATTACCTTTCCAATGCATATATATACTGTGGAAAACAGTCAGATGATGTCAAACTTAGCAGTGAAGAGAAAAAACTTGCTGTACCAACTCAAGCAGTATTGAGTTTATGTAAAAATATTGAAGGTAGTAATGGAAGTGTTACTGCAGATAATTTGTTTTCATCAATTCAGATAGTTCAGAAATTAAAAGAACGTAAACTTATTTATTTGGGGACTTTGAGAAAAAATAAGAGAGAAATTCTATCCGAATTTTTACCAAACAAAAATAGATTAGTTGAAAGTTGTATTTATGGATTTACAAAAGACATCACACTTTTATCTTACGTACCAAAAAAAATCGATCCGTTATTTTACTTTCAACTATGCATCATCATCAAGCAACTGATCCACTAACTAAAAAGCCAGAAATTATCGCCGATTACAACAACGCAAAGGGAGGAGTTGACGAATTGGACAAAAAGTGTTCAATTTATGTAGTCGCCGTACACGACGTTGGCCGTTAGCTATATTCTATAGGCTAATGGATATAAGTGGAATTAATGCATATATATTAAACCAATCTGCTCGTAATTATAGAGAGATTTCAAGAATGAACTTTTTAAAAGAAACTGCTCGTAGTTTAGTAGTGCCACACTTGCAAAGAAGAGAACACAATCAAAGATTACCTCGTTCCTGACGTGACATTATTCATGCAATATTACGGTCTGATTCTCTGATTCCTATTATCCAAAAACATACAAAAACGAGCAAATTATGCTATATATGTCCCAATAAATTAAAAAGGAAAACTACACATACATGCTTAGAGTGTAATAAACCAATATGTATGGGCTGCAGCAAACGGCTATGCGTTAGCTGTACTAAGACTGAATTTGACGAATGATAATTTTACCTCAAAAGACTGATTGTTATTTTTTTATATATATAAGATATTGAAATGTTCCTTTTTATTTTAATAAGTATATAATTTAGGCTGTTGAAAAATGCCATTTATTGTTTTTGTTTAAACATAATTTTCTTAATGTACAAGTAAATGATATACCAATTTTTTTTGTTTGTGTAAAAGAGGCTTGTGAAATAAAGTACAATTTTTTTAAATAAATTTGAATTTTTTTTCCTTGTTTTTGTTAGTAATTCGTTTAGAAGCAATTAAATTCGAATAATATAAGTATAATATTATTATAATATATGCACATTAAAAATTATATGAAAAAATAATTCGGGTGTATAATTTACACCACCTCTTCATATACGCTAAACAATTTCACGTCATAAGTTATAGGTTAATAAAAATGTACTTCAAAAGTAATTTTCTTAGAATAAGTTTTTATTTTTAATGTATTTTGTTAATTAGTTTTATAAAAAATGAATTAAAGACTGAATTAAAATTAGAGAAAACTACGTTTTATTTGTTTCCTTATTTCTGATGCCTCTGTACTTCGCGTAATTTCTACGTTGTGTACATCCACATCAGCTTGGTTGTTTTCTACATTGTAAGTATCCACACGTGTAATATCTACGCCAAATTCAATGCATATATTGTGAAATGCAATGCAAACATTAATAAACTTAATCACTTTCACGGGATTGTAATGAAGTTGTCGTGCTCCAAAAAGAAACTTTGTCATGATTTAGTTTGAAAGTTGCCTCTGCACTTCCTTCAACAGCGGGGCGATATGGTGTCATTAAATATAGCTCAAGAGAATAACCGTCATTACCCTATAAAACTCATTACCTAGCACAATTATATAAATCAAAAATAAACTTTTATCTAAAAGCCATGAATTACGTTCTCCCGCACTATATTGTTCTTGTAACACTCTTCTGCAATTAATGAATCGTAGGCGGAACCAGCCTTCGGATACCAAAGTGTATCCGAATTTTGTGAACACATATCTTGCTTGAAAATAATTATTAAAAAAATATACTGAAATATTAAACATACTTACAATCATAATATTTAAACTAAAAAAAAACTTTGTGGTTGAAATATAAATGCCGGTCGTCTTTACTCGTAGCCAAAATTTTAATGCGGGTTCCATCCACGCACACAATAACACCAGGAAAATCAATTTTTTTCAAAAAACTCTAATTTGGCTTGGTTTTTTTTTTCAACATCTGTTATTTCATATTTTATCCGTTAGGGACAAACTGACACTTCTATAGCGTCCAATATCTCGGACAGAATCTTGGAAATTACTGGCTGTGACAGTTCCAAATTAAAATCGTTTCCAACACACAGTGGGGTCAAACGCAAATTTTTTGGTAATAAATCTGAATCTCCTGAACTACTGGTCGGATCAAATTGAAATGTATGTAAGAGTTGTAGAGGAGGACCTAAGCTTTCAGAAAAATCATCTTGTAGTCACCCAGTGATAACACGAGATAAGCTACAGGGTGTCAAAGTTGACTACCTCGAGTACGTAAAAGTTAAAAAAATCGTAACTTGTACAAATGAAGTCCGATTTTAAAGATTTTTATATTTCTGGAAAGTGCTTGGCAAGATAACGAAAAAATAAGCTTACTCATCTAAGTTATCTCTTACAGTTAAAAAGATATTTACGCTTGAATTTTGAATTTTTGATTTTTTGGCTCGACTTTCTTTCGTTTTTCGGGAATAAGTCCGGAGATATATGAGGCAAAAATTTTTTAAAAATATTCTGTAATTTGCTGCATATTTCAAAATAATATACTGAAAGAATTTTTGGATTATCTCAATTCGTCTAGACGTGAAAAATATTCAAAGTCAGCACTCTGAAATTGGCATGAAAAATGGCTATTTTTTTACAAAAATATAGTACAATTCATTCACTTTTATCTCAAAGTTCCGTTAATAAAAAAATTTTTTCCTTATTAATTTCAAAAGATAAGGCTTCATAAATGGTTAATAAAGAAATTTTGAATTGATTTAAGTTTGCACCCTACATCCAGCATTGGCCGAAAATTGTCAATGTTAAAAAATAGTTTCATTTTTATCGATTAATAAAAAGAATGTCACGCGAGCTTTTTTAAATTTGGTACCCATATTTTTTATAGAAATAGATTTAGAATGATTTAACACTAAACTGCTTCCCGCCCGGCCAAAAACGAATGCAGGAGTGGAGATTTTATGTTAAAAGTCAGTTTTTTTAACGACTATTTTTAAAAGCATATTAAAAGCATATTAGCATAATATTTTTAATATTATTTCTTATGTAATGTATAAAACACAAATCAAGCTTTCATTCCTAAAAAAATCAATAAAATAGCTCCAATAACCTATTTTTGGTAATTTTTCAAAAATAAATTTTTTTTCCAAAAATAGCTGAAAATCCAAAAAAATTTAATTTTTTTAATACAACTCCACTAATTTTGCAAATACTTTAAAAATGTTAAAAGAATATAACAATAAACTTATTTACCAATTCAACGATATATAAAACATTGATATAGGTCATTTAATAATAGTAATATAATGGCCTCAAAACTACCAAGTCACGTCAAAAGTTGCAAAATTCTCTATTTTGTTCCGTATTTCCATATGTGTGTATACGTAACATTTTAGTTTTCTAATGTATTATGTAGGTATATATTTGTTATTATAAAGTAGTAAATTCTTTATTTGAGTAATGTTTATTTAATTTGTTCTACAGATTTACATACTTATTATACATAAATCCCGTATATTTATTTTATTAAGAATATATTATCGAAGATATTATTAGAGATTTTCTTGAAAATAATCAGAAACATCAAACGTTAGCAAATTTTTAACTTCCTTAGCTTCGGAATCCTCTTTTTCTATTTCAAGAGTGATTTTTGGTAGCCATCGTGTTCTTATAGAATATATAACTGGATCTGATGATATTAATAAATATTCCATTAAGTCCATATTTTGCGCTATTTTCGAACATTTTCGGGTATTGAAGAGTCGGAAATGTTTAACATCTTTATTTCGGGCTTACTGTACTTCCTCTGTTAGCTCTTCCAATGGCAAAATACTATTTTCTATTATTTCTTTACCATGAGCCAATACTTTGTGAATTGTTGGAGTCATTGATTTCCAGGGGTATGTAATGTTAAGTAGTTCTTTAGTTTCGTAAGCAAAAATTTTAAATTTGTCCGCATTAATTTGTTTTTTGCTATTAATGGCTGCCAATATAATCTTAAAACGCTTCAAAATATTTAAGTCAATGCCTGTGATTAAAAATGTGAGTTCCGGATTTTTAAAGAAACATCTTGCTGTATTTCCATCATTTGAGCTTCCATAGCCATGTAGAGGTTTATCAATTATTAATCCGAGTTGTTCTTTGAATTCTAATTGAATTCTTTTCTTCTCCTCTTTTCGTAATTCGTGAAGTTCCAAATTGTTTTTTACTGTAGCATTTTCCTGCCCGGGAATATTTCTGTACTTCATATCATATGCAAGATGTAAGCAGAACTCCAAAAATCTTGTCCTTGCGTGGAGTGTTGATATTCAAAATTTTAAAGAATTTTTATTAACAAGGACTTCAGAATTATCCTGAAATTGTGAACTTATTTTTCCACATATATTACATTTCCATGTAGATGTTGTATCTGTTATAGCGTTTGCAACTTTTCCATCAATCATCGTTAATTGTTGTTGAAATGTAACTTTAATAGTTCTGTTTGACACTTTTACATATATTGGGGGCAATGCTTTAATTTCTTCTTCCAATTGGTTGACAATGCTGTTTATTGTAACCGTGGTTTCTTTTGTGTAATCGAAAAGGATTGGACGGCACAAAAATTTGGAACCTGGAGTTAAATTTATCCATATATCATCAAAAAGCGAGTCATTTCTTGTCGATGAGGAAGGCTTATTTAAGCGCATTCGAAGTGGTACCAGAGACGCTATAAACAGCGAGGAATAATTATTTCCAGAATTACTTCCATCCAGTTGTTTGTATTCCGAAAATCCTGATGTTCCATCGCAGCCCCTTTTGAATATTAAAATAAGTTCAGAGTCTTTGCATTTTTCAATGTTATCATTGCTGAAAGTAGATATAATTCTAGAGGCAGTATTTTCAAGTAATTGCAATATATTAACTTTAGCACTTTTAACAGAAGCATTAACCGGGTGCTCCATAGGCTGTAAAATATTACTTTTCGCTTCTCTCACTGATTTGCTACTGGGAAAGATATCATATCCTTTTTCGCTAACAGATTTCCTCAAAATCTCGTATTGGTTTCTTGATAATCCTAAATTTAATATTAGAGCTAAAGCATCTTCAGAGGTAAAGGACGATGTTGATTTCGGTGTCACTATGCTTTCGATTATCCGATGTAATCGATTGGTTGAAGCTGTTGGTAACACATCTATAACTTTTTCTACTTCCTTTAGTAGCGTACGTGTTACTAAAGCTTTAAATGTATCTTTTATTTCGACATTCGTATGTGAATTTAGAATAGATTCCTGTTTGGTCCTCTTTGTTCTTAGCTGAACTTCATCGTAACTTCTTTTTGGTCGACCCTTTTTCTGCTTTCCGATGAAAATTGGTATTTCTCCCTCCAACCACTCTTCATTTTTCTTCTTGAACTTTGGTATTGACCAATCTGAAGCTTGCATCCTTTTTTCGTATGATTTATAAAAATTTTCGAGCTTTAAACTGTCTTCTGCAGTAAGAGTTAAACCAAAAGATACTACTGTATCAATGAGTTTTCTTATTTTTTCTGGACGATTTATAATATCAGATAGATTATCCCAGATTACTTTGAAAATAGAAAAGTGTTTTAATGTAATCTCCATAATGGCAAATTCACTAATAAATCTGCATATTTATAAGGATACTTATATATAGAAAAAGAATATTTATATCAGGTAAATGGTGACAGGCAAAAATGAATTAAAAAATTTAAATTTTTGCTCAAAACCCCCAATTTCATTCAGTTTATTTTTATGACCTGTAGTGTTAAACAGGTACGTCAAAAAATGTACCTATGCGATTGTAAAAAAAATCATTTTTGTTATAATACATTAATTAAGTAGCTAGGTAAATTATTTAAAAACTTAAAAAAATGTAATAAAAAACGAAGGAAAATATACTTATTTATGTACTTAGGTAATTTTAAAAACGATTCAGTAGAAAAAAATTATGAACACTTTAAATAAATTCATTAATAAATATTATTATCTCGTAACAAAAATAAGCAATGCAGTTGAGTGTTACGTATACACACATATAGAAATACGGAACAAAATAGTGAATTTTGCAACTTTTGACGTGACTTGGTAGTTTTGAGGCCATTATATTACTATTATTAAATGACCTATATCAACATTTTATATATCGTTGAATTGGTAAATAAGTCTATTTTTATATTCTTTTAACATTTTTAAAGTATTTGCAAAATTAATGGAGTTGTATTAAAAAAATTAAATTTTTTTGGATTTTCAGCTATTTTTGGAAAAAAAAATTATTTTTGAAAAATTACCAAAAATAGATTATTGGAGCTATTTTATTGATTTTTTTAGGAATGAAAGCTTGATTTGTGTTTTATACATTACATAAGAAATAATATTAAAAATATTATGCTAATATGCTTTTAATATGCTTTTAAAAATAGTCGTTAAAAAAACTGACTTTTAACATAAAATCTCCACTCCTGCATTCGTTTTTGGCCGGGCGGGAAGCAGTTTAGTGTTAAATCATTCTAAATCTATTTCTATAAAAAATATGGGTACCAAATTTAAAAAAGCTCGCTTGACATTTTTTTTATTAATCGATAAAAATGAAACTATTTTTTAACATTGACAATTTTCGGCCAATGCTGGATGTAGGGTGCAAACTTAAATCAATTCAAAATTTCTTTATTAACCATTTATGAAGCCTTATCTTTTGAAACTAATAAGGAAAAAATTTTTTTATTAACGGAACTTTGAGATAAAAGTGAATGAATTGTACTATATTTTTGTAAAAAATAGCCATTTTTCATGCCAATTTCAGAGTGCTGACTTTGAATATTTTTCACGTCTAAACGAATTGAGATAATCCAAAAATTCTTTCAGCATATTATTTTGAAATATGTAGCAAATTACAGAATATTTTTAAAGAATTTTTGCCTCATATATCTCCGGACTTATTCCCGAAAAACGAAAGAAAGTCGAGCCAAAAAATCAAAAATTCAAAATTCAAGCGTAAATATCTTTTTAACTGTAAGAGATAACTTAGATGAGTATGCTTATTTTTCCTTTATCTTGCCAAGCACTTTCCAGAAATATAAAAACTTTAAAATCGGTCTTCATTTGTACAAGTTACGATTTTTTTTAACTTTTACATACTCGAGGTAGTCAACTTTGACACCCTGTAGCTTATCTCGTGTTATCACAGGGTGACTAAAAGATGATTTTTCTGAAAGCTTAGGTCCTCCTCTACAACTCTTCCATACATTTCAATTTGATCCGACCAGTAGTTTAGGAGATTCAGATTTATTACCAAAAAATTTGCGTTTGACCCCACTGTGCAACACCTACCTTTTATAATCCTTGAGTTAAAAATCTGAATGTAGCTGCCAATTTTAGGTTTTTGAAACGAAATTTGATCCGATCCTGGGTTTTAAATTAAATGCTATTGTTTCCAGAATATGATTAAAAGATGGTTTATGGCAACTTTCAAACCTTTTTCAAGAAATAAGAAAATATCAATTCTGAAAACAATAAATTATTTGGGTCTCACTTATTGTCTGGTAAGTTGAAAATATTTGATTTCTGTGCAGTCGTTCTGAGCAGTCGTCTTTGTCATATTAGATTCCGTTGTTTTTTGTTTTACTCGAATAAGAAACAAAAAACATTTTCTTTAAATTCATTAAATTAAAAAAAAACTTTTAAATTTCCCACAAAATAACAAGCAAAATAAATCAGCTGGCTCACATATTAGTGATTTTTATTTTATTAAAATCATCTATAAACAGCAGAGATGCCAAACGGCACTGGATTTTTCAAATCCCGCAATTTGGGATTTCAAAATTCCACATCCCGGGATTCCGACATTTTTCGGTACTCGGGATTTTTTGTCAAAGTAAAAAACACAACGTTCTGGTAAAAATAAAAAATAATTTTAAATTTATTTATAAAAAAATGTTAAAACAAACAAAAGGAAAACGACAACAATTCATTCAATTCAATTTTTGTTTTTTTTTTGTACATTTGAAAATAAATAGAAAATGTAATTCATATTTAATATAAATATACCATGGGTATTAATTAATAATAAATAGTAATAAATTAAATAAATTAAAATTTATTTTTTGTCTTCAATACAAATTGTAGAAATAAATTTTAGTTTCGTTTTCAGACCACAAATTATTGTTTAAATTGTATATTTATTTTTAAAAATAATGAAAAATATTGCATAAAATTAACGAACATTGTTTATATGGTTTCTTAAAAATATTAAGGCATCTAAAGTATCGTCTGAAAGCCTAGATCTAATTTTGTTTCCAATGTGTGCAGCTGATGAAAAGCATCTTTTACAGTCAACACTTATAGGCAAAATTGTCAATAAATTGTTATATACCATCTGCAAATGCATACCTTTATCACCACCTGAAATAAACAGGTCTATTTCTTTTTCTATATTTACTACCATAACATTGGTAACGTTATTAGCGGTTTTAGTTGGACTTTTGCACATGTCAATCGCTTTGTTCAATTTGTGTACAACTGGTTAAATCGGAGTCGGATTCACATGTAAGCATATCACACAAATTGTTATTTTTTATTAATGAACAAACATATCCAAATTATTATAAAATTCAGATTCTAATTTTTATATTTTTAGAAAGTTATAAAGTGATTAATATACTGATCTTCTTTCTTTAATTCCTTTTAAACTTTTAATTTACAGTCCATTTTTGATATTTCTTTGAGCATAAATGAAAGAGCTGCATCGGCGGTACAAAGATTCACGTCACGTCGACAAAGAGCTTCAACTGTTGCCTTCACTGAACTTAAAATAGTTATTATTTGTTTAAGTAACAAATATTCTTTATCTGTTATTTCTTGAATGTTTAAGTCAATTAATGCATTTTCATAGGTATTTCCAAATCTGAAAATCTTTGACACATATCAAATAACGTATTCCATCTAGTTTTACAGTCCAAAATTTGTTTCAATTCCTTTCTTTTGTTGTCCTCTACATATTTCTGTAAAATATCTTTCTTTGTTGGCGACTTTCTGAAAAATATAGATATAGTTCTGACTTTTTCAATAAGTGGTTTAATTTGGTGTTTGTCAGTAAGCTCAATCTTTGTTGCTCTTATATACTCGTATAAATAAAAGGAATTAAATGTTTGTTCACCATTTGAAGACGATAAATTATTCACTTTCATAATCAAAACATTACATTCATAAGCGAAACAAAGTTGCTATTTTGGTGCAATAACTTTTCCAATTTTTTGCATTGTAGATGCTCCGTCTGTTGTAAAACTTACTGTTTCTTTTGTCAATGACACATCAAAATAATTAACATCTCCTTTATATGTTGAATACAAACTGTAGCTGTAGCAGATTTCTTTTATTTGTCAGAGAAATGTAGAATTATATTATCGTTTATTTGCTATGGACATCAATCCGTCAAATGTAAGGATGAAATTTATATCATTGGCTTTAATTTTGTTTACTTCTTCCTTGGTATTGCCCTTACACTAAGAAAAAATCCATAAATTTTGCCTTAATAGTCTCCTTTGATTTTGGAACATCAAAACCACGGGTTTCTAAAACTTTTTTACCACTTTTTGTTTAATGGTTTTCAAAACTCATTTTTAGTGTTTTGGATAAAATATTGATTAGCTTGTAAATTGTTTTAAATTTCGTTAGTTAATCCCGAAAAATACCGGGATTTTCGAGATTGGCATCCCTAATAAATAGTCGTTTCAATACTGTAAGAGAATACCATATTTCCGTCGAAGTGATGTTGATGTCGAAAGAAAGTTATGTCGACTCAAAACCGACAATTAGAATAAGGGTGATTATAAAAGTACAACACCATTTCTAAGATTTATTTTTTTTAATATTCTATAGAAATAAAATAAGTACCTTTCGTAATTTATTAAAAAACTCAGAATTTTACATTAATGTGTTTTTGATGCTATTTTTTTAACAAATCCTAATCTTTACACATTTTGTGTTCCATATTACTAAAAATTGCTGCAATATTTCCAATTTATAGCAAAATACTTAAATAGTATTCAACCTGTTTGTCAAATATTAAAACCAGCACACAGTGGGGCCAAACGCAAAATTTTTGGTAATGAATCTGCATCTCCTAAACTACTGGCCGGATCGAATTAATATGTATGGAAGAGTTGTAGAGGAGGACCGAAGCTATCAAAAATAATATTGTATTCACTCTGTGATAACACGAGATAAGCTACAAGGTGTCAGAGTTGACTACCTCGAGTATATAAAAGTTTCAAAAAATCTTTATTTCTATATATGTATATAGGATGTATGAAGCCTTGTCTTTTGAAATATGTAAATATGTAAAAAATTATTTTTAAGAAAACTTTGAGAAAAAAAAATAGTATTTAGAGTGCTAACTTTGAACATTGATCAAAAATTTTTCAGAATTTTATTTCGGAGTGTATTGCAGATTACAGAATATTAAAAAAAATTCCCATAAGGACTTATTCCCGAAAAACGAAACAAAGTCGATGCAATAAATCAAAAATTCAAGCGTAAATATATTTTTAACTGTAAGAGATAACTTAAGTGAGTAAGCTTATTTTTGTCTTTATCATGTCAAGTACTTTAGTTAAATATAAAAATCGTTGAAATCAGACTTGATTTGTAGAAGTTACGATTTTTTTTAAATTTTACATACTCGAGGGTAACAACAAGATACATTTCTGAAGTCCTAGATCCTCCTCTACAACTCTTAAATGAATTTCAGTTCGACCCGACCAGATACAGGCGATACAAATTTATTGCCAAAATTTTTTCGTTTTGCCCCACTGTGCAGTACCTTGTGCTGTAGTTGTGCTCCTACAATTTTGCCAAAAACATATTTCATACCAATATGTATTTTTTCTGTTGTGATTGATTCTGTTTGAAAACTTGCACTTTGCTGCTATTGTTGTTAAATTATCAGTATGTTTTTTTTAAAAATTTTCTAGCAGCATCGAAGCTGCTAGAAAATTTTTTTGGGTAACAATAAAACACAGAAGTGTTGAAATGTAACCTAATGTGAGTGCATATATTGATATGTATGTTAGCGTGTGTTCCCAGTAGGAAAATATGTTAGTGCTTCATTCCTGCAGGCCTTTGTGAATGCCTCCACACCTCTCCGAAAAAAATTTAAACACATTCCACTTTACCTACTACGAAAATTTCTCAGAGAAAGCCTCGACTTTAAAACAAAATCCGGTACTAATTCTGGTTGCCCTTTCATTAGATGCGATATAGAAGTTTCATTTTCTCATTACAAACAGAAATATTTTTAATTGCAAAACTTGCTAAGCTAAAATCATTTAGTCTTAGTTTAAGTGTTGTAATATCATTGCACATAAGAGAACATATTTATTTATTTAACACTCTTTTTGGAAGGAAAGACCTTGCCTCCAATGACACGCCGTGTAAAAAAGAAATATTGTTAAAATGCGAGTGGCATGCTTTGTGAATCCTAAATAAAGCATTTTAGAATATCTCTTCAACCCTTCTTTTTCCGGCTGGGTATGTATATTCGAATGTATTTTTAGGTTTCACGCAAGAAAGTGTAGCAGCAAAGGAATTGTCAACAAAAAAATTGCTAAACATAGTATCATAGCAGCAAAAACAAAATTAATTTGTTACTAGAGAAGAATGCTAGCTCAACACAGATAATAAATAATACTGCGCAATATGAGTTCAGCAAAAATGTACGTGCGCAACTATACAAAAATATGTGCAATGCTGCAAATTGCAGCAGCAAACACAATTTTAGTAGCAACGTAAAGTTATAGTGTGGATATTTCTAGTTGCTGAAGCATTTGTGTATTTATTGCGGTCGTGATTTTTTTTTTTTTTTGCTAGAACTGGATATTTAAACCTTGATGAATATAAACAACATGAGATTAGTTTCTTTTAAATTCATTTTGGAAGTTATAACTTTTACAGATTCATTGCTTGGATAAGATATGTTATCTCAAAAGAAAATGTTGTGTTTCAATAAAAAATCTCCCAACCAAATAATTTCTTTTACAATATACAGAGAAAAAATTCATACAAATAAAAATTGTGTTCATAAATATTACAAATCGCACATGACTTTTTCTAAACTATTTTCATAAAAAATAAATTTTTTCAAAGATATAATTAAATTTTACACATAACTTCGAAAGAATTAATTAAATCTTAGCTCAATTCTCTTAAATTTTAATTCTGAATTAAGAAATATTAGTTTTTCATCCGCAATATTTTATGGCTTCATGCAAAGGCTTTTGTTTGAATAGAATTAATTCTATATTGAATTAATTCATAAAGAATTCATAAAATTTTTGTTATTTCAAATCTTCTCCAAATTGAAATTTGACGTCTTGAAGAGTATGCAGTTTTACTACGTATATTCTCTATTTTCAGGCATATAACGATTTTCCATGTGAGAAAATGACTGTCACATGGTGTTGTGAACTGAAATCAATGAAAGTAAATTTTTTATATTTATATACAAACTTTTTCCTGTGTAGTGAAGTTTAACTTATTTAATATTGAGTTCCAAAAATTTATAATACAACGAAAAAATCTAAAACTTTAACATGACAAGAATCAATTGTCAACGTCAACGTTTCTCTTAACGTTCCTCTCAGATAACGCTCTAGTTGTATTGTATCCATTAAACTTTTACAAGTGTCATGTTTAGAGTAACGCCATATTTTATTGATATAAGGTGTTAAAAATAGAAAATTTTTTGATATAGGATTTCAAAACAACGTGAATATTAAATTTCCCGTTCTCCCGGGAATTCCCGACAGTATTTTGCCGCGAAATCCCGGGATTTCCCGGATTCCAAACCACATACGTCATATTAAAGATAATTTTGACACCTTTAATATGAATCTTGTGCCATAAATAAATACTTTGAAAGATATTTCTTTAGCTATTTTAGACTTTCAAATTTTGTATTAGTCTTAGTTTTGATGAGTATAATGATGAAAATATATCATGGATAAGTTCAACGGTTCCGATTCTCTTTCAATTGAAAAAGTTTTATATAACTAATTAAATAAAAGTCAATTAGCATATCTTTGCTCAAATTATATACCACGTATTTATAAACGAAATTATCACTCGATTACGAGGATCAATAAAAATATTTATAAGACCATATTTTGCTTTTAATATTTCTATGGAACTATAAATTGAATCCTAGAAATATTTGGCACACATATGAAGACAACTGAGGTTTTTTTTTTCATATGTAAAAAGTTGGTTCCGTTAGTCCTGTGTAGGAATAACGAGACATTTACTTGAGCTGCGAACGAAATAATAATTATTAAATTATTTTGTGATATAATTAATATAAAGAAAAATATACGTCAAAATTTTGAACTAAGTTAATTTTTTCATTGTATATAAAAAAATCTTGGGGAAAATGTTGTTTATTACTGTTTTTGTAATGTCGAGCTGCATTAATTTAAAAATATGTAAAATAGTTTTATTTTAATACGTAAAAAATGCATTTCTAGCCTTAAGTTTTTTTTAATAAGGGAGTGTATTGTGTAGAATTATTTGGAAAATATCATATCTCAATTAAAATTGGCCACCAAGCCAATTTATAATAACCAGTAACTGCATTAAAAATATTAAGTACATATTTCTTATAAAGTAATTCTTTTGATTGTATAAATAGCGCCTGAAATTATTGTGTATATGCAATGTAATACGTAGCTTTCATTTAGAGTTATTTTGAAATAAATTATATGCGCTGGTATTCAGACCTACAAAAATGAGTTTACTAGGTTTATTTAACCAAATTGGCTTAATTTAATTAAATTGATAAATTGGCCAAGTTTTATTAAGATATGATAAATAATTTTTCTGTACAAGGCATTTCATTATTCAAAAATTTAAGGCTAGAAATACATTTTTTACGTATTAAAATGAGTTATGGAATTACAGAAGCAACAATAAGCATTTATCCTAGATTTGGTATATATATATATATACATATATATATATATATATATATATATATATATATATATATATATATATATATATATATATATATATATATATATATATATATATATATAATATATAAATTGCCACAGTTGTCTTCATATGTGTTTCAAATATTTGTAGGATTGCACTTATAGTTTCATAGAAATATCAAAATGAAATTTGGTCTTTTAAATATTTAGGGCTGTTGTAAAAGCAGAAACATCAAAGTGTTTGACTTAAATGACAAAAGTCAAGTGGAAAATGAATACACTCCAAGCAGTTGTGTTCTTTCAAACGCTCGTTTGAAAGCGTACTTTTTCAACTTTTTGTGTCTGAACAGATAGTTCTGTTTTGGCATCTTAAAAAGATTATTGAATTATACAAAAAGTATTTAATAGAACAATTGTCTAAATCGGACTGCCCATTGTCGAGTTATAATAAAATATACTCCTGTAAATGCTTTATTAATGGGGAAATATCAGACATGAAAAAAAATCAAGTCCTGATTGAAAAAACTGTTGGAAGATTCGTGTTCAGCACTTCACTTTTTGCTTTAAGAAGAAAAAAATTTTGTTTTCCCTCCTTGTGTCTACTTAATTGTGAATAAAATCAAGATTTGTTTATCAATTTTGATGATACATAGTTTATTTTATTGATAGTAATTTAATTTAATTTTTTTATGATAATGGATTAAACACTCCACATTTTTGCCATGTGTGTGAAGATAAATTTTAAAATTTATAACCCCAGACGCAAACCACGTTAATTAACAGAGGTCTGTTAATTCGTTAACATAGCTCTGTTAAGCGTGGAAAAACTGATATATTCAATAAAAATATGAATTAGGAACACATTTTTGGACCAACTGGGTCCAGAAAACCGTTACCATTAGGAAATACACTCACATATCTTAAATTCAGGCAACTTTATCAGAATTGGCTTTAAAACATGAATTTCACGATCATTTAAAATTTGGGATTCTGAGTGGGATGAATCCAGATTCCAGGGAAACAAGGCAACGTGGGCGGACAAAACTTTTTGGAGATGATAAATAAGGCGTCCCGCTATGTCCTCCACTTTTCAGATCCTTTAACAGTGTGAGTTGGAAGGAGTTATACAAATTTTTAAAAAATTTAAAATTTGGGATTCTGAGTGGGATGAATCCAGATTCCAGGGAAACAAGGCAACGTGGGCGGACAAAACTTTTTGGAGATGATAGATAAGGTATCCCACTGTGTCCTCCACTTTTCAGATCCTTTAACAGTGTGAGTTGGAAGGAGTTATAGAAATTTTTCAAAAATTTAAAATTTGGGATTCTGAGTGGGATGAATCCAGATTCCAGGGAAACAAGGCAATGTGGGCGGACAAAACTTTTTGGAGATGATAAATAAGGCGTCCCGCTATGTCCTCCACTTTTCAGATCCTTTAACAGTGTGAGTTGGAAGGAGTTATACAAATTTTTAAAAAATTTAAAATTTGGGATTCTGAGTGGGATGAATCCAGATTCCAGGGAAACAAGGCAACGTGGGCGGACAAAACTTTTTGGAGATGATAGATAAGGTATCCCACTATGTCCTCCACTTTTTAAATCCTTTAACAGTGTGAGTTGGAAGGAGTTATACAAAGTGGAGGACATAGCGGGACGCCTTATTTATCATCTCCAAAAAGTTTTGTCCGCCCACGTTGCCTTATTTCCCTGGAATCTGGATTCATCCCACTCAGAATCCCAAATTTTAAATTTTTGAAAAATTTGTATAACTCCTTCCAACTCACACTGTTAAAGGATCTAAAAAGTGGAGGACATAGTGGGATACCTTATCTATCATCTCCAAAAAGTTTTGTCCGCCCACGTTGCCTTGTTTCCCTGGAATCTGGATTCATCCCACTCAGAATCCCAAATTTTAAATGATCGTGAAATTCATGTTTTAAAGCCAATTCTGAGAAAGTTGCCTGAATTTAAGATATGTGAGTGTATTTCGTAATGGTAACGGTTTTCTGGACCCATTTGGTCCAAAAATGTGTTCCTAATTCCATTTTTATTGAATATATCAGTTTTTCCATGCTTAACAGAGCTATGTTAACGAGTTAACAGACCTCTGTTAACTAACGTGGTTTGCGTCTGGGGTTATAAATTTTAAAATTTATCTTCACACACATATTTTTGCCACTTTCACTTTTTAAAAGAAATTGTTAAGAAAAAATGTTTCAATTTTACATTACAAACTGGCACTAATTTCTGAATAACTCCGAAACTGGCGGTTTTTTAGTGTTATAATTGTATAAATAGGACAACCCGTTCTTGAGTTATGGTGAAATATACTCGTGAATTCGAATTATTAAGGGGGAAATATTAGAAATGCCCATAAAAAATCACGATCTGATGGGAAAAACTGAAAGCAGTTTAGTCAAATTCTATCTAGTCTATATGATTTTTTTTTAAAGGAGGCCAATGTTCGCGAAAAGGTAAATTTTTCGTGGAACATTAGATTTTAAAGTGGCGTAGTTTTGATCCTATATAAGATATTGACTTCAATTTTTGGAATTAAAGTAAAAATTTTATAACAAATTGGTTTTTGGAGAAACTATAAATATTTTATCTCTAATAAAATCCTGGTTTTTTAAGATATCCCAAAGAAAATTTCGGCTATTGGTGACTTAATCATTTGAAATGGTAAAGTGTAGAAAAATTTTAAGATATTTGTGAAAGGAAATCGCACAATTCCCCAAAAACCAGCGAATATCTCAAAAATGTTTTTTTTTTATTTATCCATATTTGTCGCAGGTCTGGAAAAAGACATTGGTGAACTATTTGGAACACATTAGAGTTTTCGAAACTGCATTCTCTTTATAGATTCATGCTTTGGGATTATAGAACATATAGGCTGAGTAAAAATTTTAATACAAAATTGGTAAAATTCGGTATGGTCTGTAAATAGTCCTGTTGCGCGTTTAGTCTTGTTTTTAGTTCTAAAATTATCTCTGTGAATATACCTTTCAGAGAAATATAAAATTATTATATGTTCTTAAAAAAATTACCTTAGAGAAAAAAGAGTGTACAAACTTTTTCGGCCAAAACACAAAATATAAGCATTTTTGAATTTTCAATTTCAAAATCGTTTATTTTTGCAAAATTAGGTAGTTGTAATTTCAAATGCAAATGACTAGCACATGCGCATATTTTTTATTGAGAGCTTTAAGAAGATGTAAAAATACTTGAAATCGGATTAAAAACAAAAATTTGGCAAGCGGTTAGAAATTTTCTATGTCAGAGGTATCCTATTTTGAGCTCCAATAGCTCCGCTCCTGAGGGGTAGGTGAGGCCTCCCCTCCTAACTTCAAATTGTACACTCCTCTGATACGCCTATCTGAAATTCTATGTAAATTCAACCAGCCGATTAAAATGTAGATTCTGCTCCACTGTTCAGTGGCTCAATGATGTAGTCGGACAAATATTAGGCTTATATTGATCTTAATATTGCCCTCTAACAATCTAAAAGCTGTTAGTAAAGTAGTTTGTTTCTTCATTTAAATTTTAATAAAAATTGTTCTGAGTGTAAAATGAAGCACCAAAAAAGTATTCGGACAGACGGGAACGCTTGAGTTTATTCTTAAGCATTCTTGAGGAAACCCCGTTTTACTACGCAGTTTTTATTTCTCAAGTTGTATTATTCATAAAAGTGAAAAGAATTTCGTCGTTCCTCCAACATTTTTGAAAATTTCAAAAGTCATACAAAACTGGAGAAATCCGAAAAATTATTAAAAAAACTTTGAGGAAAGGAAAATGGTTTAGTTGAAAGACAAAAATCAACTGCTTATGACATAATTAAAAGGTATAGAGAAACAAACTAAGTGGAAAGTAAGCCAAAGTGAGAAAAACCAAAACTATTTCCCAGCTCGGACGATGAATTGTTGAACAGGTAAGTTAGTGCTCCAAGATTGGCTAATGAAATTTCTCAACACATAAATAAAGACTGTAACCCAGAAACAATAAGATTAGTGTTGCGCAAATACGATTATAATGGTAGATTTGCCCGTAAGAAACCATGTATAAAATAAATTTAATTTGTTTAGATCAGGTGGACAGTCATACTTATGTATGGCAAAAAGCTAAGGAAGAACTGAAAGAAAAACCCTAAAACCTACTGTTAGTTTAGGTTTGCATGTCGGTTTCTCGAGTTGGAGAGTTGACTTAATAGATAGCATTATGGACCAAATTAAATATTTGTCAATTTTAAAACAGAATTTGGTGTTGAGTTTAGAAAAACTGGGTATAAAAAACACATTCCAATTCTACCAAGATAACGATCATAAATATAAAGCACAATCTGTAATTATGTGCCTACTTTATAATTGCCCACAAGTACTCTAGACGTCACCACAGTAACCGAATATTAAAGTGATCGAACATTTATGGGAAAACTTGTTCATATATATATATATATATATATATATATATATATAAATAGCGCGGGTACTAAAAAATATTTAATCGGACATAAAATACGCTATAACTACAAAACTGATTATGATACTTAAAAATGTACTTCAGCAAAATCGTGAGAAACTTTATACTTTTTAATGTTTTAATGGCACTAAAACACGTAAATGCATTATAAGCGAGATGTATGCAAAAAGCAGATTTTTCTGACATTTAACCGCGAATAACTCACATAGCGTACAATCGATTATCTGTGACTTTTAACAACATGTATAATACTAAAACTAAACTATGTATAAAAATTGGCTTTCCTCCATCAAATCCCGCGGTGGAACCCTTATTTGACTGGAGTAATTGTGTGTCTTACTATTGGGGATCGCAATTTCTCGTACTTTTTGATTTCCCGAGACAACGGGAAACATTTTTGGACTTGCCGGGAACCCAGATTAGAAGTAAAAATTATCGCTCATTAACTATACAACTGAGACCCACATAAAATATGAATCTTTGCTTTAGCAGATTTTCTACTGATTAATCAACTCGAATGAATACTAATACAGTATATGTCGTGAAAGAGTTTTGTAGATATCAACACAATATTAAGCAATATTTTTGTTCTTGTTTAGAAAATATATACCATGAAACAATGTCGTATTTGCGACAGAAAAATAGTGATATCAGAAATTAAATAATAAAATATTTACTCAGATTTTGATATTATTCAAACATTTTTAAGTAAATTTCGTAAATCTATTTAGAAATTAAATTTATTAAAAATTCACTTAAAAATATAAAAATTAATAATTATAAATGATCGCTTTTAAACGGTTTTAAATTTTTTGTAGCTTCAAAATTGTATCATACAGTCCAAATGTCCCATTCCTCTTTCCAAAATTGTGAAAAGGGACATCATATATAATAGTCAAATTTCAGCTTGCTACGATGATTGGAACAGAATATTACATGGTCATTTATGTTATTGATATTTTTAAAAAGATTATAAAATATGGGTATATTATTTTTTAGCTATCCTTTAATGTATATATCATTAATATTGGTGGAGAAAAAAATAAGATTTGTTTTGAGACTATCAACATAATCGGCAGTGTAGCATTATGTTCCAAATGTCGTAGGAAGTTGAAATTTATCCAAGATGTTATAAATGATTAACCCTTTTATAATTGTAAGTACGTTTAAATGTAGTGCGCAATAAAGAATTTTTTACCACCCCTTATAATACACTCGCTTTCATGTAATAGATACGATTAGATGTTTCCAATCGAAAATTATATAAATAATTAAAGAATTTAATGCTTTTTCAAATTCCTCTGAGACAAATTCAGCATGTTGTCTATACTTCCGATAAATTTAAATAAATTTAAAAACAATTCAGTCTTTAGAAGAAATTCAAAGAACTATAGAAGACTCTATTAAAAATAGAATAAATATGATCAAAACGGATGTTATTAATATAGAATACACCTTGCAATGGGCAAAAGTAGGTGTAATTAATTCATTCATACTTTCGGAAAAAGAAATCGATGAAGCCAAAGAATTTTTAGATCTTGAAGAATTTCCTTACAACAATTTAGAAAAAGCTTTAGGTTTTACTACAGTTAAGATAGCTACAGACTATTCTTCATTAATTTATATAATAAATTTTATTAATTAAACCAGTAAAACAAAATCAAAAAATTATAAAATTTAATTCCGAAAATGTAATTAGTTGTAAAGATAAAATTTTTGAAAAAGAAATAGCTGTAATCAATTTAGTAATTTATGTATTTGCAATAATGAAAATTTAATAGACATAAGTAAAACGAATTGTATATCATTACTTTTAAAAAGCAAGAATCACAATTGCACATTTGTAAACTATCAACACGTTCCTACTGTACAAGAAATAAATGAAGGAACAGTACTTCTAAATCAATTTAACGGATTTATAGAAATATTTGAAAATAAAAGAAACATACCTGATTCATTTTCATAATGAAACAATTAGTATTGAAAATCGAACATTCACTTCAAAAGAAGTTTCACACTTGAAAGCACTTCCAGCTGTACTACAGCTATCATCCAATGAATCGATAGTTGAAGAAAAACCTTCAAGTAAATAACATAGATGAAATAAATTCAATATCACCTAAAGGATACTTAATGTTTTCCACAAATATCGGTTTATCTATTTTAGTAATTATTGCAATCTGCTTAATATTTATCTAACTGAAACTGTTTTAGTTTTAAATCAGTCAATAAGAAACATAAAAGCCGGATCATACACCAGCCCAAAAAGAGGATGCCTGTGAAGGCTGAATAACATAAACATAAATTGTGAATAAAATAATAAAGTATGAAATAATAAAAAATTATTTTTTTAAAACAATTGTAAATTAATTTAACTTTCATTTGCAAATATACCTCGTTTAATTTTTGTCCTTTACGGCTAAGAGCTTTGAAGGTGGTTTTTATAAGGTAAGATTCTATGTGAAGATGTGGCTATAACCTTAGAAGCGGTGAAAAGGAAAGGTTTTATTTTCCGTCGCAAATGATATCGAACTGCGTATTCATTAAATCAAATAATTCGCTGATATCATTACTGAATTATATGTATGCTTTTATTGAGAATTGGAAATATTGAACAATTTTTGATCCCGTTTACGTTGATTATTGTTTCTTTTCCCCTCATCTCATCTGTTCAGGTCCAAAAGTTGATCCGGATTTGTAAACTTGTATTATTTCATAAATTTTTTGAATACTTCGTACATTGTAAATAAAAAAAATCGTTCGTATCAAATATGACTACATGTGACTATATTTTTTTAATATATTTTTATTTTTTATAAAAATCAAAAATTATATCCTTGACAAATATTAGTAATAATAACATAATTTTCTTTCCGATAGCTCTTTAGTTAAGTATTATTGAGTATGAATGTACAAAAAAATTACTACGTACATAAGTTTGTTTTATCGATTAAGATTTTATTATTTGCTCTTCAAAATATATAAATATATGAGAATGTACAGATCCTCTATGCTTTGTTTTTTATTTTCTAATCCTATCTCACACTTCTAAAATTATATAGTACGAGTACCTACTAGGGATGTACGTTTAATCTATTAATCGAGTATTCTGAATAATAAAATTTCGGATTGATCATTTATTCGATTTCAATTATTCAAAATGATGATTAATCAATTAATCAGAATCTTGAATAACACTGGTGGGAAAAAATCCTCCCTTAAAGACGAATAATTGGAATAATCGCTTTCAGTTTTTTTCATCAGGTCTGGTTCTTTTTATGGACAGATCTAAAATATGATGAGGTTATTACACGAGTATATTTCACCATAACTCAAGAACGGTGTGTACGATTTATAGAAATGATACACCGAAAGATGCGAACTAAAAATGTCTTTAGGCCTCTCTAACATCATTTTTTATGTGTTTAATATTTTTAGAGTTATTTAGAAAATAGTATCCGAAAAAAATTTTTCCTGCAAAATTTAACTTTTTTTCTTAAAAGTTTTTTTTAAGCGGAAACGGTAAAAATGTTTTTGTTTTTTATCTTAACAAGTATTTGGAAGATATCTTCCTAGAAGAAATTTACGCAAATATTAATTTTATTACTTGGACGAAATCATCAAAGCAATATTTTTCTAATATTATGTTTTTATCAGTTTAAATTAGGCAATAAACAATAAAAAATATATAAAATATTATTTTTTTATTAAGTAAGTAAGGTGATTACCACCTTCGCAACAAATTGATGATATCTAATTGAGATCATGTGGAAGAAGTCAATGCAATACTTTTATTTTTAGTCACAATTTTTTCAGTTGGCGAAAATTTCTTCGAAAATAAAAAAATATTGAACAAATTGCTTTGTCCTTTAGCAAAAAAAAAAAAAAAATGGATATTCTATGTGAGCATTTTAGTTTTCGTGCTTTATAATGTTAAGATTTATGTGCATGTATGCTTTACTAGATATAAAAGTTTTCTTTATTATATTATTCCAAGATTTATTTAGTGATAATTTTTATATATATTTATTACATCTTCCAGAAGATTACCTGGCGGTATCTTCTTTTTTCACCTAGATGATTATCTAACAATATTGCCTATTTTTATTCCAGGCGATAATTATTGGGGCAATACAATTTTTCTTCTAAGCAATAAGAATTCTATTCACTTTCGTATTATTTTGCTTGTTGGGTAAAGCTTTTAGTGCTACGAAAAAAAATAAGTCATGTATCATCAAAATTGATGCACAAATCTTGACTTTATTAACAGTTAAGTAAAATACCCACGCATACCTACAATTACTCCACTTTTTAATTAGTCAATTAATCGAGTAACTCGAAAATGCTGTTTTTAAATTAATCGAACAATCGAATAAAATTCTTAAATTAGTTGAGTTATTCGAGTAAATTATACCTGAAAATTTTGCTCGTTTTATGTTTATTAAAAAATAAAACAAGTATTATGTGTTGTTTAAGTGTTTTAATAAGAAGAAGAAAAAACACCATAGCTGGTTGGCGTATTATTTGATTGTAAAGCATGGAAAAAGTTATCCAACTTAAAGTATACCAATCGACTTAGAATCACTTTTTAAATTGATCTAACGATGTCCGTCCGTCAGGCTGGCTGTCCATGAAAACTTTGTGCGCAAAGCACGGGTCGCAATTTTAAAGATAATTCAATGAAATTTGATACAAGGACGAAGCCTATTGAATTTGGTTATGATCGGTCCATTATTTCACATTGTCCCCATACAAATGTCCCCCCGAAATAGAGTTAAACATAAGAATATTTTAATGAAATTCGGTGCAAAGAAGTTCTGTATAATTACCAATCTTGACCATAGCTCCCATATAAAACCCTCTTCCGAAAATCGCTTTAACGTGCACAAATCCCATACGAATATAAGTATGAAGTTAATATTCGACACAAATAAGTTTTATGTAAGCAGAAACAACATTGCCAAATTTTATGAGAATCGGTCCATAATTTACCACAGCTCCCATATAAACCAACTTCCAGGAATCGCCCTAAAGTGTATATGTATTATGTAGATGTTAGTAGTTACGATAACACCATATGCGGTGATAATATAAATAACATACTTCACTTTCCTTTTGTCTTGTAAAAGCATGAAAATGCAAAGTCAAGTGTTGTTGAACTCAAAATTACGAAAAACCAAAAACTTCACTTTTTGTTTATTTTGCTTTTTCATAATTTTGCATTTTCACAATTAAGTCAGACATGAAAATGCAAAGCTTTCAGAATAATGTTGATGAACCGAAATTAAGAAATAAATTAATTGAAACTCAATACTTAAGTAAACAAAATTATATTATAAGAATTCTGTAAAATTATTTTGATAAGGCTAGTCATAGGATAGAAGACATAAGACACCAGTCAGAAGACACAAGTTTATAGACACAATAAAAATAATAAAGATACTTTTTTAAAACAGAAGTTTATTAAGTTGTTATTATTTTTGGCTAATTTGAAAATATTCAAGTTAGTTCGTGGACAAAAATCCTTAAAAGGATAATTTAGATAAATTGAAATAATTCAATTTACTTTTATTTTTTTTTTTTTTTTTTGATTTGAAAGAATTCGAATCTTATAATTGGCGACGAGGATAAAGATAATTTTTTTTTTTATAAAAAAAAGTGTTATGTGAACCAATCAACAGTTAAAAAAAAACTGTATAAATAAAATGCATATGTAAATATTATTAAGATTTAATAAAAAAAGAACCGTTCATAACTAAAAGAAGAGAAAACTGTGCAACAAAAACTGTGCATAACTAAAATAAAATAAACGGTGCATCACTAATAGAAGAAGAAAAAACTGTATATAAGAAAGAAAAAAACTGTGCATAACTATAAAGAGAATGACTGTAAAATAAGCTGTGAAAAAAAGGAGGACCAACACATCTCAACCGCAGGAAAAAGGATCCATAACAGAGAGAAGATCCGAAAACCCTTTTTTATGAAGACAACTTTACTAATAAAATCAACAAAAAGATCAACACCAACATCAACAAAAAAGTGAGCTTTAGATTTAAGATATATTTTTTTTATATATAAATTATTGTGTTGTTATTCAAAGTTTTTAAATTTTCCTTACACCCCCTACATATATAACTATCTAAACATGGTAGAACCGAACCATATCCGCTTAGATCCCATTAAGTATATTAATAGCATAACCTTGTATAACGGGAAGTGGAACGACTTGAATAATTTTATAAAACTTATAGGTAGGATACACCCTATTCTTAGAACTTACGACGAACTATCGCAGCTCGTATTTTCGGACATAGTAAAAAGTAGGTTAACGGGAAAAGCGCAGGAAACTATAGAAATAAATACCCAATTTCAATCGTGGGACGAGATAAAAACCATGTTACAGAGCAATTTCGGGGAAAAGAGAACTTGCGACCAACTTTTTGATGATCTTAGGTCTGTTACGTTTAATAGGACAACAATGGACTTCTATAATGATATAATAATATCGATTAAGGAGACTGAATAATAAAGCCGCCATAGTCTTTGGAGAAAGAGAAGCAGCAAATCAAGTAGCTATAAACAATCAAAGGTTAGCGTTACACATATTCAGGAATAAAATGCCAGAGTGAGGACTGTTTTAGCCTGCAGAAATCCAAGTAGTTTGGAATCCGCCATGGATATATTATTCGAAAATGGATATGACAAAATGGGAAAAGATGGGCGCATAGTTAACATTCAAAATAAACAAAATGGGAAAACAAATGGACAACGCAGTCAGGACCAACAAACTCAAGGAAACAAAAATAGCTCTAACAATTACAAGAAGAACAACAACAACTACAATCGAAACAACTACTATTCAAGAAATAACAATAGAAATAATCAAGGAAACAACCAATACCGAAGGCAAGATAATTATCACCAAAATAATCAAGAGACCAACAATCAGAATTATCAAACCAACAGTCTCCAGAACCAATGGAAGTAAATACAGTTGAAAATTTTCAGCTGATAGCCTGAACGGAAAACTTCCATATATAACCATTAAGACAAAATTAGGACATTTAAAATTTATAATTGATACCGGAGTATCAAACTCCATAATCAATCCAAGTTTATGTCATCCAAAATGGCAAATACCTTGTGAAGTAATAAATATTAAGACCCTTATACATAACATACAAATAAAGGAAAAAGTATCTGTTCCAATTTTCAGTGAATTCGGTGAATTTCGAGACGAAAAAATAAAATTTTTTAATATGTAAATTTCATGACAAATATAACGGATTGATAGGGAACAATATTCTAAAGAAATTAAAGGCTACAATAAACATGGGCGATGATACATTACTCATTGAAGAAATCAAAATTCCACTTCAATATTTAGATGAAACAGAATACTGTTTCGAAAAAATTGGCATACATGAAGTCGTACTGCCAGTCGTTCAAAAGGAAGGATTAGTATATAATCCCCAAACTTTAATAAGCAATGGGAACATCGAAATATTGGAAGGAGTTTATTTTGCAGAAAACTACAAAATAAATGCCTTGACACAAGTAAATGGAAATTTACAAAAACCACTTAATTTGGGTGCACCATTGACTACGGAAATTACAGCAGATGAGGAAAAATCGAATCAGCCAATAATGGATCAAATACGAATATCTCATCTTAATGAAGATGAAAAACAAAAACTCCTGCCGATTGTTAGAAAATACAAGAGTACTTTCTATACGGAAGAAAGTGACCTTTCATTTACCAACGCTATAAAACATGAAATAAGAACAACCAACAATATTCCAATTTCAACGAAAACTTACAGATATCCCTACGTTCATAAAGAGGAAGTTCAGAAACAAAGGAAATGCTGGACAAGAAAATTATAAGAAATAGCCATTCCCCTTATTAAGCACCAGTTTGGATGGTACCAAAAAAGTTAGATGCCAGCGGGAGAAAAAAATGGAGACTTGTAATTGATTATAGAAAGCTCAATGAAGTTACGGTAAATGATAAATACCCCATTCCTAATATCGATAAAATACTGGAAAAATTAGGACGATGCCAATACTTTACAACATTAGATTTGCCAAATTTTGATGGAATCATCAAATCGAAATCCACGAAAAGGATATACCCAAGACCGCATTCAGCGTTGAAGGTGGTCATTATGAGTTCCTTCGTATGCCATTTGGGTTAAAAACAGCACCTGCTACATTTCAACGATTGATGAACAACGTTTTGGGAGATTTTATAAATAAAATACGTCTAGTATATTTAGACGATATTATTATATTTTCTGCTTCACTACAGGAACATCTAGAATTCCTCACTAAAATATTTCAACCTTAAAATTCAACTTGACAAAAGCGAATTTCTGAAGAAGGAAACTAATTTTTTGGGACATATTGTGACTGAAGAAGGTATTAAACCTAACCCGGATAAAATAATATGTGTACAAAAATTTCCACTACCAACTACACCGAAGGAAATAAGGCAATTTCTCGGCTTAGCTGGATTATATAGAAAATTCATTAAGGATTATTCTAAGATTGCCAGACCAATGACTAAGTATTTAAAGAAGGATACTAATATTGATTTCAACGATCAAGAATATAAAGAAAGCTTCGAAACGAGACGGTCATCCTATTTGCTATGCCAGCAGTACACTTAATGACCACGAACAAAATTACAGTACTATAGAAAATGAATTACTTGCCATAGTGTGGGCAACACAATATCTAAGGTCATATCTTTTTGGCAGAAGATATTTAATAGAAACTGATCATAGACCACTAACCTGGCTATTTTCAATTAAAGAACCTAACTCGAAATTAGTAAGATGAAGGTTAAGATTAAAGGAATATAACTACGAAATCAAATATAAAAAAGGAATCCTAATTGGTAATGTGGATGCTCTATCAAGAGCAAACATATTCATTAACGAAAGTATAGATGAACCAGAAAATTCGGTAATTTCTGAAACTAGCAATCCATTAAATTTTTATCGCAGACAAATTATACTGCAGAAAATTGCATCAGGTTCATTCAAGATAAAAACGGAACAAATAGTCGAAAATAACAGAAAAACAATATCTGCAAAGAATTTTGATGAAGAAACTTTAAAAACTCTAATTAAAAATCATTTTAATCTAGAAAAAACGAATGCAGTTTACGTTAACGAAGATGATGTTTTTGAGAAACTACGAGAAGTTGTCAACAAATATTTTGGAGGCAACTAACAGTTTAAAATTACAAGATGTAAGACATTCCTTAAGGACATCGCAGACGAAAACGAACTTACATAAAAAATAAAAAGAGAACATTTCAAAAACAACCACCGGGGAATTAATGATAATTTTGCTGAACTTAAAAACGAAATCTATCACCCCAATCCAAAACTACGTATAAATCAATTTATTAACAACTGCGATATATGTAATACGGAAAAATATGATAGAAAACCAATTAAACAACAATTGAAGTTAACAGAAAGCAGGAGAAATAATTCATATCGATGTATTTTATAGTCTTGAAAAAACATTGTTTTCAACGTTTATTGACAAATTCTCTAAACATACGAAGGCTATAAAAATCAAAAATTGGTCCTGGATCGAATTTAAAATAGCCCTCCCCCAATACCTTTCAACAATAGGTAATATAAAGAAATTAATAGTTGATAACGAACTTGGCTTCAAAGCCCTGCCACTCCTAGAGTTGCTAAGAGAACTAGGGATTGAAATTCATTATACTTCTAATAACACAATAAAGAAACGGAAACTGTAGAGGAAAAAATGTGTAGAATAATGATATATTACAATAATGCAATATATTCAACCAATGGTAGGAAACCAATAGATTTTAGAAATGGCAAAATAAATCAAGACGAATTCTCTTAGATAAGAGAGAAAATAATTAAAGCAAAGGAAAAAGTCATAGAAAACTTAAATAAGGAGCGAGAAAATGTTGAAATACAGACCGGTCCAGTCTATATAAAAGATGAAAGAGGAGGGAAAAGTAGCCGTTTCCAAATTAGATGATGATCACGTAATAACAAATCGAAACCACAAGTATTATAAATCTCACATAAAAAGAAAAAATAAATTTTAAACACCAAATTAAGAATCTGACCCTACATAATAACTTTTATCTTTTTCAGATGAAACTTTTACCAACAATAATATTCGCTATATCAATTTTACATCCTACCCGGCTTCAAATGATGGATATAGAAGATCTTACGGAAAATCAAGGTTACATCCCTATTAAGGAAGAGGATATAAACATAATCGATCACTATAGCAGAATATTCCACTTTGCAAACCTAACTATTACCAAACAACGAATACAATATATAAGAATTACAATCATTAGATAATCCACTATCTGATTTACTACCACTGCTTGATTCTACGAAAAGAAATTTCAAATTACTTAAAATTACTTAAAACCGAACTAGATAACTTATCACCACATTTTAGAACTAAACGAGGACTTATGAATGGTTTAGGTAAAGGCATAAAGTTCATTACAGGAAATATGGATAACGATGACGAAAATGAGATCAAATCCGCTCTAGTAAATCTTACAATGAATATCAATAACAATTCTGAACGAATATCAATAACAATTCTGAAGCACGTATAAGTAAGAGAAGAATCTCAGATCACATAAACATGCTACAATATATTGTCAGCAAATATATTAGCAATTTCCGTTATGAAGTACAGAACAAGATATCTACTTTAGAGGATGAAGTAGTATTTCTGAGACACGTATATCAAATAGATAGTGATATAAACTTCCTGAGGGACCATAAAGATGATATAGGTAGGGTGATCTTTACGAGCATGCTGACCTGTTGATGAAAAGGAGATAAATATCGTAGATAATTTTGAGACGTATTCGAAAACTAAGGTCGTAGTAACTTCTAATGATGACCAAATAATCATAATCCTATATGTCCCCATATTTTCCTACTTATCCAACTCCCAAATAATTTTGGAGCCAATACTTAATAAAGAAAATAAATCTTTATATTTAGAACAAAATCAAATAATTATAGATGATAATAAAAATATATATTACCCTAATGTAACTAACTTACTTAAGAATATGCAAATTGTTAAAGATAACTGTATTAAAAATATTGTACGAAATAATATAACAAGCTATACATTAAGAGAAGATACATTAACAGAATTAAAAGAAATAAAATCAGGATTAATTTTGTTTAAAAACTTTTTTAAAAATTTTACAAATGATTGTAATTTTAAGAAACATATTACAAATGCAAATTCCACTTTCTTAATTATATTCGAAAATTGTAATATAAATATAGAAAACCAAACATTTTATAACGAAATATTGTTTTATAAGGAAAAAGCTATTCAGTCACATCTAATAACTAAAGTAAAAGAAAATAAAACATTAGTAAATTTAAACTTAAAAGATCTTTACATTAAGCAAATAAAATATGAAGAAAATTTGAATGATTTAGATAAAGATCACAGAACAAACAAAATTGTTAATATTACAACAAATGGAACAATATTATGTATTTTACTAATTACGATAATAGTTTTTACACTTTTAACCAAAAGAAAAGTAAAGGTTCTTGAAGTTTCGTTGGAGCCTCAATCTAACGGAGGGGGAGTTACGATAACACCATATGCGGTGATAATATAAATAATATACTTCACTTTCCTTTTGTCTTGTAAAAGCATGAAAATACAAAGTCAACAGAATAGTGTTGTTGAAAATTACGAAAAACCAAAAACTTCACTTTATTTTGCTTTTTCATAATTTTGCATTTTCACAATTAAGTCAGACATGAAAATGCAAAGCTTTCAGAATAATGTTAATGAACCGAAATTACGAAATAAGTTAATTGAAACTCAATACTTAAGTAAACAAAATTATATTATAAGAATTCTGTAAAATTATTTTGATAAGGCTAATTATAAGATAGAAATCATAAGACACCAGTCAGAAGATACAAGTTTATAGACACAATAAAAATAATAAAGATACTTTTATAAAACTTGTTTTAATACATAAAGTGAGAATAAATAGATTAATTTAAATAATATAATAGGATGATCTTTTGATGTGATTTAGTTAATTCTGTTAATACATGAAAACTAGATGAAATTTGACGAGCTAAACTCGAATTTGCTTTCAGATTTTTTCTATCAGGTCTTGATTTTTTTTATAGGCATGTATAATATTTCCCCCTTAATAAACAGATCACGACCCGATGGATCAAAACTAAAAGCAGATTCGTGTTTAGCAGGTCAAATTCCGTCTAACCCACATTTTTTTTAAGGAGGGGAAAAAAATTTTTTTGCAGACCAGTGTAATTGAATAATTTTAAATTTGTTTGACTTTCTTTTTTATTTTTTAAATTTTCCTTATAATTTAAATAATTTTAAAAATTACTTGATGTACCATCGTCATAATAGACAAAATGTGGGTCGTTTAAATACCCAACAGCACAAAATTTGCACTATACATAGTTTTTAGCATTTTTTGTTTCATTTAATTGTAAAATAAATTTGAGAATATTGAATAATTTTATTCAAATTTGATTAATCAAAATTTAAAATAATTAATCAGAGTTTTGATTAATTGGAATTGTTGATTAATCGATTGATTTTGAATAACCGATTAATCGCACATCCCTAGTACGTACTAAATACTTATACTATCAGTTTTTTTATTTATGTAGTACCTAAGATTAGCTTTAAGTTACTTTTCGAAATATTACGAATTATGTATTTTTATCAGCCAACTTCTATATCGAAAACAAATTGTAAGACTTGGTCTGTATTATTTAAAAGCAATTATAAAAATTATAGCTCTTATATGGGATTTTGGGATTTATGCATGTAGTTATTTTCTAAAGCAGGTTTACGAAAGAGTTATGAATAATTTTGCACTCATATTTGTCCTTATATAACCATTTTATATGCAAAATTTTAATAAAATAGAGGTTTATTAAAAACATTTGTATGGGAGAAATAATGGAACGACTATAACTAACCTCAGTAGACTTCATCCATGTTCGAAATAATCATATGTGCCAAATTCCGTCTAGTTATTCTAACATGTGCGACCTATAGTCTGTACAAAATGTTTATATGGACATTTTTAAATCGACTTAGTACGTTACAAACACCCATAAAAACGCAATGTACCCTCCCCACCTATGATACTGTAGGTTACAACTCTCTTTTGTAGGACTTAAATTATCACAAACTTCAATTTTTTACAGCAGTTCTTAGTAATATCTAGTTTAAAAATCAAAAAGAGGGAGAAAGAACGGTTCTCTGGGGAACTCCTGAGTTCAATTTGAAGTCTTGGATGATACTTCACCTATTACAACACGATTGATCTCGAATGAAGCTTGAAATAAAACATCAAATTAAACAAACTACTACTATATCAAATTAAACAAACTTTGATACTGTCGAATGCTTTAGAGATGTCTAATGAAATTGCTCTACTTTTTATTAAGTTCCTAATGAAACGGGCACTGCGGAATCCATACTGCATTAATTAGTCGGTTCGTTAGCCAGTATATTGTAGGTCTCGTCGTACGATTGCGGACGATATGTTGACTCAATTAACAGCTGGACAAGATGGTTACGTGCGGCAAATAGCTTCAATCACTGACCTTCAGGCGAAGTATGAATGGAGTGCATAGCCCATAAAATTTTATAGACATTGAAATCACCAGCTATGATTATCTCAGTGTCCACGCACGGTCTCTCCACTAGTACGTTTAAAGTGGGCTCTAAGGATTTCTCGAAGAAAATTTCAACTAAATTTCAACCAAAAGATTAAATATTTGTATGATATGGCTCTACGAGCCAAGAATTCTTTTTCCCAATTTAAATAAGATAATTTTGGTTTAAATGAACTTTAAATCGGTTGTGCTGTCACGGTAGCCAAAAAATGTCGCGTAAAAATATTAACTATGAAAAATAATAAAATTATGTGAGGGTGTTTTTTTTTTTTTTGTACGATGTGTACTCAATTCAGGTTCGATTGCTAATGTATTTAAAATTAAAAAATTCTTATTGTGGACAACAAAATTATTGCGAATATTAAAGACAAATATTAATAAACAAAATATTAAAGGAACATACATTCGCTTACTTATATTTAAAATAAATAACAACTACATGTGATGACAATGATACAAAGAACAACTTTACACTAACAACTATATTGTATAGGGATTAACAAGTAAACAAACAAGTGAATTAACAAAACAAACAGTGACGACACTTATTAACAGTTATGAGATGGTGACTAAAAGTGTTCTCCTCCAACAAATGTTGTTATTTATATATTTTACATGTATTACTTAGTCTATTCAGTTAATCGAATAATTTTCTATTAATTGATTATTAATTGATCAACTTTTAACTTTGAATAATTATTTGTTGAATTAAGCGATTAATATGAAAACCCGAATAATTTGATACCCTAGTAAACATAAGAAAATCTCTTCAGTACAACTAAGTTTTATACTACGGCCGAGGTAAAACCTTTTTTGTAAAAATAAAATTTATACATGAATTTCCCTTAAACGGTGTAAATTTGGAGTAATCAAAAAATTACGTGTTCCATCTCCATGGGTTCATTTTGCTTCTTATTTGTAATAATAATTTTTCATTGTTATAGTTCGAGTTTAAGATCTTATGTAATATGTGATATAAAAAGTATCCAGTTTTTCGTCACTAGCGTTGCACGTTTATATTTATTGAAAAGAAAAATAGTTCATTGAAAATTTTGTTTTTTAATTTTTTCATATTTATATCCTAATCCACCATAGGGGTATTATGCGTTTGTAATGATGTTTATAACGCATAGAAAAAGGGCACCACTAGTCGGGTTGCTAAAATCTCTGGCATGCGGCTTTCTCCTTCGAGCGCTGTTGATCAAAACCCACACGGCTCCTCAAAAGGGCTCCCACAAGGAGGTTATTAAAAGAGCTGGGTCAGGAAGCGAACAGCTCTCAACATCAAAAAAGGCGAAGGAATCAGTGCTACAGAACAATATTCAAGCTGCTGTCATTGACAAAGTTGATCCAGATGGGAGCAATATTGCACGCAAGCTCATTGAAGAGATCGCCCTCGTAAGAGGAAGGTCGAGGTATCTTTCAAAGGCGCGGACTGAATGAAGGGAGTTAAAACTATCAACTGCGTTAATAAGAAATCTTTTCAATTTCTCTCTTTGTCCGGGGGCAAAGCTTGGGGTGATACTGGCGTCTGAGTTGCCCTTGCGTCCAATAGTGACGGCGTGGTTTCCTCCACCCATTCCATAGGTTGAAACCATTCTGACAGTATTGGAAAATCAGAATGCAGGTCTTGTTACATGACCTGTAAGGAGAACCAAGGCAGAGTCTTCAGATTCGTTGTGGATCAGGAGTCTCCGAAGAAGCTGGAGTCACTGAGGGGAGTTGTCAATTTTGGTTTTGAGGTAATTAGGATTAGGTATGCTAGATCTGATAAACTCAAAGAGGATAACGGTGGTGCAAATTAATTTGCATCACTGTGAAGCAGCCTCAGCCGCATTGACAAAACTCCTCATTGACTCCATAGTGGATGTGGCCCTTACCCAGGAACCCCAGGTTAACAACACCTGGGTATGTGGCTTAAGGATCACGGGGTATAGCCGGTTCATACCGTCCACATTGGACAAGGTACGGGCATGTATATTAGCTAGGAATGATTCGAACATTAATCTTCTTCATTCTTTCAGTAACGGGGACCTTACAGCTGTTCAATGGAAAATCACTGGAAGCAGCAAGCTTATACTGGCATCCGTGTAAATGCTATACGAGGCGGCCGATCCACCGGACATCGCTCTGCACTACTTGGTGGAGCACAGCAGGAGAGGAGCGTACATGATTTAGAGATGTGATGTGAATGCTACCAATGGGGAAGCAGGGACATCAACAAGAGGGGTGAGCTAGTATTTGAATTTATAACTTGTTGTAATCTTCATATCTGCAATATGGGTAACGATTCTACATTCAAAACGAAAGATAGGGAAACAGTATTGTATCAGGAAGAATACCTTTGCTAAATGGAAAAATGGAAGGAGTTTTGCTCAAAAATCGTTTCTTGAGGTTGGTAAAAGGGGATATATTATATAAACAGGAAGAGGTTACTGTTAATACCAGAGCTACAGAAAAAAGCGTATGATGAATTTTTAAAGAAGCAACGAAAATTCAAATATTTGGTGGAATTTGATGTTGTAGTCGCCGAAATTCGTGAAATGGTAGCTGATATATATGAAAATATAAAGCGGTAAAAACAGCATTTGGCACTGCCAATGAGTTTTCTGCTCAACATTCTACGTTCAAGAGTTGGAATTTGGGGACAAGACTGAAGAAGTAACTGTTCAGGACAATGCTCTCAAGGTGTACAAATTTTCAAAAAGGAACAAGAAGAAGCACGGTAATGGTAACAGTAACAACACGGACAAAAAAGGTATAAAAATGTTCCTTTTAACTATCATAATTGTGGAAGGACGGACAACGGCCCAAAAATTGTAAAGTCAAAATAAATAAAGCAAATAAAGGATTTGCAGTATCAACTGTAAAAGCTAATAGGTATTTTCGTTAATAACATTTGTATAACAGTAGAGCATCCTCCCACATGACAAACTTAAAGTCGCAAATCATTGACTTAGATAAAACTTTTAGAGGAACCGTCAGATTAGCAGATAAAAACTTGGAAATCATGGGAATTGGTATATCTCAGATTAATGTTACTGTCAATGAACGAATAAGTATTGTAAATTTATCTTTTTTCAATGGGAAAGGCAACAGACAACGATTGCAATATCTAAAGACTAGATACTACAAGAATGGTAATATTTTAATATCATATAAGAATGACGGTTATACTGTATCGAATCAATTCAAAAGCACAATAACTCCGGTCCTTGAAAATTCTAGAAACGTGTTAGAATTATGGCATAATATAAATCCCGTAGATTTAGCGAAACTTCAATCCAATAAAATGGTTCTTGGTTTGCCAAAGTTCCCAAAAAAAGCTTTCAATGTACAAGCTTATTCGTGGTAAGCACATTAGACGATCTAAGAAAAATGATAAGTTATCTATTGAAGTATTGCAGTTAATACATACTAACTTGTATGCTCCAATTGGAGTAGAGTTCATTGTTTTGCAACGTTTATTGATAATTATACTAGGAAGGTACATGACCGTTTTTAAGAAAGAATAATGGATATTTAGATGCATTTAAAGATTTCAAGAAACTAGTTGAATTGGAAACCGACAGGACGATCAAATCTGTTAGACCCGACAATACCGCGGAATTAACATGTCGCGAATTTAATTTTCTTGAAAGATTGTGGCACTGCACATTAGTTTAGCATTGAATATACGAACAAAACAAACAAAAACAAAACGGTATAGCAGGACGCATTAACCGAAACCTAGTTGAAATGGCTAGAAAGATGATGATAGAGCCCGAATTGCCAAAACATAACAGCATCATATATATAAGGAATAGGTGTCCAACAAAAACTTAACAAAAACAAGTTCGACTTGGCCGAATCTATATAGCCACCATCTGCAACTTTTTAAAATTTCACTTTATATCAGAGGTGGGCGATAAAGTGGGCGGACCATCAATTTTTGTTTTCGAGTTTACACTGGTCCTTGAAATATTTGTAGAAAATTTCATTGATGGGCGGATCACGTCCACTTTTGGTTTATGAGTTTATATCAATCCTTGAACTATATTTGAGCCAAATTTTGTCCCCCTAGGTGGTCCCCTGAGCCCTATCACGCTTTTAAAGCTAGATCGACTGAGAATCCTACTAGGGCTCAGTATATATACTTTGTGGGGTCTTAAATGATTTTTAGACATGTTACACACGGAATGACAAACCCAATATACCCTCCACTTTTTGATGTTAGATATAATAAAACTCATGAAGAATTATGAACAAGAAAGAACCTTGATATTAAAAATTTACGCCAAATAGGAAATAAAATTTGTATTTTTATATGCGAAAGCGTATCGGGGAACTTGTTTCCATAAAAGTCGTGATGTGAGATATATAGAATATAATTTTGAAATTGACACAGCTCAGATAGAAGATAGAAAAGTGGGATTTTATGAATTCAATTGGAATCAAATTGAAAAAAAGCAAAAAATACAAATCATAACGATTCGGAAGTAGAGTCAAAAAGACTATAATAGTGAAAATCAATTCGAAGAGGTAGATCCTAATCAACTTTTTACAGATGATAAAGATAGCGTAAATATAGCTCATAAACTGTCAGCTAAAAAACGTGGTCGTTATTCAAAAGTAGAGTTGGCTGTAGTGACAAAAATGACCCCAAAATGCCTAAGCCAGCAAATGTATATGAATGAAAGTATGCAACTGAGCGGAAATATATATTCTTAATGAATAACAAAACTTGGGAATTGCTGGATTTACCCAAAGGTAGAATAACAATAGTTTACAAATGGATATTTAAAAATAAGTACGCTTCCGATGGTATTCACTTGCAGTTTACAGCTTTTCTGAATAAAAACATAGACGAAGAAGTTTTTACGACACAACCTGAAAGCTTCACTGACAAGAACAGAAATAAGGTTTGTTTGTTGAAAAAGTCTACATACGGCTTAAAACAAGCTAGTTGTCAATGGTATACAAGTATTGATGCAGTTTTAAGAGAGTTTAATCTAATTAAAAATCAAAATATGATCAATGCGTTTATTCGATGAAAACTGGAAAAGATACCATCATACTCGCATTATATGTAGACGATATTATCATCGCGAGCAATAACGAAAAACTTTCAGATTAATTGATTACATTATTGGCAAATAATTTCAAAATTCGGGATACTAAATAAGCTAAACACTGCATAAGACTTGAGATCATTCAGAAGTGAGGGTCTTTAATTATTTGTCAACCGGGGTATATAGAGAATTAATTGAAAAATATGGTTTTATTTATGTAAGAACAAGTAAAAGTAGATAAGAAAAATATTTAAGAAATGATTGGTTCTTCGCTATATCTGGCAATATTTTGTAGTTCAGATATTTGTTGTAGTCTAAACAAACTTTTTTAATTCTGTCAAGGTCAAACAAATCAACTCTGGAATGGAACGTTAGCAATAAGTAGATATTTGAAAGTGACAAGAAAACTTCTTTGTCTATAGTTTGTTTTGTAGATGCAAATTGGACTCAGGATACTAATGATCGCAGACCTCAATCAGGATTTTGTTTTATTTTCGCAGGTGCGGTTATATCCTGGCAATCAAGAAAGCAAAGCGTTGTTGCAACTTCTAGTGCTGAATATGAATACATGGCATTAACTGCATATGCAAAAGAAGCTATGTATCTTAGGTATTTGTTAGAAGAACTTTGTTGTCCTATCGGTATGTGACTCTCAAAGTGCACAACTTATGGCCAATTATGAAGATCATCATACCAGAACGAAACATATTTGTTACCGATATTATTTTATAATCAAATACCAGCCAACTGAAAAGATGACTGCCGATGTGTTGACGAAAAAAGTTTTGAAAACTAAACAGCAGTTTTGGGTAAAAGAAATTGGGTTATTATCTAAAACCGACTACAGTTGAGGAGGCGCATTATCCAAAATTGCAGATACTTCTTATGTAACCCAATAATTGCGAAAGGCAGTGACATTATTTATGTAAGATGCATAATTAATACCTGTATCCAAAAGAAAAAACTATATAACTTAAGTTATGTCGTTTTCCATTTTCTTAATTATTGGAATTGTTGTATTTCATTATATATTGTGTAAACTTTTTTACAAAAATCTGTCCATTACTTTAGAAGATGGTGCACAGTGGGGTCAAACGCAAATTTTTTGGTAATAAATCTGAATCTCCTAAACTACTGGTCGGATCAAATTGAAATGTATGGAAGAGTTGTAGAGGAGGACCTAAGCTTTCAGAAAAATCATCTTGTAGTCACCCTGTGATAACACGAGATAAGCTACAGGGTGTCAAAGTTGACTACCTCGAGTATGTAAAAGTTAAAAAAAATCGTAACTTGTACAAATGAAGTCCGATTTTAAAGATTTTTATATTTCTGGAAAGTGATTGGCAAGATAAAGAAAAAATAAGCTCACTCATCTATGTTATCTCTTACAGTTAAAAAGATATTTACGCTTGAATTTTGAATTTTTGATTTTTTGGATCGACTTTCTTTCGTTTTTCGGGAATAAGTCTGGAGATATATGAGGTAAAAATTTTTTAAAAATATTCTGTAATTTGCTACATATTTCAAAATAATATGCTGAAAGAATTTTTGGATTATCTCAATTTGTCTAGACGTGAAAAATAGTCAAAGTCAGCACTCTGAAATTGGCATGAAAAATGGCTTTTTTTTTACAAAAATATAGTACAATTCATTCACTTTTTTCTCAAAGTTCCGTTAATAAAAAAATTTTTTCCTTATTAATTTCAAAAGATAAGGCGTCATAAATGGTTAATAAAGAAATTTTGAATTGATTTAATTTTGCATGTAGATCCAGCATTGGCCAAAAATTGTCAATTTTAAAAAATAGTTTCATTTTTATCGATTAATAAAAAAAATGTCACGCGAGCTTTTTTAAATTTGGTACCCATATTTTTTATAGAAATAGATTTAGAATGATTTAACACTAAACTGCTTCCCGCCCGGCCAAAAACGAATACAGGAGTGGAGATTTTATGTTAAAAGTCAGTTTTTTTAACGACTATTTTTAAAAGCATATTAAAAGCATATTAGCATAATATTTTTAATATTATTTCTTATGTAATGTATAAAACACAAATCAAGCTTTCATTCCTAAAAAAATCAAAAATATAGCTCCAATAACCTATTTTTGGTAATTTTTCAAATATAATTTTTTTTTTTTTTAAATAGCTGAAAATCCAAAAAAAAATTATTTTTTTAATACAACTCCACTAATTTTGCAAATACTTTAAAAATGTTAAAAGAATATAACAATAAACTTATTTACCAATTCAACGATATATAAAACATTGATATAGGTTATTTAATAATAGTAATATAATGGCCTCAAAACTACCAAGTCACGTCAAAAGTTGCAAAATTCACTATTTTGTTCCGTATTTCCATATGTGTGTATACGTAACATTTTAGTTTTCTAATGTATTATGTAGGTATATATTTGTTATTATAAAGTAGTAAATTCTTTATTTGAGTAATGTTTATTTAATTTGTTCTACATATTTACATACTTATTATACATATATCCCGTATATTTATTTTATTAAGAATATATTATCGAAGATATTATTAGAGATTTTCTTGAAAATAATCAGAAACATCAAACGTTAGCAAATTTTTAACTTCCTTAGCTTCGGAATCCTCTTTTTCTATTTCAAGAGTGATTTTTGGTAGCCATCGTGTTCTTATAGAATATATAACTGGATCTGATGATATTAATAAATATTCCATTAAGTCCATATTTTGCGCTATTTTCGAACATTTTCGGGTATTGAAGAGTCGGAAATGTTTAACATCTTTATTTCGGGCTTCCTGTGCTTCCTCTGTTAGCTCTCCCAATGGCAAAATACAAATTGAATTCTAATTGAATTCTTTTCTTCTCCTCTTTTCGTAATTCGTGAAGTTCCAAATTGTTTTTTACTGTAGCATTTTCCTGCCCGGGAATATTTCTGTACTTCATATCATATACAAGATGTAAGCAGAACTCCAAAAATCTTATCCTTGCGTGGAGTGGTGATATTCCAAATTTTAAAGAATTTTTATTAGCAAGGACTTCAGAATTATCCTGAAATTGTGAACTTATTTTTCCACAAATATTACATTTCCATGTAGATGTTGTATCTGTTATAACGTTTGCAACTTTTCCATCAATCATCGTTAATTGTTGTTGAAATGTAACTTTAATAGTTCTGTTTGATACTTTTACATATATTGGGGGCAATGCTTTAATTTCTTCTTCCAATTGGTTGACAATGCTGTTTGTTGTAACCGTAGTTTCTTTTGTGTAATCGAAAAGGATTGAACGGCACAAAAATTTGGAACCTGGAGTTAAATTTATCCATATAACATCAAAAAGCGAGTCATTTGTTGTCGATGAGGAAGGCTTATTTAAGCGCATTCGAAGTGGTACCAGAGACGCTATAAACAGCGAGGAATAATTATTTCCAGAATTACTTCTATCCGAAAATCCTGATGTTCCATCGCAGCCCCATTTGAATATTAAAATAAGTTCAGAGTCTTTGCATTTTTCAATGTTATCATTGCTGAAGGTAGATATAATTCTAGAGGCAGTATTTTCAAGTAATTGCAATATATTAACTTTAGCACTTTTAACAGAAGCATTAACCGGGTGCTCCATAGGCTGTAAAATATTACTTTTCGCTTCTCTCACTTATTTGCTACTGGGAAAGATATCATATCCTTTTTCGCTAACAGATTTCCTCAAAATCTCGTATTGGTTTCTTGATAATCCTAAATTTAATATTAGAGCTAAAGCATCTTCAGAGGTAAAGGACGATGTTGATTTCGGTGTCACTATGCTTTGGATTATCCGATGTAATCGATTGGGAGAAGCTGTTGGTAACACATCTATAACTTTTTCTACTTCCTTTGGTTGCGTACGTGTTACTAAAGCTTTAAATGTATCTTTTATTTCGACATTCGTATGTGAATTTAGAATAGATTCCTGTTTGGTCCTCTTTGTTCTTAGCTGAACTTCATCGTAACTTTTTTTGGGCCGACCCTTTTTCTGCTTTCCGATGAAAATTGGTATTTCTCCCTCCAACCACTCTTCATTTATCTTCTTGAACTTTGGTATTGACCAATCTGAAGCTTGCACCCTTTTCTCGTATGATTTATAAAAATTTTCGAGCTTTAAACTGTCTTCTGCAGTAAGAGTTAAACCAAAAGATACTACTGTATCAATGAGTTTTCTTATTTTTTCTGGACGATTTATAATATCAGATAGATTATCCCAGATTACTTTGCAAAATAGAAAAGTGTTAATGCAATCTCCATAATGGCAAATTCACTAATAAATCTGCATATTTATAAGGATACTTATATATAGAAAAAGAATATTTATATCAGGTAAATGGTGACAGGCAAAAATGAATTAAAAAATTTAAATTTTTGCTCAAAACCCCCAGTTTCATTCAGTTTATTTTTATGACCTGTAGTGTTTAACAGGTACGTCAAAAAATGTAGCTATGCGATTGTAAAAAAATCATTTTTGTTATAATACATTAATTAAGTAGCTAGGTAAATTATTTAAAAACTTAAAAAAATGTAAAAAAAACGAAGGAAAATATATTTATTTATGTACTTAGGTAATTTTAAAAACCTTTTCAGTAGAAAAAAATTATGAACACTTTAAATAAATTCATTAATAAATATTATTATCTCGTAACAAAAATAAGCAATGAAGTTGAGTGTTACGTATACACACATATGGAAATACGGAACAAAATAGTGAATTTTGCAAGTTTTGATGTGACTTAGTAGTTTTGAGGCCATTATATTACTATTATTAAATGATTTATATCAACATTTTATATATCGTTGAATTGGTAAATAAGTCTATTTTTATATTCTTTTAACATCTTTAAAGTATTTGCAAAATTAGTGGAGTTGTATTAAAAAAATTAAATTTTTTTGGATTTTCAGCTAAAACAAAATTTATTTTTGAAAAATTACCAAAAATAGGTTATTGGAGCTATTTTATTGATTTTTTTAGAAATGAAAGCTTGATTTGTGTTTTATACATTACATAAGAAATGATCTATTATGCTAATATGCTTTTAATATGCTTTTAAAAATAGTCGTTAAAAAAACTGACTTTTAACATAAAATCTCCACTCCTGCATTCGTTTTTGGCCGGGCGGGAAGCAGTTTAGTGTTAAATCATTCTAAATCTATTTCTATAAAAAATATGGGTACCAAATTTAAAAAAGCTCGCGTGACATTTTTTTTTATTAATCGATAAAAATGAAACTATTTTTTAAAATTGACAATTTTCGGCCAATGCTGGATGTAGGGTGCAAACTTAAATCAATTCAAAATTTCTTTATTAACCATTTATGACGCCTTATCTTTTGAAATTAATAAGGAAAAAATTTTTTTATTAACGGAACTTTGAGAAAAAAGTGAATGAATTGTACTATATTTTTGTAAAAAAATATCCATTTTTCATGCCAATTTCAGAGTGCTGACTTTGACTATTTTTCACGTCTAGACAAATTGAGATAATCCAAAAATTCTTTCAGCATATTATTTTGAAGTATGTAGCAAATTACAGAATATTTTTTTACTTCATATATCTCCGGACCTATTCCCGAAAAACGAAAGAAAGTCGAGCCAAAAAATCAAAAATTCAAAATTCAAGCGTAAATATCTTTTTAACTGTAAGAGATAACTTAGATGAGTAAGCTTATTTTTTCTTTATCTTGCCAAGCACTTTCCAGAAATATAAAAATCGTTAAAATCGGACTTCATTTGTACAAGTTACGATTTTTTTTAACTTTTACATACTCGAGGTAGTCAACTTTGACACCCTGTAGCTTATCTCGTGTTATCACAGGGTGACTACAAGATGATTTTTCTGAAAGCTTAGGTCCTCCTCTACAACTCTTCCATACATTTCAATTTGATCCGAGCAGTAGTTTAGGAGATTCAGATTTATTACCAAAAAATTTGTGTTTGACCCCACTGTGTGGTGGTCAACATAATTTGATTGATTTTTCCTTTTTTTCGAAATATAAAAATTGCTTAAATTAACATATGCTTTTTTTCATATTTCCAACTTTAAAATTCATAATTGAACTTAATATTCTTTTTTGAAATATGTAGTTTTTTAAGATATAAATTTTATTTTCATAGTATTTTGGAAATGGAATAAGTACATAATTCAAAATTCCATCTTGGGAAAAATGTATAACTTGAGATATTATTTAAACAAAAATATTAATTTTATAAAGGGAAAAACAACACCATTACTTTTTTCTATATTTTTCGATATTCAATATACATGTTGGTTTGAAACAGATAGCAAATAATTTTCGTATGAACTGGGGATATATTTACACGGTAGATAATTCAAAATTATATACCTACGACCTTTAATTTCGATTTAAAACGGTCTCCTGAAAAGTAATAAAAATCAATTACGTAGTTTTTTTTGCCATAGATATATTCTTATACTAACATAAACCCAAATTACAAATTACTTTCAGGTATCTGACATTTTAAACCTACCTGTTGAAGCTACTTTGGGTACGCTCAATTCAATGGTGGCAACCGTTTTTCGAAATTAGCGCTCGTATTCGCTATATTTGGGTTTAAGCTTTATTAACGAAGTTGCACAAATAATAGAAAATTATAAATATAAGGGACATTATCTATGTAAACTAAACAATAAATTGATTGAATATGTATACTCCAATTGTAAATTAAATCAATTTCCGGCCGATTTTTAATATATTTATATTTTTGTTTGAAAAGTTGCTCATTGGTAATACTAAGTAGTTTACTTGCGGAATTTTAGTAATATTTTTTGTTAATTTTAACTTTTATAATTTAGCGTTTAAAATATATTTGATAATATGAGTTCATGATCCTATATTTCAATGAATCTAATTTGAAATTTAAAAACTAAATTATTAAACTTATGCATAACTAAATATCTCAGAAACGATCGCTAACTTTTAAAAATAGTTAACATCATTAAATTCAGTGTTGTCGACTTAGTTTTACTAAATGGGGCCATCATTAAAAAAACAAAATTTTTGAGCACAGTGTTATTACTAAACACAACTTAAGCGATAAATTTCATCAGTTCCTTTATTTTCCTTCCGGCAAAAAATATCATGTCGAAATTTTCAAAAAATGGTTTGTAACAAATGATGTTAGTATCATGGAATCACTAATATCCAATTTAGACCTAACCTGAATCTAGACTGAAGTAACAAAAATTACGCAAATGATAAAAATTACAAGAAAGGGTACATAAAAAACATATAAAGGCTTAACTAAAAAATCCTCCAAATATCGGATTCTTTTAAATTTTAGTGATTTTCTTTAAGATTTTTCACTAAATAAGGTAATTATAATAATTATAGAAAATAAACAAATTAAAAATTTTTTTTTTTTTAAATAACATTTAATAGGCATTACGAATTTTCAATGGTTAAAATTAGAAATATATTAATTTGGGTTGGTAAACATTTTGTATTTTATTCGAGAAAATTTTGAAAGTAATTAATTAATACTTTATATATTAATAAAAAATATTTTATATTTTTTGTAAGAAGTATAACTATTCTAAGTTCAAATATGTGTATTTTGCAGGGGTGTACAAACTTATGGTGCTGTTGATTATTTTTTTGAGGCACTAGCTGCCAAACACTATACAAAAAAATTAATTTTTCTCTCCAAACAGATGCTAAAAATGTCAAACTACATATACAAAAAACAAACTCCATATATAAAAAAATTTTAACAAAAATTTTCTGCGAATTGCCACCGCCTAACAAAAATGTACCTTGATTAGAACTTTAACAATGAATTTGACAATCATACAAAGCGATTTAAATTTTTTTTATTACTTTTGGGGTTTGCAACCATTTGATAGTTGTTACAAAAAAAAAAAAAAAAAAAAAAAAAGTGGGATCATCCATATAAATTTTTATTTTTTATTTTTTTCGTCAGTGTAATTTTCATTGTTTTGTAATTTTTGTGACTTACACAGAAAAAATAATGAATAGATTTTTTTTTTTAATTTAATGAAAAATATATTTCAAAAATCTCGCAATTTTGAGCTTATAACTATGACGTAAGTACTAATAAATATTTCCATGGACCAACATTGCCTATTTCAAGGAAAAGCTATTAACTTTTTTGCCAAATGTACTAGAAACGTTTATTTTAAATTTTTAGTTGGTAAAGTAGTAGCTGTTCTACAGCATACTTTTTTATACTTTATAATTCGTACATGTATATGTTTATTTAAAAACTAAGTTTCTTTGACTTTTTTATTTTAATTATTTATTAAAATTGTAATTAAATATTTTAAGTTCTAATATGTCGATTGAAATAGAAAACATTAAAAATTTTATTTTGCATAAAATAATAACCTCTAAAATTGGCGATACTGCCAGGAGCACATAACATTTTTAACTGAAAGCGAAAATTACTTACTTCATAAAAGAATTAAACAATTTTGAAGATTGTGTTAATTTCATTTATATACAAAGATCAAAAAAAAAAAAAAATAATAATAATAAAAAAAGATTTAAGAAAAGAAGATTAAGAAAAGAAAAGAAAAGAATTTTAAACAAAGTCAACAATCCAAAGTTCAAAAAAAAAAAAAAAAGAAAGATTCTAAATTTTAAAAGACAATAAGAATACCTCTGTTTAGATTTATACTCTGAATGCTAAAAGCTTCAAGATAGAAATTTATATTATTCTATTACAAACCATAATGATGTATTAAGTTTGATTCATTTGTTCTTAATTTAACCACTAAATCTCATTATTATTTTGTTACCATTGTTGTTAATTATAAATAAACAATAAATATTAAATATTATTATTTATATTGATTAATTTCAAATGTAATTTGTAAATAAGGGAATTACACAAAGTAAAACCAAGTATGAACATATTGTAACAACCTTGCCATAAGGTCTTATAATAACGGTATTTGATGTGATTTAAAATCCAAATCCTGGAAATGCATATGAACATTAAGAAAATATTTTAATAGAAAGACATTCCATAAGTGAGCATAAAAAATTAGATAAAGTTCTATCTGATTCACAAATAGGAGATCGTAAGCCATCCGAATTCTATCGGTCATTAGCTATATTAGCTGGAACAAATTTTAGAAGAAATGTGGTTGAGAAAATTACCGAAAAATTTAAATATCTCTTTAATAAGTTAAAGAATTGTGAACAACCTTGCTCTTACAAACAGAAAGATATGGAAAACTAAATAAATCCATTGTCGGGACGACAGACAATGATAACTTAAGTTTATCAACACGTCTCCTATTCATATTCGATAAGACTAACAAATTAAAATTTTTAATAGGTAGTGGAGATGTTATATCCGTTCTACCTTCTTTAAAATTTAAAGCGAATAATAAATTATTGGACATTGTTTTAACAGCTGCAAATAGAACTTTAATCTCAAATATTGAGAAACTAATTATAGGTGCACATTTTCTGCACAAATATGGACTTCTAGTAGATAGCCGAAATAAAAACTAATACATCAATTAATACAATTAATACATTTTCGAATTATTGTAGTATTCCTTTACCAAATTTATTACTACAATATCCTTCATTGATTTCAGAACCTGACCACTCTAAACCAGTTAAGCATTCGACGGTACACAGAATTGAAACGAACGGAATTTCACCTTACACTAAACCTCGTCGTGTAGATCTAATCAAATATAAAACTACAAAGTCCGAATTTTCTTGTTCAATCTGGTATATACCGTCGAAATCTCCTTTTACTTCGGCATTACATTTAGTACCAAAACAAGAGCCCAATGATTGGCGACCATATGATGACTTTAGACGGTTGAACTTTATTACAATTCCCGACATGAGAAATAAAAAATTATTTTCAAAACTAGACTTATGTAGTTCGAGCGTACCATCAAATTCCAATGACGGAAGAAGACATTTATAAAACTTAAAACACTACACCATTTGGAATATTTAAGTTCGTTCGCATGCCATTTGGATTGAGAAACACAGACGTTTGAAAGATTTATAAATGAAGTACTTATTGGTTTAGATTTTGTTTTTGTTTACATCGATGGGCATTAAACCATGTGAAGATAAAGTATTAGCTATATGCGATAATGAAAAACCTAAGTCAGATAAACATATACAAAAATTCATGGGCATGGTAAATTAATACCACAGATATATATATATATATATATATATATATATATATATATATATATTGACCTAAATATTAAACATTTTCGACACATAAGACAGAAAGAAGTCACAGGCAAACAAGATATCTTGAATACATGTATATCACAATTCACGAGTGATATTCAACATAAACATGGGAAAACAAATTTAGTAGCCAATACATTATCAATCGCTTTTCAGATAAACATTTTAACGAATATCGATCTGAATATTAAAATATTATTTAAAGAACAACAAGAAGCTCTTGAACTTAAGGATTTAATTAAAATTGCTACTAATCAACTTAACTTAAAGCTAATTAAGATTCCCTGCTTTAATATTGAATTATGGTGCGAAGTTTCCTTACTTAAACAATCCACGACCTTTTGTACCCAACAAATTGCAAAAAGTTGTATTCAAGAAATTACATTTCATATCAAATCCTGGCATAAGAGCAACAAGAAAATTTCTTTCTATTCGTTTTTTTTTTTTTTTGCTAAAGATGAATAAAGAAACTAATATATGAGCAAAAGAATGTTTCAAAGTCAAAGATTATAAGACATACAAAATTGACATAGTAGGTCCATCACCACCGTCCCGTGGACATAGATATATATTGACCACTATAGATAGATACACAAGATGGCCCGAAGCGTATCCAATAGCAGATATTACAGCTACAACTATAGCCGAAAGATTTCTTAGTAATAATATATTTTAATAATTATGTTAGTAGTAGTGGTAAATATTACAAGTGATCGAGGAACTCAATTCACATCAAAACTATCTCGTAAGTCACAGGATAACTACTTCTTCATTTCATCCACAAGCGAATGGATTAGTAAAAAGATTTCATCGGCAATTAAAAACGTCCGTTTTAGCTAGTGATCAATCTAAGAACTGGTATGAAATACTTCCGATAACACTTCTTGGTTTAAGATCTGTTTCTAAAGAGGATATACCATCTACACCTGCAAAACTGGTATATGGAAAAAATTTACGTTTTTCAGGAGAGATTGTAATTCCAAATAATGAGAATATCTTTTCAGATTTTATTACAAATTTAAAGAAATATTTCAAAAATGTTCACTGAAACTGAAAGTTCAAACTCAAGAGTTTATGTTCCTAACGAACTTTCTAGTTGCAAATATGCACTTGTAAGAGTTGAACAGAAGCGGTCATTGCAACAACCGTATCAAGGACCATACAGAATAATTGAAAAACAAAAAATTTTTTTTAAACTTAAAATCGAAGGAAACATTAAGACAATTCTAATTGACAGAGTAAAACCCGCCTTTATAGAACAAGTCCAAGACAAGAACAACAACAAAAATTAAAAAATATGTTACATTCAATCTAATAAATAAAAACAAAATCTATTTTTTTTTACACTTTATAATTCATACTTGTAAATGTTTATTTAAAAACTAAGTTTCTTTGATTTTTTTTTTTATTTTAATTAATTAAATAAAAATTTTATTTCTGATAGGAGTTCTGATATGTCTATTGAAATCGGAAACATTAAAAATCTTATTTTACATAAAAAACTATATCGTTTTACTTAATAAAATAACCTATTCCAACATTTTTGAAATTTGTTTAACAAAATTGTAAAAAGTTTGAAATTGGAGTTTTGCAAGAGCCTTAAAAAATCAAAATATTTTAACCAAGCAAGGAAAGGGGTTTGAATTAACCTGCATAAACAAGAATATACTTTTCAGTTAACATTTAAATAAAAATAGCATTTTATTTTAACTTTTCTCAAAAAATTTAAAAAAAAACAAAAAATGTTTGTACACAAATTAAACAAGTAGTCCAAGACACTTTAATGGTCTGAGGAATTCTTAATAATCAGGGCAATAAAAAGCATGCTCTAAAAAGTATTTTATGCACATAAAAAATGCTCTTAAAATCGGAAAATGTGTCATTAAAATTAAAAAATATACTCTTAGAATATTATATTTTCTGACTGAATTATAACTATATAATATTCATGCTAAAAAAAACTTAATTTTTATTATCAATTCCTAAAAAATAGTTTCTTTTTGTACTTAAAACATTCGAAGCTAATGTATTATACATTATATCAGGAAATAACAAAAATTCTATAAATTTATAAAATGAAAATTATTAGGGAATCGGATTTGAGAGTAAAAAGTATGCAATATTATGCTTCTTAGTGTAATATGCTCCGAAGTATAAAATATGTAAAAATATTTTATTTAAATATATCTTTACCACCCTTGAGTCATAATTTAGATCTAAAACCTCTTTTATAATTTGTTGTACGCGTCCAGTTATTAAAAAACCATAATTTCACCATTATTCTAAATATGTCCTTAAATCCCGCTAATCGGCAATTGATCATGGAAACAAAAATTTTTCCCAGATTATTTTTAATTTGCAATAGTGCTATGATATGCCTTCTTTGCAAACACTACTTTGCGAGCTTTAATATAAATAATGAGTCATACTTTAATGATTCCAGTACTTGACATGCTGATGATACGTTTTTGCAATAAATTTAACTATAAAATAAAAAAAATATACTTTTTAATATCTAAGCGTCTTAATACTCCTCAATTAAAGTTAATTTTAACTTTAATTGGTTAAAAAATTCAAACTGTGAACTTCATAACAGTCTGTTGAGTAAAAAAATAAATTTGCACATATAATTATTTTCTATTAAAATTTAGCCAATGATTTGTCCGTTATAATGGTACTGCGAGTAAAATGCCAAGAGGAATATAACATTTTCCAAATAGGGACAATAGATAAAAATGGAAAAATTGCAGACCTAAAATGTGTTTATCACTTTTGGAATATATATTAACCAGAAAACAAAAATTTTTCACTAAATTTGAGAGTACCACTCCCCCTGCTCCGAACGAAAAATAAGATATATTTGAATTTAGGGATAAACAGGATAACGCTGTGAAAATTTTAAATAAATCAGTCCAGCCATTTGAGAGTTTTATAAAAGTTAGGATAAAATTTAGGCGCGACATGCGATAAAGATCCAACATAGCCCACAACATTCTCCAGTGCTTCGTTCATAACGTGCAAAATAGAAAAAATGCCTTTTTTAAAGTCTAACAATCCATGTTAGACTTTATTATTGATGACATATCTATGGCAAAAAGGAAAAATTACATAATTGATTTTTATTACTTTTCAGGAGACCGTTCTTAAACTATCACACAGTAAACAATTTTGAATTATCTACCGTGTAAATATATCCGCCAGTCGTACGAAAATTATTTTGTATATTTTTGAAACCGATATGTATACTGACTATCGGAAACTATAGCAAAAAAGTGATGGCTTTGTTTTTCACATTATAGATTAATATACTGTTTAAATAAAAATGGAATTTTAAAACACATCTTGAATATGTTGAATTATGTACTTATTCCATTTTCACAATACTATGAACATAAAATTTACAGCTATATATTTCAAATTAGTATATTAATTTCAATCATGAATTTTCAAATAGGAAATATGAAGAAAAGCATATATTAATTTACACAATTTTTTCATTTCGAAAAAAGTAAAATCAAACAAATTATGTTGTTATGCAGACCACTATCTCTTAAAGCCATGGACAGATTTTTGTAAAAAAATTTACACAATACGTAAAATGAAACACAACAGTTCTAAAAATTAAGAAAATGGAAAACGATATAACTTAAATTATGTAGTTATAACCATTCAATGATACCAAAATGTGCACATTTTCATTCAGCAAAATGTGCACATTTTCCTACATTTCTATGGTCTATGTTTGCTGCCGCATTCTATATACATAAGTGCACAGATGCATGTTTATTTTTTATAATTTTGTGCAACTTTTGAACCGTTAAACATATTTCAATGAAATTTCACATAGCTATTGCTGAGGAATTTTCTAGCTGTTTTGGAGGAGGACAAATTTCTAGCTGGGGGAGGGTTAATTATTTCTTATTTGACTTTATTTATTGCCAAAAAGAAATTAACATAATTACTAAAATGTGAATGAAGTTCTGTGCAAATATTGGGATTTCTTTAATGAAATTTTTATCCATTATTAAAAGAACACCTGAGTTACGGGTATTTTTTTCAACTTTTTTTTAATAAAATTTAATGTATTCAAGTCATTATATTCATTATATTAAAGAACGAATATATGATGAATATAATGAATATATGACATTCCCTAGAACAGGTAATTAGTAGATATATTTTTAGAACATGTACTATACCTGTGGAATTTTACAAAAATAATTTTATAATAGCTAGAAAACGTTCTTCAGTATATAAATAAACTCTTTTGTTATATTTACATTATTAACATTTTTATCACAATGACAGTGAAATATAAAGCTTCGTACTGCGTTCTTTGGGAAATGCCTAAAAGCAATAGAGCTGTATATATAACTACATTAACATATTTTGTTGAAGCGCAAACGGATTCAACAATTGTTATTGGAGAATTGGATAAATTTAACAATTTTTTCAAATTATTTGAAACAAAAAATGAAGTTTTGATTGAAGTATGGCACCTGATTGGAAAACATCATGTGCCATACTTCAGGACTACCAAAATACTGTCGGAAATACTGTCCACACAATCCGAGTCTGAAGCCAAAGATTAGTTTAAGGCTGTGCTGCGAAGACAAAAACTACTGAAGCAGCAAAAAATAGAGGAGATCCTTTCTGATGCATCCCCAAGTCGTTTTAAGCGGATGATAAAAAGTATTCAAGGCTTCTCTCAACATTTTCGAAAAACGAGGCATTGGAACTCAATAAATTGGATCTGACTTTACTAAACAAATATGGTATTTGATTGATTGTCGACACTATTAGAATACAAACAAACGTAATAAAGAGAAAGTTCTACAGACTACAAAATTGTTTTTATGGCATCGCTGGTTCCACTTCGCTTAAGAAATGATTCGAATGAACCATCTACGTCAACCAATGCTACCAAATATGTTTGGAAAAACCCAACTCCAGGATTAAAGGTATATTGCAGACGAATAAGTTTTCAATATATACCCTCAAAAAATAAATTTGTACTTAAATTAATCCTGAGCGGTGACAAAAGTGCAGTAAGTACAGATTTTCCTAAAACCATTTTGAAATGAGTTAATCAAAAATTTTTCTTGTTTGTAGAAATCTTGGCTTGATCTAAGACTAAGTCTGTACTTAAAGTGAGCATAAGTAGGATTGACTTCAGAATAATAGGAACACAATTAATATCAAAATGTACTTGATTTAAGAAACACAGATATTGTATGAATCCTAATTGCAATAGATTAGAGCATAGTTTAATATCGAATTCTTATTTAAATCGATCCATGAAGCGCTTGCTTTTTGAATTTTCATACTTACTTTATATATATATATATATATATATATATATATATATATATATATATATATATAAGCAATATTTATTTTACTTCATAAAAAACGGAAAAAAAATTAAAATTTTGAAAGTAAATAAAAACAAATTTTAAAAAATGCATTCAAATTAATTAATTCCTCATCTTGAGGAATTTCTTATTAATTCTTAAGTCTTTGACGTAAAAAACATATATTTTTTATAAGTTTTATTTATATATTGATCTACATTTTTTTTAAGGCCTCACAATATGTATTTAAATCTTAAAACTAAAGTTTAATTCATCTCTAGCGACAGCAAAGCTAGGTGAATACATGGTCTTCCTAATAACGGGATGGAAAATTGGCTCTACGGAGCTTTGAATTTCTCTGGACCTGAGCAAGAAATTTTGCAAGTGGGTTGGGGTGAGTCTGTAGTTTGCTAATGCATTTTCCTCTGAGCTCCCTAAACTCGTCTTTTACCTCTAAGTTTTTATACAGAATGACTTTATAGTCAAGCCTTAATTTTGATTGACTATTGTTTAGCCAGTGAAGACTAGAGACTCCTAACTTTATATGAAGTCTCTTGGCTTCTATATGACGACGCCATGTTAGTCGCCTATCTAAATGAATACCAAGGTATCTAATGGGGTATATCTATACCATTAAGTTTAACAACAGGGCAATACGAGCCCAGGTATCGTCCGCATTTCTTAAAGGAATTTGTGCATCTAACGGTAGCTTTACATCTTTCGCTGTCCTCCATAGGAAAAAATTAAGCTTTTAATAAATTTTTATTTTTGCGATCCTCTACTAGAAGACTTCTACTAGAAGGGCTCTCTTAGCTTTTTACTTACTATGGAAGAAGTTTTTCAATATCAGAATTGGAAATATGTTTATTATTTTTCTTAAAAGTTTGAATATTTGAATGTTGCATGACTGAAGCAATTAACGACGGAAAGTCAATGACGCTTTTACTTATATCTTCCTCACACTGTAGATATGGAATTGGGGTGGATATGACTACTAATATATTTTCTATATTTTAAAAATTTTTCCTATAGAAAGTATTCATAGAATAAATTAGTTAGTACTTCCATAACATGTTACTATTATGGGAGAATGGTCAGAAGTTATGTCATATGAAATTTCTTTGGTTATTGAATTTCGGCTTATATTTCTAGATATGGCATAGTCTATCAGATGAATCATTTTTCTAAGATCAGCTGGCCAGTATGTTGGATGTCTAGGGGACACGAAACCCATTAGTATAAATATATATATATATATTTATATATATATATAAAGTTGTCTACCTCTAGGACTCATCAATCGGGAATCCCAGCCTGTGTGTTTTGCATTATATTCGCCACATGCCAGGAAATGATCTCCCACTATATTAAAGAATTCTATTAAAGAATTCTTCAAATTTCTCCTTCGTCATTGAAAATCGTGGTGGGCAATAAACCGAGCTTAAGACTAAGTAACATGAGAAACATTAGAGGTGAATAGATGTTGCCTGCAAGTAATATTTGAGAATTCATCTAGGGAATAATATCGTATTCGATTCCCAATTAGTATACCAGTACCACCATGTGCTTTACCATCTGGATAATTTGTGAAATTTAAAAAATAACCTGCAATATAAAAATTGTATCTGTTGGTGAGATGAGTCTCTGGGACAATATCAATATTTTGCTTTTCCGGAAATTATGCTATTTCCCGTTTTTGTTGGTTTAAACCATTTGCATTCCAGAAACATACTCTCAAATAACTAATTTTTTCGTTAAGACGATTTGAATCATTTGGTTCTGCACTCTTAAAAGTTCCTGTGTTCTTGTAATCTTGGGGACATTAGGCTGTTGGAAGCAAATTTTTAAAACATTGGCATAGCAGCTATTTCCAAGATTGGCTATACTCGACTGATTATTTTACAAATTTGGCTTAACTGGACTAATATCCTCATTACTAACGTTAGTTCCAGAGTTAATTGGATTAGTATCTCTTAATCTTTTCAATAATTCTTTATAAACTGGGCACCCGCGGTAATTAGCTGAACACTAGAAACACTATCTTGTGCAAGTGTGAATTTTTTATTGGCTCTCTATTTCCGTAAATAATTTAAGTAATTATTTAAGCAGTATTTATTTCCGGATATCTGTTGAATATATCAAGCTAAGTCAGTATTTAAAACTTTTATTGTCATTATTAGAGCAAGTTTAAATATGCACGAAAAAAATTAAAATTAGCGCTTGAAAAAGTACAAAAAAATGGGATAATATAAAAATGTGAAAAATTACATTTTTGGGAATTTACATTAGTTTTTTTGGGAATTCAGGAAAACCCTAACCCTGATTGAAATTTGGTTAACGTGCATTTATTTATACTAATAAGATCCACATTTCCTGAAAATTTCATTAAGATATATTTATAAACAAATATGTTATTACAATTAAATAAATTGTATTTTCTTTCGTTTGGTGTATTTCTAAATAGCGAAAGAAATTTTAAAAATATGTATTCGAAGTTAAACTTATCCTTTAGTATATAAAATTTTCGATCTTTTGCAAAAAGATTCAAGTCAATATCATGCCTCATTTCAGAAATATGCGCCTTTAAACTTTTATATTTCCAATTTATTGTATATATGACTACATTTTTACAAACTTGCAACTTTTGCCTTTAGCTTTGCGTAAATAATTACTGAGAAAATTATGAATATTTCCGTATACTTTTAATAATATCTATACACAAAATATTTTTATAAAAATAATTAATAAAAATTTTTTATTTTTAATAGCGTTGCCACATTTCCCAAATTTAAGTAAATCTTTATCCTTTTCTAAGCATTCATATATTTCAATTAATGAATTTAAAATAACAAAATAAACAAAAAAATTCTATTTTAACCTAATCAATAAGTATTTTATTAGTTTACATTTATGGAGTTTACCTAAATTTAACAAATGTATTTTTCTATTGGTGATGGTTAAAAATTTATATATTTAAGATCTAGTGGCAATGTACAGGTATTCTTTCCGTGACAATGCACAGGTAATATCTTTTCCGGTGTTACCTAACAGCAACATATTGACTCTTTCAGGTATTTTACCTATTAAAAATGCACAGAATACCTGTAAATATATATACCTGTGCGATATATCTAATAGATATATATAAATGCGCAGCTAATCCTTATCAACATCATAACAATGTTGATTATCATGGTGATTACATTGAAACATGAACAATTGTGTTGTGTTCTGTGGAGTTCATCTAAAAATGATCTTAATCGTTTAGAAGCTATAGTGGAATTCATAAAAACTACATATCATGCAAAAGTCGACGTCATTGGTAAATCTCAGATATAGAGCTTTTTAAAGTTGCATGACGTAAAAATTAAGTCCTTGAATCAGCATACTAACAGATTAAAAATCAAACATTCCGATTGGATGGATACTGATATAGAAATATCGTCTTCAAAATATCAACTGAAGCACCCTGAAAGACATATGATGATTTAAGTACAAGATCTAAGAAGAACAGACAGGCCCATAAGCTTTCTATAATTTCGAATGAAGAAGTTTCTGTTACATTCAGAGCAATGTTAAAAAAGGAGAAGCAACCTAAGAGTGCAATTAATATTGCTGAAATACTGCATCACCAAAACGTCTTAAACGGATTGCCGAAAGTGTACCTACTCCAACAACACAATTCAATTTTACAGAGGAAGAAGCAATTGCTTTAATTCTTGAACTGGACCTCAGTCGATACAAATATCAAATTTTAAGAAAAGATCTGCTTGAAAAGGGACACTCAATTCTATATTCATATAAGGATATTCAAGAGAAAAAGCAAACTATTTTACCATCTATTTCTTTTACCGAAAAGGAAGCAATCTTCATCAAAGTGTAAAAACTCATTTGAAGATATATGGCTTAACACCACTCCAGGATCAAAACATTTTTGCAGACCCATTTGGTTCGAATACTCAAGGGAGTCGAAGATAACAACAAAGGATTTAGTGGAATATATTAAAGATGAAATAAATGTTTTACAACCTCTTTCAATAACCATAAACCAATACACATTCGACATATCTTTTCAACTTAGTCTAACAATGATTGATGGAAAGGTTAGTAATGCCATTACGGAAACATCTTCTTTTTGGAAATGCTCACTATGTGATGAGACAAAATCACAATTTTCGGATATTGGTAGAGCAAGGAGTATTAATGAAGAATTTCTGTCTTTCAGAATATCTCCACTTCACGCCAGAATACCGCTCATGGAGCATTTTCTGCACATAGCATATGAATTAAAGTATAGAAGTGTGCCAGAAAATTTAACAAAACCTACCAGAAACAACGAGGATTTAAAAACACTTAAAATATCTGAGAAAAGTAGAATCCAGGATGAATTCAGAGAAGAGAAGAGACGGGATTAAACATCGACAAACCTCTGCCGATTGGTGGTAGTACAAATGACGGAAATACAGCAAGAAGGTTTTTCGGAAATTTCGAAGCTACATCAAAAATAACTGGTATTAGTAAAGAGTTACTTGAAAGGACTAACATACTATTAATGGCAATTAATAGTAAGCATAAAATTAACTCTGCTCGATTTGGAGAATGTGCAACAGAAATATCTAAACTACTTGTTTCTCTATATCCATGGAAAGAAATGACACCAACAGTACATAAAGTATTGTGCAATGGCGAAATTATAATTGAACGAAATATTTGTAACAGATTTTGTTGAAATACAAATAATGTTATAAAATTGAACTTAAGTAATTTGAAGAAAATTAATATTTAATAAATAGGTTAATAGTTATAGCGTTTTGAACTAATTTTATTTTTCTCTAAATTTATTTTTATAATAAAAATATAATTTTTTTATATCAAATACTATTTAAATTTGTCAAATTCAATACAACCCTAAGTTTGGAAAGCACAATACAACTTTTAATTTTTTTATTACATGTAATAAATTTTACAATATGTTTATACATATTATCACATACCCACACCACACCAAAATGTTTTTGAAATAGATGTATTTTTCATTAAATTTTCTACCTTAATTATAAATAAATAAAAGCACAAACAATATATATGTACTAAAAAAAAAATTAAAGTTAAAAATTGTTTATAGTCATATTAAACTCTTTATTATAACAGCTAAGTTATGACTTAAATATTATTTATGTATATACTCACTGTAAGAGAATAAAATATAAGGGATACTTAAATCATAAGTTAGGTTTAATTATGTTACATTTATGCTCGAAGTATTAACGTAACATAAATAACATTATAAAAAAAAAAATGTTATGTTATGTTATGTTTTGACATACAATAATCATGTCTGATATCTAAAATGGTAAAGTTAGCAACACAGATTATTTACGATATTTGATATAATTAACGAGTAATTGTACTGATTGCATGTCTAAGTAAACCCGAGTTATAGAGATTAAGCTCGGCTTCCGCTCTTCCCTTTTGATTAAAATTTCTCAAAGAATAAAGTTCGTATTTAGGAAAATATTTAATATAAAGAATTAGTATAATTTACAAATAAAATTTCAAAGTTTGCTAATTAATTTAAAAGACAATTAAATATATAGATTTAATTAATTGAATCGATAATTATTCCGTAATATCCGGATTTTTCTTTTACGAATAAATGTATGAAATTGTGATTTTATTGAGCGTATGATTTGCGTAAATTATAAAGCTTTTCTGCAAAAATCATCAAAATGTACGCTTTTATGTCAATATAAAACATGTGCCACGTTGTGTAAAGTCCGAAGTCATAATTCACATAATAAGTTCATATAATTTATACTTAAAGCATCACGATAAATATTTACTTCAAATCAATTATTACATTGTTACCTACACTACTTTCTTCATCAACAACAATCAACTATTCAAATTGAATAAATCGAATACTTCAAAAGAATTACTAATTTCTTTTCTTTGGAGTGAATAAAAAGCCTTCATAACCTAAATTTTAATATCACCTATAATGACAAACTTAAATAATATACCAAAAAATTTAAGATTAAAAAAATATATATCTTTTTTTTTTTTTTTTTTTTTTCTTTATTTATTTATTAAGAAGATATTAATTTATTTGACTTAAATAAACAAAAAGTTTGATTATAATTCTAAAGTAAAATGGTCTCTAAACGAGCATCTCAAATACAATTAATAACACTGATTTCATACATATAATTTTTTATACATATATTTGGGAATACTTGATATAATATATAATATTATTTTAATTTGTTTACATGCCATGAAAAAATTATAAAAACATTACTTAAATATTTATATGTGAATGTAAAGTCAAGAAGGTTAAAAATTACGAGATGATTTAGTATTCTGCGAGCTACCAGAATTTGTTTACAGAGTTTTCTTTATCTTTAACAGAAATAGCAGTACTAAATCGACTATTGTCGTATGTTAATTGATTCTCGTAAATCATTTTATTATTTGCGCGTCTATATATATGATATAGTATTTGATACGTATTTAATATAATTGCTGTTGGTTGATCTAAAAAGTAGTAAGCATGCTCTAATGCATTTTCTTTCTTTCCTGTATTTTTCCATATATGCTGGTGATATATTGAACCATATTGGGCAACCGAATGTTAGAACCGGTCTAATAAGGGTTTGATATAACATTATTTTTGTTTTTGGTAATATGTATTTGGAATAGAATAATCTTTTGTAAACGAAAAGTGTATTCTTAGCTTTTATTAGTTGTAACTCAATATGTTTATTAAAATATAGAAATTTGTCCAGGTTTACACCAAGATATTTCACTACATCTTTGTTTGGGATTGAAATATTAGTATTGGATTTAATGCTAAATTGTTTCCATCGCATTCTAATATTATAATTACATTTGTTGACAGGTGGCCGAAATAATATTGTTTCGCATTTGTCTATATTAATTTTAAGTTTCCAATCTATAGAATATTTTTCAACAATTCTAAAATTATTCTGTAAATTATTATTAATTTTCTCTATAGTAGTATCTGCGTAATAAATTAATAAATCGTCCGCAAAAGCAATTATATTATCCATTTTACACATAAGGTCATGAAGGTATAGGTTGAAAAAAAATCCATTAAAAATAAAGAATGAGTTTGTACTTATCTTACCCATATTACATATTTTAAATGTTTTTCCGGTTAACATATTGTAAATAAGAATTCTGAAGTAGAGAGGCATGTTATATTTTTCTAATTTGTAAAAAAGACCAGGTATCCATACATTATCAAATGCTTTTTCGAAATCTATTAGACATACTCCTGTATATTGAGATCTGTTCCAGTTCCAGTAAATTTTGGAGACTAGTAAATGAATAGTATGAGTTGTGGAATGCTTAAATTTGAAACCAAATTGTTTTTCATTATAAAGTTTTTGTTTATCATAAAATTTTGTTAAATTTATGCTAACACAGACTTCAAAAACTTTGCTTATATTGGGTAAAAGGCTTATTGGTCTTAGATTTTTTAATATTCTTTGGTCTTTGTTCTTTTTTGGAATAACTACAACCTTTGAGGTTTCCCACGATTGTGGGAAATAAGAATTATTTAATATATTATTAAAAAGAGTGCAATAATCGCGTATTAATGCGATGGGAATATGTTTCAACACAATATTTGGAATTCTATCGATTCCACAAGACAATTTATTTTAAGTTTATTGAAAATATTGCATAAGGACTCAAGCGTTATGAAGTAATTGTCTGTCTGTAGATCGTTCAGTTCATTTGCTTTTTTCTCGCAGCTAAAATTAGTTATTGATAAGTGATTCTCTTCATACTCAGCTTTTGTGTCTAAAAGTCTGTTGAAAGAATCATTTATCTTTATGTGTAGTTCATTGTTTGGATCAATATTCTTTTTAGCATGAACTTGTTCGAGATACGAACCGACTAAATTAAGAATGTGATCCTCATCTTTTACAATGTATTCATTGCCCACTAATTCCAATTCATTCTTATCAATGTTTGCGTTTCTCAGTAAAAAGTCTTCATTTTGATTAATTTTAATTGTGTTAATATTCGTCGCAGCCGTTTTAAACATTTTCCTAATTTCCCTAAACATAAATTCTGAGTTTTTTGTACTATAGTTTGACATTTTATTGACAATATGTTTGTTAACTTCAATAGTGAAGTTATCGTTTATCATTTTCTTTAATAATTTTAATTTTACTTTAAGAAGATTTAGGGTGTTAGGAGTTAGATGAACCTGCATTCTATTGTGCTTTTTAATTATAGATAGAATTTTGCTTTTTTCCTGTTGTAATTTTTTTATGGTGGAATTTGTAAAAATTATAATATTATTATGTTTCTCGAACTATGGGACTGTTTTATCAATACTGGTTCTAATTTATTGTACTCCCTGGTAATATGTTATTAAGTTTTTTCCAATTTGTCTTTCTAAAATTATATTTATGATCCGACACCCTACTAAAGAATGTAATAAGGTGGTCTGCCTTATCCAAAGTTGCCGTAATCACAATTGCGTTATGATCGCTATCATATTCAATTGTTTTAAGGCAGTTAATGGTGTCGTTTTCTCCTTCGATATTTAAACGTACATCGAACATGCATAAATCAATATAAGAATTACCTCGTGGGAATGAGGGAAAGTTTGAGGCGTATAATTTGCATTTGAAGTCTATATCATTGTTAGTCATTCAGTCTTTTAAAATATTACCCTTCGTATTTTCATTCTCATTTCCCTAGTTCCTATGTATTTAAATCACCTACAATTATATAGTAATTATCTATGCTCTGCAAATTTAATGACACAAATAATTGGTGTATTTCATTTCCAAAAAATTCATTATTATTACCTGATGGGTAATAAACTGATATTATAAATAGAGTTTTATTTGAAGGTAAAGGTATGGATATTATACAACATTCTAAGCATTTAAAGTTATTTATTGTTTTGTTTCTGTAAGTTTTATATTCAATTCCGCTTTTTAAAAGAATGGCTGTTCCATCCCCTCTAATAGAATTTACTCTGTCACTACGAATCATCTCATAATTTTTAAACAAGATTTTATGTTTTGGACTTAATTTAGTTTCATTAATAAGTACACAGTCTGGATTATGTTGTTCTATGAAATTAAAAAGATCGTATCTTTTGCTTAATCTTATTAAGGAATTTACATTTATGTGAATAATTTTAAAGTTTTTAAAACATTTTTCATCCATGGTGTTGAATTATATATCTAAAATGGAGTAAATGGTGTCAATACGTGCACCTTGCAGTTGGATTTGTTTTTGTAGATTTGATAGCTGTGTAGAAACATTCTGTATTGTGTTGTTTAGATCTTCTAATAACTTGTTAATAGGTGTTGCGTTATTTTCAATAGGTAAAGTTGTACTGTTTATTTGGCTAATATTGTTAGATTTTAGCATATTTGCAAAACTAATATTGTTGTTTATAAACGCTTTAGATTTTTCGACTCTAATTTGTTTGAGCATTTCTTTTTTATTTTGCATTTTTTTTTTTGTAGTTCTTTATATTTTTCGCAACCTTTGTAGGATGCGGGATGACCGTACTTTTTACAAAGCACACAAAACAGTTTCTCCCGTTCATTTATAGGAGTTTTTAACGCGCATACAGTACTCTCTTGGTTTTGATCACATTTGGCACATCTCGTTGGCATGTAGCAGTTGGCTGCACTATGAAAAAAGTTTTGACATCGACGACATTGCGGAATTTGTGGTTTTCTTATAGGTTCCCAATGAACACATCTATGCAAAAGTGCTTTTATTGATTTAAGCTCACTTATTTTGCTATCTCCAGTTATTTGGATTAGATATATTGGAAGATCTACATCGTTTTGACTTGACTTTCTTGTTGTAAATTGTGTAACTTTAACAAATTTTAGGCTTTGATTTTCAAAATGAACTAATTCATTATAAATTTTATTAGGATCCATACTAGCATCTTAGGCCTTTTAATAAAAATGTTTTTGTTTTTTCTATTTTAGGTGTAAAGGTAAAGAAATTAACTGGTTTTTTGCAAGTATTCTTTCACTTTATCATAGTCTGTCAGTGACGTCATAAATAAAGACAGTTTTTTTATGTTGCTTTTGCTATATTCTTTTATTTTGAAATCATTAATTTTTAATCCCTCTTTTATGAATTTGATAAGCTCTTCAGCATCAATATTACAACTATTTAACGGTGGAATTCTTTTGTTTTTTATTACTTTGTCAGTTGTTGCATTTTTGTTATGGTTTTCATTATTGAGGGATTTATTAGTTGTTTGTTTATTTATATTTTCTTTATTTCTGGTTTTACATTGTTGTACGTGTTCTGCAAATTTATTTACAATATCTGCATTACATTCTTCGTTTGAGAGAACATAATAATAATTGTTTTTTAAATGTTTGGGTGCAGAGCTTAAGTCTGCACTATTTCTTCTTTTCTTTTCACTTTCGGTCGTAACTGGAGCAGATAATCTGCTCATTTTGAATTTTTAAAGAGTCCCTGTCTCTGTGTTTTTATATTTAAATATTATTTTTGTGTTTCTTTATTGTTTTTTTTTTTTGCTTTTGTAAAATACGTAATAAATTTAAATATTTCAACATAAATAACTCGCGCACACCGCTAATACGTCTGAACACTTCCATGTATTTCAGTCGACTCAAATATATATAACTTTTACCAGTTATTTGCTAAATAGTTGCCCACTGCTGTGTTTATTGTATGAGATAACTAAGCATCAAATATCACCAGTGTTTGTCATTAAAATAAACAACAAAATGTGACGTCATCATATGTATCATATAGATACATAAAGCAATACAATTGATAAGTATAATTAAATAAAAAAAAACAAAAAAAAATCTAAAGAGTAACAATTTTGTTATTCTTTTCACATTATTTTACATCAGTGCTTTTACAACTATAATAAGGTTACATATATTTAAAATGTTAGTCTGATCTATTACAGAGTTTGTATGTTGATTATTTGTAAATGTAAATGCAACAGATCAAACTGCCTATGTTAAATGTACGAATATAACATTATATATAATTTTGAATTAAATATATATTTTTTAGACTAATATAATAGCAATATTTTTAGTTTGAAAACTAGTTTATAAGTTAGAGGGTGTTAGTCAATGAATGTATATTATACGTGTATAGCTTTCTTAATTTTTTTTTTACATTTTACTTATATTAATTTTTCTGAGTTACAGTGTAATGGATGTTTTGAGCTCAAACCATCGTCAACTGTCGATAATAGAAAAGGAAGGGTAACGTAAAAGTGTAAAACTAATCTGCAAACAACGAAATACTATATCAAATTGTAAGTCATAATATACATTTATATTTAACATGCATTCGCTTTAATAATTATGAATTTATCTATATATTTAAGTATTAAAACATACAAATTCTAATTATATATTAGTTAATTAATGATTTAAAAAAAAAAGCAAAATAAAAATCTTTCGTTGATTTTGTTTAAATTAATTATTTTGAATATATTTGTTCAGAATACTTATATTTTAACTTTAAGTGGCCAATATCTAATATTTATTATTTTAGTTGAAGAGAATAAATTGTTATGAATTTTTACAATAAACATTTTTGAGTAGAAGTTATAATTTTTGGGAATGCTAAACATGGAACTGATTTTACGTAAGTTTTATTAATTTTATTTTGAAACTTTTAGGGAAGATACTAAAACAATTTTTTATTGCGAACACAAGGTATCTGATGTGTATGAGGGTAGGGATTTCAAACGATAAGTGTTCGTGGTGATAAAATCATCTATCACTCATGTATATAATATTTTATAGACATATTCCATTTTTTTTATCAATAGCCCATAGTTAGATTATTTAAATTTCTCTTAGTAATTACGTCTTGGAAGAATTAGTTTTCTCTTTTTGTTTATGTAGGACTTTAAGGTCTTGTATGGTCAAGAAACCTCCCCAATCCGACGAGTTCAGCCTATTCTAGCTTCCAAACGTCGAGCATACAGACCCAACAGAAAACATTTCACATAATTGAAATTCTAATATTTTAAGAAAATTTACTACATATTCTGCCACTTTGAGAGCTTACAGAAGAGGCGCAAGAAGCAATAAACAGAGATTTTAAGCACGTTTAATTATTCAGCTCCAGGAAATGCTCTAGAACGTCACAAAACGAGGATATTTTTAATAGCCTATTGTTATCATCAGACCCTGTACTATCATCAATGTGAAAACGTTGGATTTATTATGAGCCTTTATCAACTCAAAATACTGAAGACTTGAAGGACCTTTATTATCTTTTAGATATGTATACAGATACAACAGATTATTTTATAGAATATAAGTAGTATAAGTTTAAAATATTAGAAAAGTAATAAAAAATCGTATTAGAAATAGAATATTTATTAAGGAAGGTGATAAATACCAAAAATAATAATATTGCTTAAGTTAAAATAGATATTTTTTGTTTGTTTTGTTATTTTAAATTCATTAATAGAAATATATGAATGCTTAGAAAAGGATAAAGATTTACTTAAATTTGGGAAATGTAGCCACCCTATTAAAAATAAAAAATATTTATTAATTATTTTAATAAAAATATTTTGTGTATAGATATTACTAAAAGTATACAGAAATATTCATAATTTTCTAAATAATTATTCACGCAAAGCTAAAGGCAAAAGTTGCAAGTTTGTAAAAATATAGTCATATATACAATAAATTGGATATATAAAAGTTTAAAAGCGCATATTTCCGAAATGAGGCACGATATTGACTTGAATCTTTTTGCAAAAGATCGGAAATTATATATGCTAAAGGATAAGCTTAATTTGGAATACATATTTTTAAAATTTCTTTCGCTATTTAGAAATAAACCAAACAAAAGGCCCAATTTGGGGTTTTTGGAGAAAAGACAAATTTTTTAATTGTAATAACATATTTGTTTATAAAGATATCTTAATGAAATTTGCAGGAAGTGGATCTTATTAATGTAAATAAAAGCGTGTTAACCAAATTTCAATCAGGGGTAGGGTTTTCCTGAATACCCAAAAAAACTAATCAAAATTCCCAAAAATGGGATTTTTTCATTTTTGGCTATAGAATCCACATTTTTCCGAGGTCCCGCAAATTTTGATTTAAAACTTTTAACAACATATTGAAGATTCTTAGAATATATTCCGCTTGTCGATTCGTGCTTTGGGATTTGAGAAAATATGGTCTAAAATCAAAACTTGTTTTTTATCTTAAAGTGATCTCTGTGAAGTTACCTTTCCGAAAAGTGCAAAATTATTATATATTGCTAAAGAAAATTTTATTTCATATAAAAAAGAGTGTAGATACTTTTTCGGCTAAAAAACACAAAAAGTCGCCTTATTTGCAATTTTTAAATTCAAAATCGTTTATTTTTGGACTCGGTAAAGATATCGACTTCAATTTTTTTTATTTAATAGATAATTTTGTTCTTTAACTAGATAGGAAAAAAACTAATAAAATCGGTCGGAAATAATAGGGTATATATGAACAAACCTGGACCAAGAACATGCAAAATTATGGTGCTTTAAAATTCAAACGCAAATAACTCGAAAACTATAGGAGATAAATAGGACGCATGTTTTTTATAGGTATTATCAGGGCCTACAACAATATATAAAAATATTTGAAATCGGACGAGAAACAAAAATTTGGCAAGCGATTAAAAATTTTTTATGTCAGATATCTAATTTTGAGCCCCCTTAGCTCCGCCCCTGAGGGGTTTGTTGTGCCCCCCTTCCAAACTTAACATTGTACACTCCTCCGCTACGCCTATACCAAATGAAAATCCAACCAGCCGATCAGAAGTTAGATTTATTTCCAAAAAAATTCGATTCTGCTCCACTGTGCAATATAAGATAACGCAAAATCCAATCTTTCATTGTCACTACTTGATTGCAACAAAAATAAAAGATGCTACGATTCATATTGGTTTAAGGTAAAATCCCACGTTATTAGTAATCCTAAAACCTTTTATAAATTCGTTATAAATCCGTTAACTGCTACTACAATGAAAAACAATTGATAAAATGATTATTCCAAATCATATTTAAGAAGAAGTCCTGATGGTATGCCTGGTATCACCTTGAGGAATTGTACTGAAATGTTATCATATCATCTAACAGTTCCCTTAAATATGGCCATTTCCCGTTGTACTGTAAACTCTCATTCATAATTCCAATCAATAAATCAACAGGGAGATCTGAAGTAACCAACTAGAGAGGTATAGCTAAACTTAGCGCAATATCAAAACTGTCCGAGAAATTTGTGGCAGATATGCTATCTCTCAGCTTGTTATACATAATAATCTGTTGGAACTGTCATCATATATAAATGCTGACATATACTGATTACAGCAAGGCTAAGATAAAGTTAATCAAGAACTACTAATGATGAAACTTAAAGCTATCGGCTTCAGTGGAATACGCATCCGTTATCTGGGATCCTTACCACAACATTTACTTGCTCTAATTAGGCTGCCAACGCTGAAAAGTAGGAGACTGTTTTCTAATATATCAATTAAAATTTACCATCTTCAAGGAAAATTTGACTCTGATTTTCTTCTGGGTAAAGTTTCCATTACTGTTCCTAATCGAATGTTGAGATCCTACCATCCATTAGCTATTCCATAACATAGATCCAATTATGCTAACCTTGATCCGTTTTACAAAATCTTTTCAGAAGTTAATTCGTTATACAATTGTATTGACTTCCCAGATTTACCCAATAATATAAAAACGAAGCTCCTTCGTTTGTTAAACTCTTTTTAGTATAAATATATTTTTGTACAAGTATTTTAACTATTTTATTGACTATGGTTTTTCATAAAAATAAGGAAATGTAAATTTTTCTCAGCTGTTTTGTAAGTATTAAATAAATAAGTAAATAAATAAATGATCGAAACTACAGTTACCACATTTTCTTTTGAGACCTTTTTTTAAAATATCACATTATGATGATCGATGAATGCAGATCACCGAAAGCTACACATACTATACATAAGGTACAATAATTTTTAGTATGACCGAACTCTTGACAATTGCCGCATTGTACAGGTTCGTTTCTCTTAAGGGGTTCCTCTACAGCAACTCTGCGATTTAATAGGTGTCTCAGAGAATATATATATATACAAAACATGCAATGCGAAAAAAAATTTAAAAGCAGAATTAAATTTGCTTCACTCTTTATGTATAAATATGTAAGCAGATATCGGACTTAAATCAAGACATAATTTCTTAATCAATGAAGTGGTTTGTTTTAAAAACATAAAAAAGTAATTTGTTTATAAGGAAGAATTTGTCTTTTTCTGCGTATTTTGAAAAAAATTGCATGTCTCTGTATGGATATACAATGTACATTGGACATACATACCAAAAATTATGTTTGGAAATAAGTTTACATACTAAGTACAGTTTGTTATTATTTATTGTTAATTTATTTAATTACAATTATATTAATAAATAATAAATTTTACTTAGAACATAAAGTTATTTTCAAACTATTTCATGTATGCCACATGTTTCAAGTCAATATAAATATATATATATATATATATACATATGTATATTGTTGTTTTTAATCGATGTTTTATTATATATATATATATATATATATATATATATATATATATATATATATATATATATATTTAAAACATCGATTAAAAATAAGTGGACTACCAACAATAATGTAATGTACGAAAACGATGATATTCAGGAGGTCCTTGACACATTCGACGATAAGGAATATTTTTTTGAAATAAAGTTAAATGTACAGAAATAAATAAAATATATTTTTTATGTTTTTTATTAAGAATAGTTATTTTAAGTATTATAAACCTAAAACCAATAAATTACTAATATCCGAGGTGAACAATTTCAGAGGTCCTCCCCCCGCCAAGAGACCAGCTAGAAACTTGTGCAATCATTATGAAATTTTAGTATAATATAAGAAAAAGATTTCCTTAAAACAAACACATAAATAAATTTCCACTTTTTTATTCCGAAATACCCAAAATCCCAGTTCGGTGTAAACTTGTTTTAAAAATTTATTTTTTTTCAGCAGTATAATCACCCTGTCGTTATCAGAGGTGTGGCTTATTAAATATTTTTTGTGTGCTTAGAGAAAATACGTAGGTATGTAGTCAAGGTGTTCTTTAGGTTCGACAAATATATAAAAAAAATTAAATTAACTAAATTCTGATAGGGCTAGCGGGGACACTGTCACCCCAAATGCCCTCGGGTTTGCTTTAAAAACATTTGCGTTAAGCATTCTTTTAGAAACATAAATTTTCTACTTAAAAATAATATAAATTGTTTTCGGAATCATATGATTCTTTCACGAAAATTATTTAGAATCTAGAAAAATAATAAAAAAAAAACGTCCAAAAATGGGTAAAAATTTTACATCGGTCTAAATATCTCTTAAAGTAAAGGAGATATTTCACACATGTAAGGGTATTTTTTGCAGAGAATTGCAGGGGTTATCTACATATGTATAAAATTTTATTCAATCAAATCATAAATGCAATTTGGGCGATTTTTTAAAAAATTTTCATACCCGAGGTGACCATATTTGGAGGTCAACCCACTGTCCCTCACCTGTGCTTCTCCAAAGCAATTGAAATACACTTAGGGATTGGCCCTTCATTTCATTACATTCAATAATTCTAAAGATACAGAATTATTTCAAAAAAAAAAAAAAAATAGTTTTGAAACCACTGTGCACAGTTGTTTCATTTTGCATCAAAAGTTAATTAAAATATTGAATCAAAAATAAATATAAAGTTCAAGTAAATTTTTTTTCTCGTTTAAATTTTTAATTCATTCAATCATCTACTTGATTGATTAATTAAATTTTTAATTGGAACAATTTGTTCTGTTTTTTATTTATTACAGTTAGTAGTAATCGGTATAATTATTTTGGTGAGAGGTGCAAATGTAAACAATTTTTAATTTAATGAATCATTTGGTGATTGGTGACTTTTCTGTGTTGATGAAATGAAAATAGGAAGGATAGAGTCAGCCTCCATACGAAGAAAATATTAAAGGTATTCACCTAAAAATTTTGCAACCCTAGGAATTTTGCACTGTTTCAACTCGACGTGAGCAACCACTTTTGAAAAAATGAAATAAAATTAGCAAAAAGAAGTAAAAACAATTTTTTAAGATACTGAAAAAAGTGATATTTAGTTGCTAATATATTTTTTATTTATATAATTCATATCTATCTGTTTACTTATTGATAGTTTTCATTTCATACAAGCTTTTGTTATTTTGATGTGATTCAAACAATTTTAGATATTGATTAACTACTATTAAAGGGCTGTTATCTTGCACAACGTATGATTTTTATGATTAATAAACACTTTTCTCTATTATTTTGAAACAAATGTAATGGACTCAATAAACAATCTATAAAAATAATAATTTTAAATTAAATAATATGATAAAATGGAACCATTATATAAGATGGGATAATAATATAAGATAGAATTATAATATAATAAAATGTAATCATAATCTAATAGAATGAGATAATAATGTATTAATATGGTATTATTATACCATATTAAAACATGAAAAAAGGAACCATAAGATCCAATTCAATATGGTAAAGTGGAATCATAACAATTATTATTTATAATCTTATCTATTTTTAGCTGTGACCGTATGTTCCAATCATAATATGTTGCTCTTAGATTATGGTCGCCAAAACTATATTTTTTCTCTGCGTATAAGAAGTTTAATTTATTTCTAAAGTTTAGAGGTCAAAGTTGGACATACACAAATCAAGCCATTATTCCTATCTCAAAAACAATATTTTTAAAATTCTTAAAAAATTATACATATGTATAATGTTAACACTACTCTTCTCCCTGCTCCCGCAAAATTTCAAGTTTGACACTCATTTAGTTTGAAAATCTGACATACTGTTCTTAAATTATACTATCGTGACCGTCTTAGTAAGGGGGACGTAATAGTCAAGCTCATAAAAAACTCCACATGATAGAAAATAACTGAAAGCAGATTCTTGTTACGCACATTAAACCAATTTGTTATGTATACCAACGTTATTAGCAACGTAATGCGGACAATTACTTCTGATTATCAAGTAAAAGATCAATGAAATCCTTGAATTTATCAAGTTTCTAAAAGTAAATGTTTCATTATGAAACTATTAGTTCCATTACAAACCTCTGTACCATACAGTAAAAGTGATATAAGAAGGTAAGTGAAAAGGTTTAATTTTATTACCAATTTCTTCAATAAGTTAAAAAAAATAGCGTAAAAATTTTTGAGATAATTGACATTACATGCGAAAAGACGAAATTGTCTTTTATTTATACGCCTTAAAAAATAAAACTTTGAGAACAGATTATTCAAGCCTGGTATGACAAAACCCAGCGTAAAAAATAACTATAAATAAAACATTTTGCATTAATATGTAGCATTACTGTTTGCCGTACTCTTCAATGTAGTTACATGTATGTGTATACGTACATACATAAGTTTGTACTTACTTGCTGATGTAGGCTTTGATATTTTCAAATACTTAATGTTCAAGTTTCCAAATAAGGTAGACATATGTGAAATAAAAATTTAACAAAAACGTTTTAATATAAGTTATGAAAATAATTTGTATACCATCTGATTCATTATTTAGTAAATAACAGATCTCCAGCAGTTCAAAATCTTCGAAATTTCCGAAGCAATATTATTTATATTAAAAAGCACATATGGTTAAATATATGTAAATTCTTAGTAAGTAGCATGCTGAGTAGAAACATTTGTGTGCAAAAATGATACGTGTGCACAAGAGGTATATATAAAATTTATTTATCTTTTTAAAATCACTTAGTTTTTAACATAATTGCGTAAGCAGTAAGTATATGAATTGTGAATGATATATTTATTATGGTAAGTTAGAAATTTTGGATTTTGGTATTATTTTTTTTTAAGTTTTTGCAGCAGTGAAAATAATGACATCCTTTTTATTTTGAAAATCCAACTGCTTCTCCTATATATCTGAGGCTGATATCGCTGATTTTGAGCGTTATAATCCGTAAAACAAGAAATGATTGATAAATTTAAAATCTGATTTTACAGTCGATTGTACGGAAAATTTTAGTAAATCAAAGTTTTCCACATAAAACGCTTAAAATAGAATTGGATGTTGGAATCCCAAAAAAAAAAAAAAAAAAAAAAAAAAACAATCTTTAACATATACAATGTTTTTAAAGATAATTTTATTAAAATGTTGGCCGCTATTATATCGGTAGAGTAAATTATCAATCATACTTTCCAGCATTGCTTCATTGCTATCCCAAATAAAAAAATTCAGATGTGTAATATTATGCGATCTAGGTTTCTAGTTGTCATTTTGTTGCCTTTAAACCAAGATCCTAGTATAAAATTCACCAAGTTATTCCATAAGAGACGCCTAGATGCTGCGCACGGCGTTTAACCGATTGGTCAAGGTTTTCACACTCTCCACTGTAACTGCAATCTTATCTTCACTACGGGCTGGATGTGGTCTATACGGAAAAATATGGTTGGGGGAACCATAATCGAACAGTATCATATTATGGTTAGATTTTAGTGTTGCTGCAAAATTATATAATATGTTCGTGACATAAAATACGGTTGTGCTACAATCATATTATTGCTAACTTGAAAATTGTCTTTTATTAGATGTTTTTTCTATGGGATGTTATAAAAACACCCTTAATTAAACAAAAAAAAAAAACATGTTTGCCCCTCAAGTAAAGCGAAAATAGGTTAAATGCCACCAACTCGAGGAGCAGTATTTTCTTGTACCTTGGTGACTTTTTGCTTGGAGGTAGCCTTAGATTTAGTGGATTTATTGACAACCTTGGCGGCACGCTTATGTTACTTGGTTTCATGCTACGCGTAATATCGGCCAAGAAAGCACAAAACAAGCACGTTGAACAGTGTGCGATTCAAACAATGAAATGGAAATAATTATGGAATTTCGGAACAGCCGTTCAGATTTCAATGAAATTTCACATAGTGATAGTAGAGATGTAGGCGAGTTTAAGTTTTGAGCTTGAACCATATAGACCTACAGGGGCGGGACCAAAGGGTCCCAAAGTTAGACACCTCGGGTATATAATTTTTTAAAAACGATTGTGTAGGTAATAGTGTCTTATTTTCAAAAATGTATAACAATATTTATATTAAGAAAATTTGTTGAAGACTTTTCGTGAAAAGATACGGAAGAGGTATTGAGTTAGGATTTTGTGCATATTATTCATGTTTAATTATGCCATAAAATTTTTGTTAATGGATATTTTTGAAAAAATTGTACACCTGAGTAGAGTTTTTGATCCTTAATGTAAAGCATTATTTCAATTTATAGAATTAAAAAAAAATCGCGCAATTAAAAGTAACTTTTAAAAATTTCGGGAAAAAAAACTTTTGATTCCAGCTTTGCGATTTGAGAATTTAGGTCGAAAATTCGAAATTTGTTGGAAAAATAGGTAAATTTTGGAAAACCCAGGTTTTTTAACAATTTTTTAATTTTTTTTTTTTCTTTAAAATATTTTGTATATGTTACTTAAGAAAATTTTATATAACAGAAAAAGAAAAAAATCGACTTTTTTCACAGTTCAAATTAAATGCTTATAACTTTTAACTCCATAAATATTTTTTAAAATTCTTTTTTTTACACAATATACCATTTGTTGTTACTAAAATAAAAAAATTTCCAAAAATCGAGTGAAATTTGGACCCACATTAATGCCTCGTGGTAGCTTAAGTTGCTAAGAAAGTTTTAGCTCTTTTTCATTCTTTGATAACAATGCCAGAGCTAATAAAAATACAAAAATCATTTAATTCTTAATAAACAGTTGTCTGCGTACTTTGAATTCTATTTGATTTAATTTTCTTCTGTCATTTACAAAATATAAGCTAATAATTTTATAGCTCTAAACAAAATAGTTTTGGGCATTAATGGATTAAATATTGTTACTGCAAGTTTGTACACACTTTTTTATTGTTACGATTATTTTCACTCCTAATATCCATATATTTTGTTGTAAGGCTCGAATGTAAACGTTTATATATTATATTATTATTATTAGTCATAAATCCACCCACTGAAGCTTTTTCCATTACCTCAACGGGTAAGAACTTACAAAATGTAGATTTTCTTGAGAAAAAAAAACTCTTGTTGTTTTTTACTACACATAGGACTTTTTTAAGAACAAAAATATTAAAAAAAATCCAAAATTAAAAAGTTTGTGAAACGGTTTGTTTGTTCTCCTGAAAAGCAGTAAGAACTCACATAGGACATTTCGTCAGCGCACCGACGATATAATTTAATATCTATTTTATAAATTATATAAAAATTCAATAATATATCTACAGTATACTTTAGCGATATAATTTTTGCTCGATGGCAGGTGATCAATTCCATGTATTAAACACAATAAACTGATGCAAAAGCAGCGTTACACAGTGGGGTCAAACGCAAATTTTTTGGTAATAAATCTGAATTTCCTAAACTACTGGTCGGATCAAATTGAAATGTATGGAAGAGTTGTAGAGGAGGACCTAAGCTTTCAGAAAAATCATCTTGTAGTTACCCTGTGATAACACGAGATAAGCTACAGGGTGTCAAAGTTGACTACCTCGAGTATGTAAAAGTTAAAAAAAATCGTAACTTGTACAAATGAAGTCCGATTTTAAAGATTTTTACATTTCTGGAAAGTGCTTGGCAAGATAAAGAAAAAATAAGCTTACTCATCTAAGTTATCTCTTACATTTAAAAAGATATTTACGCTTGAATTTTGAATTTTTGATTTTTTGGCTCGACTTTCTTTCGTTTTTCGGGAATAAGTCCGGAGATATATGAAGTAAACATTTTCTAAAAATACTCTGTAATTTGCTACATATTTCAAAATAATATGCTGAAAGAATTTTTGGATTATCTCAATTCGTGTAGACGTGAAAAATATTCAAAGTCAGCACTCTGAAATTGGCATTAAAAATGGCTATTTTTTTTACAAAAATATAGTACAATTCATTCACTTTTTTCTCAAAGTTCCGTTAATAAAAAAATGTTTTCCTTATTAATTTCAAAAGATAAGGCTTCATAAATGGTTACTAAAGAAATTTTGAATTGATTTAAGTTTGCACCCTACATCCAGCATTGGCCGAAAATTGTCAATTTTAAAAAATAGTTTCATTTTTATTGATTAATAAAAAAAATGTCACGCGAGCTTTTTTAAATTTGGTACCCATATTTTTTATAGAAGTAGATTTAGAATGATTTAACACTAAACTGCTTCCCGCCCGGCCAAAAACGAATGCAGGAGTGGAGATTTTATGTTAAAAGTCAGCTTTTTAACGACTATTTTTAAAAGCATATTAAAAGCATATTAGCATAATATTTTTAATATTATTTCTTATGTAATGTATAAAACACAAATCAAGTTTTCATTCCTAGAAAAATCAATAAAATCGCTCCAATAATCTATTTTTGGTAATTTTTCAAAAATAATTTTTTTTTTTTTAAATAGCTGAAAATCCAAAAAAATTTACTTTTTTTAATACAACTCCACTAATTTTGCAAATACTTTAAAAATGTTAAAAGAATATAAAAATAGACTTATTTACCAATTCCACGATATATAAAATGTTGATATAGGTTATTTAATAATAGTAATATAATGGCCTCAAAACTACCAAGTCACGTCAAAAGTTGCAAAATTCACTATTTTGTTCCGTATTTCCATATGTGTGTATACGTAACACTCAACTGCATTGCTTATTTTTGTTACGAGATAATAATATTTATTAATGAATTTATTTAAAGTGTTCATAATTTTTTTCTACTGAAAAGATTTTTAAAATTACCTAAGTACATAAATAAATATATTTTCCTTCGTTTTTTTTACATTTTTTTAAGTTTTTAAATAATTTACCTAGCTACTTAATTAATGTATTATAACAAAAATGATTTTTTTACAATCGCATAGCTACATTTTTTGACGTACCTGTTTAACACTACAGGTCATAAAAATAATCTGAATGAAACTGGGGGTTTTGAGCAAAAATTTAAATTTTTTAATTCATTTTTGCCTGTCACCATTTACCTGATATAAATATTCTTTTTCTATATGTAAGTATCCTTATAAATATGCAGATTTATTAGTGAATTTGCCATTATGGAGATTGCATTAACACTTTTCTATTTTGCAAAGTAATCTGGGATAATCTATCTGATATTATAAATCGTCCAGAAAAAATAAGAAAACTCATTGATACAGTAGTATCTTTTGGTTTAACTCTTACTGCAGAAGACAGTTTAAAGCTCGAAAATTTTTATAAATCATACGAAAAAAGGATGCAAGCTTCAGATTGGTCAATACCAAAGTTCAAGAAGAAAAATGAAGAGTGGTTGGAGGGAGAAATACCAATTTTCATCGGAAAGCAGAAAAAGGGTCGGCCCAAAAAAAGTTACGATGAAGTTCAGCTAAGAACAAAGAGGACCAAACAGGAATCTATTCTAAATTCACATACGAATGTCGAAATAAAAGATACATTTAAAGCTTTAGTAACACGTACGCAACCAAAGGAAGTAGAAAAAGTTATAGATGTGTTACCAACAGCTTCTCCCAATCGATTACATCGGATAATCCAAAGCATAGTGACACCGAAATCAACATCGTCCTTTACCTCTGAAGATGCTTTAGCTCTAATATTAAATTTAGGATTATCAAGAAACCAATACGAGATTTTGAGGAAATCTGTTAGCGAAAAAGGATATGATATCTTTCCCAGTAGCAAATAAGTGAGAGAAGCGAAAAGTAATATTTTACAGCCTATGGAGCACCCGGTTAATGCTTCTGTTAAAAGTGCTAAAGTTAATATATTGCAATTACTTGAAAATACTGCCTCTAGAATTATATCTACCTTCAGCAATGATAACATTGAAAAATGCAAAGACTCTGAACTTATTTTAATATTCAGATGGGGCTGCGATGGAACATCAGGATTTTCGGATGGAAGTAATTCTGGAAATAATTATTCCTCGCTGTTTATAGCGTCTCTGGTACCACTTCGAATGCGCTTAAATAAGCCTTCCTCATCGACAACAAATGCCTCGCTTTTTGATGATATATGGATAAATTTAACTCCAGGTTCCAAATTTTTGTGCCGTTCAATCCTTTTCGATTACACAAAAGAAACCACGGTTACAATAAACAACATTGTCAACCAATTGGAAGAAGAAATTAAAGCATTGCCCCCAATATATGTAAAAGTATCAAACAGAACTATTAAAGTTACATTTCAACAACAATTAACGATGATTGATGGAAAAGTTGCAAACGTTATAACAGATACAACATCTACATGGAAATGTAATATTTGTGGAAAAATAAGTTCACAATTTCAGGATAATTCTGAAGTCCTTGTTAGTAAAAATTCTTTAAAATTTGGAATATCACCACTCCACGCAAGGATAAGATTTTTGGAGTTCTGCTTACATCTTGTATATGATATGAAGTACAGAAATATTCCCGGGCAGGAAAATGCTACAGTAAAAAACAATTTGGAACTTCACGAATTACGAAAAGAGGAGAAGAAAAGAATTCAATTAGAATTCAAAGAACAACTCGGCTTAATAATTGATAAACCTCTACATGGCTATGGAAGCTCAAATGACGGAAATACAGCAAGACGTTTCTTTGAAAATCCGGAACTCACATCTTCAATCACAGGCATTGACTTAAATATTTAAAGCATTTTAAGATTATATTGGCGGCCATTAATAGCAAAAAACAAATTAATGCGGACAAATTTAAAATTTTTGCTTACGAAACTGAAGAACTACTTAACATTACATACCCCTGGAAATCAATGACTCCAACAATTCACAAAGTATTGGCTCATGGTAAAGAAACAATAGAAAATAGTATTTTGCCATTGGGAGAGCTAACAGAGGAAGCACAGGAAGCCCGAAATAAAGACGTTAAACATTTCCAACTCTTCAATACCCAAAAATGTTCGAAAATAGCGCAAAATATGGACTTAATGGAATATTTATTAATATCATCAGATCCAGTTATATATTCTATAAGAACACGATAGCTACCAAAAATCACTCTTGAAATAGAAAAAGAGGATTCCGAAGCTAAGGAAGTTAAAAATTTGCTAACGTTTGATGTTTCTGATTATTTTCAAGAAAATCTCTAATAATATCTTCGATAATATATTCTTAATAAAATAAATATACGGGATATATGTATAAGTATGTAAATATGTAGAACAAATTAAATAAACATTACTCAAATAAAGAACTTACTACTTTATAATAACAAATATATACCTACATAATACATTAGAAAACTAAAATGTTACGTATACACACATATGGAAATACGGAACAAAATAGTGAATTTTGCAACTTTTGACGTGACTTGGTAGTTTTGAGGCCATTATATTACTATTATTAAATAACCTATATCAACATTTTATATATCGTTGAATTGGTAAATAAGTCTATTTTTATATTCTTTTAACACTTTTAAAGCATTTGCAAAATTAGTGGAGTTGTATTAAAAAAACTAAATTTTTTTGGATTTTCAGCTATTTAAAAAAAAAAAAAAAAATTATTTTTGAAAAATTACCAAAAATAAGTTATTGGAGCTAATTTATTGATTTTTTTAGGAATGAAATCTTGATTTGTTTTTTATGCATTACATAAGAAATAATATTAAAAATATTATGCTAATATGCTTTTAATATGCTTTTAAAAATAGTCGTTAAAAAAACTGACTTTTAACATAAAATCTCCACTCCTGCATTCGTTTTTGGCCGGGCGGGAAGCAGTTTAGTGTTAAATCATTCTAAATCTATTTCTATAAAAAATATGGGTACCAACTTTAAAAAAGCTCGCGTGACATTTTTTTTATTAATCGATAAAAATGAAACTATTTTTTAACATTGACAATTTTCGGCCAATGCTGGATGTAGGGTGCAAACTTAAATCAATTCAAAATTTCTTTATTAACCATTTATGAAGCCTTATCTTTTGAAATTAATAAGGAAAAAATTTTTTTATTAACGGAACTTTGAGATAAAAGTGAATGAATTGTACTATATTTTTGTAAAAAAATAGCCATTTTTCATGCCAATTTCAGAGTGCTGACTTTGAATATTTTTCACGTCTAGACGAATTGAGATAATCCAAAAATTCTTTCAGCATATTATTTTGAAATATGTAGCAAATTACAGAATATTTTTAAAAAATTTTTACTTCATATATCTCCGGACTTATTCCCGAAAAACGAAAGAAAGTCGAGCCAAAAAATCAAAAATTCAAAATTCAAGCGTAAATATCTTTTTAAATGTAAGAGATAACTTAGATGAGTAAGCTTATTTTTTCTTTATCTTGCCAAGCACTTTCCAGAAATATAAAAATCTTTAAAATCGGACTTCATTTGTACAAGTTACGATTTTTTTTAACTTTTACATACTCGAGGTAGTCAACTTTGATACCCTGTAGCTTATCTCCTGTTATCACAGGGTAACTACAAGATGATTTTTCTGAAAGCTTAGGTCCTCCTCTACAACTCTTCCATACATTTCAATTTCATCAGACCAGTAGTTTAGGAGATTCAGTTTTATTACCAAAAAATTTGCGTTTGACCCCACTGTGCGTTATGTTAAAATACTACAAATGTTTACGCTTGTCGATAAAACTTAAGATGATATAATCATAGTATCAAGCCTAATAATATTTTTGTCTAATGAAGATTGTTTTATAGTATCTAGGATTTCAACAACATTAACATGTTTCTTAACCAAATATATTCCGCCAACCATGTTATTGTGAAACTAATAACAAAAATCTTATTGCAGTGACCAAGTAAAGTTTACTAAACAATAAAGATGTTGCAGGCAAAAGGAAATGTTGTGAACAAGACCTTTTCCAATAACGTACTCTAGTATTAATATACAGCGCACAGTGGGGACTTTTGCAAAATAAATGGTAATATATATGGATCTTCTAAACTGCTAGACTGATCTTGATTAAACTTGGAACATCGATTGAGGAGGAGTTAGGCCTTTAGAATATTGGTGGACTGTGTAATTGAAGAAAGGCCAAAGTTTACCACCTCGAGAGTGAAAATCATATTGGATACTAATATGAAAATATATGAAGCAAGACAAAGAAAAAACATGCTTACTGTAATATATTATCTCTTATGGTTTAAAAAATATTTAACCAAAAATTTTAATTTCTGACAAACAGAAATTAATTTTTTTTTAAATTAAGCTAAAAATACATTAACTATCTCAATTCAATAAATAGAAAAATTGCTTAAAATCTAAATTTTGAAACAGGTCTCAAAAGCACAATTTTTTGTCAAAAAAATTAACTGTCTATATTTTATTTTTCAAAAAATGTTCTTACAAAAGTTGTGAAATTTTCTGAGAGATTAGATCTTGGAAAATGAACATGTACCCTATATCTCGCAGTGGTCGAAAATGATAAATTAAAAAAAATCAAAACCCATATTTTCAATAACAAAAACTTTGAAATATATAGTAAAATTGTGTATATTTTTCCGATATTTACATTTATCTATTCTTCAGTAACCACTTTATAACTTGTGCAAAAATAAAAAAGAAATCATATAAAAAAAAATGTTACTATTTTAAAATTTATAGAAGACTATTCTTAAAATAAAACAAAGAATATAAATTATGTTTACAAAAACATATTTCATAAATTTTAACCTGAATATTTTCGAAATGCTTGTAGGTATGAAGTTAATGAAGAATTAATAAATGTAAAGATCAGAAAAATATATATAAAGTATTGTTTGAGGTCAAAGGTTTTATTGTTGAAAATATGGGTATTTTAGGAAAATTACCTCGTGCGACTAAACTGACCGGTGGGTTGTCACCTTTAAAAACATTCTAAACTATATAATATAATTCGAGGAAGTGCCAAAATCAACAATCAAAATTTTTTGCAGGCTCAAAAAATTGAACTCATGTCAGAAAAAATGTATCATTTTCGACTGCTGCCGGATGTTCAAAATTTCCAAAAATTACTCTTACACGCTGTATTAAGGTGCAGACTTTCAGAAAGCATTGAACTTCTGTAACAAAATTTTTAAAAAAATTAAAATATACATATGTATAAAGCTAGTTTTTTTTAAAATTGTTTTTAGTTATCGCATTGAGATAATTAAAATTTTTTTCTTTAGCAACAATATCGTAATGATATTTCGGTTATAAATAATCCCGAGAATGATATCATTGCTAAAACGAAATACAAAATAAGAAAATGTTGTTGTGATGACCTAACCTAAAAGCAACATATCATGATTGGAACATATAGTCGCAGCTAAAAATAGATATGATGATAAGTAATAATTTGGTGTAATTTTATTCCTATGATTCCATTTTACCATATTGTGTAAGATTTAATGGTTTTTTTCTTGTTTTGTTTCGAGTTTTTCATATTGTTATACCATCTTACTAAATTATTATCCCATTATATAATATTATGATTTCATTTTATTATATTATAATTTCATCTTATCAGATTATTATCACATCTTATCATATTATGGTTTCATTGTATCATACTATTATTCCATCTTATCATATATTAAAATAAAACACATTAATTCAAAATTTTTTATTTTTGTAAATTGTTTATTGAGTCTATTACATTTGTTTCATGAGAGAGAAAATTGTTTATTAATCATAAAAAATTATTATTTGTTCGTTAATTAATTTTATTTATTTGTACCATCTTATATTGTGGAAGATAAAACAAGATATTCTTTTATTTACTAAACCCTTTAATAGTAGTTAATCAATATCTAATATCGCCTGAATCACAGCTAATCAGTGCTGCCACGGATTTTCGAAAGAATCTACTAAAATCGATAGAAATCCACCAAAATTTAATTTTGGAGAAAAAATTGTAGGAAAACCACTCCAATAATTCATGACTTGAAAATATTAAAGAAAACTGAAATTCGTTCTTAATTCTTTACCAAAGATAGAAAATTGTAGACCTAGTAGAATAAATAAAGCGCTTGAAAGGCAAATATGGGTTTGTTAAACTTGGGAAAATATTGCCAAATATTCCAAAAAATGAACTTTTTTAGAAAACATTTTTTGCAGAATTACTCCTTGTGAAAGTAAAATTTACTCATTGTGAAAGTAAAATTTTGATTTTATTTGATTAAGAAATATAATTTAATATTTCAGTATTGAGTTTCAATAATTTCTATCGAATTCAAAGTTGTTTTGTGCTTATTTTGATCTGCTTCAGTATAATTTTTAATTAAAACCAGTAAAACATTAAATTTTGTTAATAAAGATGTGCTGATTTTAGCTCATTCATACTATAAATTAGGGCTAATATTTATATAAAAGAATATAATAATAAAAAGTTAAAAATAACCTTTTTGGATACATCTTTCGAAAGATCTGCAGCTTGCATATAAAATATGGTTCTAATATATAGTTCCAAGACATCCAATTGACAGATATTATATTTTGCCGAGTACTTTTGAAATTCTCTTGGTTTATTCTTTTGGAAGTACTTGATTAGACATAGAATCCCTAATAAAGTGACAAAGCTATCCTCAAATGCTCAGTTAAGATAATTCTTCCACAACTTTTTTTCTTTACATATAAAAATTTTTACTAAAATTTGAAATTTTTGGTAATTATTAACTACATTTTTAATTAAAAAAAAATTAAGCTCTGCTTAAATCTACAAAATTCGATTCTTCTAACCATCCTACCAAAGGAATAAAATTATACCAAATTTGGTAGAAAAAGCCCAAAACGCTGAATCAAATATACCTTGTCTACTTAATTCATGTATAAACTAAATGAGAAAACGAAAGCTAAAAACAAAATATATTCAAAAATAAACAAGTTATGAATTTTTCAGCCATATTTGTAAAAAGCATATATTTATAACAATTTATTGTTATGGGAATAATAATATTAATATGGTTTGAAAACATAATATAGTTTAAGAACAAGCAAAATATTGATAATATTTAATGTTTGTATAAATACTCATATTTTTTATATTAACAAAATTTTGTTTCTGGTAAAAATATTCAAAAACATAAATTAATTTTTAGAGAATGACAAATTAAAATTTTGAAATCAAATATCTTTTTATATTATGAAAAGTGATAATATAGTACAGAACGCATGTTTTTTCTTTTTCTTGCTTAGTAAAATTCAGAAATGTTCAATTATTTCAAATCGGTTCATGTTTGTAAACTCTGGAGTTGGTCACCTTTGCCGACTGTAGCGCCGTCCGTGCTTTAGCTACACAATCCAGCCAATAATAATCTAAAATCATAACTGGTCTTCTATCGATGTTTCAAGTTTCATTAAGATCGGTCCAGCAGTTTAAAAGATCCAGATTAATTATCATTTATTTTGCAAAAGTTCCCACTGTGCGACGCCAAATTTGGTTACCTCACGTTTGTAATTTTCTTCAAAATTGTAAATTTCTACAAAAGAATATGTAGGTTATCGCCATTAGTTAAAGAGATATTTAGGTCGAATCAAATTTTTCTCTAATTTTTGCTCTAGTTTTTTTTAAGTTTTTTAAACTTGGGGGCGGGGGAGCTTAATTTGGTGCAAAAAGTTTTTAAAAATACCCACTATACTTTTTATAAAATTCTAAATAATATTGCTGCAAGAATCATGAATCCGATAAAAAGTTATATTATTCTGAATTTTTAACTTTAAAAATATTTCACATTTATTGGAAAACATATTTTTTTTATTTTTTTTATTAGGAGTAAAATGAGCAAACATTTGATAAAATCGGATTATAATTGTAGACCATAAGAATTTTTCAATGTTGTAGAACTTATAAAATTCTGTTATTTTACGTGTATTTTGCTGTTGCCATATTTATGATGCAAAATAATGGTTCATTGGGTTATCCATAAGGAAAATTTTTAACAAAGACAGCATAGGTATTTTTTATATAAAATGACAGAAGTTATCAAATTTAAATAATTTCCCAGGAAAAACTTCTAGGTTTTCGTTAATGGCAACTACTTATATCAGTATTTTCTTGTTAATAAGACGTCATTATTATTTGCCTGCTCTTTATTACATAAATAATTACTTAATAGTATAATAGCGCATCAATACTGCAATAACGTGGATCAGTTTGTTAGAGAGAATTTATTTTAAATCGCCAAAATTTCATTTATGATTTGATTGTAAAAAACTTTTAAGATAAATAGTCCTTGTAATTCTATACAAAAAAATGTGCTACATGTGTGGCATATTTTACTTTAAGAGATATTTTGAAAATTTCGACCCATTTTTTGACGTTTTTTTTAGTTTTTTTTTTAACTTGGCGGGCTCAATTAGAGCCCTAAAACTTTTCTAAAATATTCTCTCGGTTCTGTAAATATTCCGATAAAAAGTTATATTATTTCGAAGTAGAAAATTTAAAAAAATGCGTTTTTTGTGATTTTTCTAAAAAACGTGGTGACATTTTTCAAAAGTGTCAAAATTGAAATTAAAAAAAAAAATACCTTGATTACATACCTACATATGTTCGCTAAACACACAATAAATATTTTATAAGTTACGCCTCTATTTATGTTCTTATTTTAAGGACAACTTTTTTATATTATATAAAAATTTCATAATGATAGCTTTATTTATATAGATTTTAAGTTCAAACATTTTTTTAACACTAAAAATCGAAATTATACGTTTTTTGATAAACTTAATGAAGAAATTTAGTTCCAATACTTTATTATTTATATATTATTTCTCAAGTTATAACCTTTCAAATGATATCAAATACTTGTATGAATAGTTTACACATTCGTTTAAAAACTAACAGAAACTTGACAACTTTCTGAAAATTTTGAATATTTTTCTTCATTTCTATGGTAAATGTGTGCTGCAGCATTCGATGCACATAAGTGCACAGCTGTTTCAACATGATTTTTTTATAATTGTGTAACTTTTGAATCGTTAAATATATTTCAATAAAATTTCATATCATTTCTAGCTGGACTCGGGGTAGTGGGAGGACCTCTGAAATTGGACACCTCTCTGAATTATTGTTATTTGACTTTATTTATTGCCAAAAATAAATTAACATAATTACTGTTTACTAAAAACTGAATGAAGTTCTGTGCAAATGTTTGGTTTAATGAAATTTTTATCCGTTATTAAATAATACCTGAGTAGTGTGTTTATGTACCTTCGGGATCACTTTTTTCATGCAAATGCATGTTCAATGGGCGTGGCTTATTTGCTCCCGCCCACTTTTTGTATTGACCAATCAGAATCGAGGAAGTTCCCGCCCACTTTTTGTATTGACCAATCAGAAGCGAGGAGTTCCCGCCCACTTTTTGTTGTTGTGAGAGAGAGAGAATAGTTAGTTGGTGTGAGAGTGAGAGAGAGAGAATAGTTAGTTGGTGTGAGAGTGAGAGGGAGAGTCCCGCCATTTTGTTGTTTTGTATTGACCAATCAGAAGCGAGGAGTTCCCGCCATTTTGTAGATGATTGTAGAAAACCAGATTTTATATTGACCAATCAGAAGCAAGCTTTAAGTAGATAAAGAAGGGAAGTGTGGGTTGTGAGTTAGAGGGAATAGTTAGTTGGTGTCAGAGTGAGAGAGAGGGGAAAAGTAGCTTGTGAGAGTGAGAGGGAGAGGAAGTGTGGGTTGTGAGAGTGAGAGAGAGAAAATAGTTAGTTGATGCGGGAGGGTGTTGTCAGGTAGATTAGTATGTGTGTTAAGGTTTTGAGGGTTGATTTTTTTTGGGAAATAGAAGAAACCCAGTTTTAGTGTAGAGAGAAAATAGGTATCTGTTGTGTTTTTAAAGATCAATATGATTGAAATATGTGTTTTCCTCGTTCGTGATTGGTTTTTAGGTTGGCTATGATAGAGATAGATTTCTATATTTTTGTTGGTGTTAATTCTTCTATGATTGTTTACTATCTATAAGATTTGTGTGTGTTAAGGTTTTGAGGATTGATTTTGTGGGTAATAAAAGAAAACCAGTTTTAGTGTAGAGAGAAAATGGGCACCTGTTGTGTTTTTAAAGGTCAATATATAGCTAGAAAATGTGTGCTTTTTCCTAGTTCCTGATTGGTGGTTGGTTTTAGATTGACTATGATAGAGATAGATTTCTATATTTTTGTTGGTGTTAATTCTGCTATGATTGTTTACTATCTATAAGATTTATATGTTAAAGTTTTGAGGGTTGATTTTGTGGGTAATAAAAGAAAACCAGTTTTAGTGTAGAGAGTAAATAGACACGTGTTGTGTTTTTAAAGATCAAGGTGGTTGAAATGCTATGATAGAGATATTTTTATATTTTTGTTGGTGTTTTATTGTTAATTTTATATGATTGTTTACTATCTAGAGATTTTTCTTTTCTGGATGGGATTTTACAACTTAAAATATTTTGTTAAAGGAATATTTTTTGAATGTATGTGAAGGTATAATAAGCAGCAGTTAATTTCATTGACTTTGATATTTATGAAATCGTTTGTGAAATGTGTATGCGGTGGATTGGTATAATAAGTAGCTGTGAATTTTATTGACTTTGATTAGTAACTATGAATTTCATTGGTTTTAGTTGATATTTTTTGAAATTGATGTATTAGAATTTTTGATATTTTCTTGTAAGAGGAGTGAACAGTATTTGTAGAAACTCTTTTGTAACATGAAAAAGACAATGGTTTTTAATTTTAGTTGTTCCTTTGATTGATAAAAAATGTAATATGTTTCTATTAGGTGTATTACTTTATCTTTTTTTAATTAAAATTTAATACAATCACACAAACTACTTGATCTGCAATCGCAAATATTGCATATCCTACAGCAGTTGGTGAAATATTTTCCATGGTTACAATCAATCATCTCCATATTTTCATATTCATTAATTATTATTTTAAAACAGCTTATCGTAAGCAGCCTTGAAAATCATATAAACATTTTTCTATTGTAATTCTATATGGTATTTTCTTTAAAAAGTAATATTATTTTCTTATGTACTACTATTTAAATAAATCTCATGAATATCCTAAAACATGAATGAAATTCTGTTAAATAATAACTATATATACATTTATAATTCTATTATTTACAATTTAAGGAAAAGAATAGAAAAAAAACTTATCTCAGTTTTAATGATGATTTTCTGCTCTCTATGGGATTTTCCAATTTCAAATATGAGAAATAATTTCTTGAATAAGATTCCAACTAGATCTTCTTGATAAATGAAATTATTGAGATAGAGCGAGAGAGAATTTTGATTTTGTGTGAGGAATAGTAATGACAATTTAGTTATATATGTATTTAAGACTTGAAAACTGATTTTGCAGGTAACACATACGATAATAATATCATAGATTTGACATAAGTTTTGCTCATGGCTTGTCTCAAGCATCAGTTATTATTCTCATACAGATGGATTTTACATTTGAGAATAAATTTAAGATGACATGTTTGAATTAGACGTCAAAAAATGTACCATGTTATGTATTGAAATGTGACTAGAATATTAATTAGTAATTGGATATTAAATATAGACATTATTCGATCTAAGATTGAAATGAGAAATGGTTAAATTATGCGTTTTCATGTCACTTGAAAGGTATGTCTTTCGTATTTAAATATGATATACATCACATTATATCTTAAGGAATCAAATGTATGTAATTTTTTCAAAAATTTTTTAGAAATAAGAATGAATAAATAGGGAGAATAAATTATTCTGGAATAAATTAAATAAACTAAGTAGAGGTAAAAAGTTCAATTCCATATTTTTGTTTAGAGTAAAAGAGATAATATTATTAATTAAAAAAAGAAAAAAATTGTAATTGGTGACCTTACCGCAATCATCATAGAACGAAGGACAGCATACAAAATAGCCTGTATTTAATTCCTCTTGTCTATCACCATATCCTATCCCAATTTCTTCATTATCATTTAGAATCGTTATAAACATATTATTCATCACCAAATGCTTCACCAAAATAACATCTTTGTAGACGGATAATAGCTTCCTTGATGACATATACATATTTCTTCAAATTAATATTAATAAAAAGAGAGACTTCTAAAAATATATTTTTGTTGATACATAAAATTTCAGTATAGTTTCTTGGAATTTATATTACTTTCTCCATTCTTTTGTCACCATTACTATATACTCGTATTATATATATAGTATTAATTTCACATAAACTGTATAAATACATATTAATATTGAATAGACAGAATTTTATTTATTATATTGTTTTTATATGTTCATTATTTTATTTATATATATTGATATAATTTTATTTAAAAATATAAAAAATTAATACATTTTTTATAAATGTATATATAAGCTCTATTTATATAATATTTCTATTCTATTTACACTTCTAAACATCTTTACTCATACTTATACTATAAAGATTTTATTATTTTCAATGATCATTTTGTACATCTACTATTATATCTAGCTGTTCTAAACCTAAATCGGATATACGAATACAAGTAATACTTTTACTAAAAATGAGAAAACGTATATATTGATAAATTATAGTCACAAATATTTAGTTCGCAATACATAGCTCGATGACGAAGTAAAGACCTCTTCAAAATAATGATAACAGTCTTTAACCAATAAAATGTCGCAGCTTTTATTTCTCTACATGTATAATGTATATCCAAAAATTTTCACTCAAACAAGTAATAATATTATCCACTTATAAATTATTAAAACTCTACTATATCCATTCTATAAATTTATAATACTTACAAAAACCCATAACATAAATTTAAAATAACGATTTATTCCTAATATATAATACAATATTTTGATATTAAACTTTTTCCTTGCATGCATATGATCATTTATGATATATAACTCCTTCTTTAAATATCTTGATTTTAATTTAGTATATATTGATAGTTACATACAATATTAAATTTAGACGACAATTCTAATAACTGTTTGAAATAAGTACACTCTTATCTCTTTAATAAAAAAAAATGTATAAAGATTTGCTAATCAATCAAACTTCTATCAATTCTGTTCAAACTTAAGGTAGCTGTGAAAAGGTCGCTAATAGAAAATATAATGATCTACTCCAATTATTATCTAAGCCACAGTATACCATGAATGATATATTCCGCAGAGAATATGAACGTGTAAAGACATTCGAACGTTGATCATTACATTTATTGGATAAGAAGCAATTGGCTATGACGGGAATGTTTTATACCAGCGAAAGAGATAGAGCGAGATGCTATTTCTGTGCGTTGAGAACATGCTGATCTGCCTATATCTATTAAGAAGACGTGGTACCAAAAATATACCAATACATTTTAAGTATTTGAAAAAAGTCTTACTACCAACTAGCTATAATACATGTGGTATAAGTAAAATTATTGAAAAGCGATACAATGCTTTTCTTGAGGGTATAATCCCATCTGAAAAAAAAAATATTTTGTCGTCATCATCAACAACAGCTAGCATCAATTATAATGGTATTAATACTAAAAATCAAAATCTCAATTCATGTCATCCGGAATATGTGGAATATGAAATTGAATCACCAGATATAATTATATTTACTGCTGTGCCCAGAAAGCCCAAAAGAACTTTATACCAATCAATAGATTTTGGAAAATACATGTTTATAATTATTTTTCAATTCATATACTTACTTGTTTGTATATTCTTTGTTTTTAAATAAACATCTTTAACATTTCCTTCTTTTTTTTCTTTTATACAAAATCTTCCGATTTTATAGTACGTATTATATTCTATCATATATATGTGATTATTTAATAAAAGTTCATTATTTCTTTACTATCAATATTTCTTATAAATGATGAAATTAAAACATTAAACATTTCAAATTTACACTAAAAGCCATGTTTTATTTTATTTTTTATTTTTATAATAGATATATACATATAAACACATATTTTTTTATTAATTTATTATCAGTATTCATTTGTATCACGAATTTAATTACGTTTGCATCTCTTTCTAAACATAATATATTTTATAATGGAAAATCAGACAAAGTTATGAGCATATCTGGTAAAATCCAGTATATTATCAATAAATTAAAGGTCTTTTTAGTTAAATTTGGAAATGAGTTGTTGCTTGGAATCAGTTAATAAAATATTAATGGGGTATTAAAATGGATATCAGTAAGAAATATATTCAATCATTATAACAAATTTTCACATCTAAATATTTTAAAAATCACACTTAATTTTAATTACTATTAATTTCAATTATTTTAATATTTTTGCCTTTTAAAAACATACATTTGTATTATTTTTCATCATTCCCTTAGACCCCTTAAAGTACAGGGAATGAAATATTATCCGTAGACTTACTATTACAATATTTATCCTTAATTTAAATAGAACATGAAACTAGAATACAAATCGAAATAACAAAAAGTGATATGTCTCCTGACACAATTTTAACCTTTAAATTCTTTAGCTCAGATTTTATTATATCGACATCAATATGAAGTTTCTCAATATGTTTGCTATTGTTTAAAATGTTTACAGTAACTTAACAACTCTAATATTAATTTTATTTTAATCTATCAGCCATGATGATGATTGAATAGATGATTTTAGTTTTGATGTAAAATATTCCGAATAATATAACGTGACATCCTGATGGTAAAGTTAACAAACCTTTTAAAGGTAGAATTATCGAACTGTGATTATGATTATCACAATTCACCCTTAGTGTGAATGTATCAGAGACAGTAAATAACCACTGATTTTCTATTGATAATTTGATTCAAACACTTTTCTTTTCAACTTCTTCAAAATTACATTCAGCATGCCTTGACTGTTTTAGTGCTAAAATTTCATATATTCATTTAACAGCTGATTTCCATGAAAAATTATTTCTTTAATTAAATTGGTCATCATTATTTTTAGTACATGCATTAAGTTAATGGTATTTCAGCTTGTATTACAAATCGATTTTCCATCATAAATCCATTTACTTTGATAGAATTAAAAATTTTCTTTAATTTAGTATCGGTGAGTTGTCCAAGAAAAATCAGATCATTTGGTAAGAATTTTTCAATATGTAATAATTCGTCTTGTAATTGCTTAAATGTAAGAAGATCTGAATTAACATATCCATGATTTATGTCAATTAATAGATTTGTAAAGGATGATTGAACTTTATTACAGTTATCTACTATTAAATATAGCTGTCCTATAATGACTTGAAACAACCATTCTGCATTTACTATTTTTATCTTCATCGCTATTAATCAGCTTCAATAGTTCATAAATTTTAATAAAGCTTGCATTTAGTTCAATATTAGTGTTTTTTAACATGAGTATGTTCTTTGTAGAATCTAAAATTGATATTTGTTGAATCATAAGCTCATTCAAATATTGCTGGTTGTTAAAATAGTTTTTTTTATTTTTCTTTGCAGAGTTTGATGATCTTTGTTAATCACGTCTCCTGAGAACGTTTTTGATTTCAGAAATAAATTGTCTTGCTGCAATGAATAATATATTCTATCGAACCTTCATTTCAGCAATTCAAATATCTCTTTACCATATTTATTAATTAAGAATTCATTTTGTATAACTTCTGTTATGATTTTTATTTTCTTGTCATAGTCATAGTAAATAAATAGATTCAATTTTGAATTAATCATGTTTATTGTTCCTGTATTATAAAAATAAAATGCAGTATTTGATGGTATTTCTTGAACTCTAATATTAGTATTATATTTTAACAGTGCAGCATTTAGTCTTACAGTTGTCACGAGATGTGTCAAAAAGCAAAGTAAGTTATAATTTATAAAATTCATAATATTTAGGTGTTGTTTATTTATTAAGCTTGACGTCTTATGTTTATATCTTTACTCTTGAAATATGCTATATCGTGATCTTCGCATGCAGCATTCAAAGGTTAATTCTTTTATCTACTCGTTCCAAATGTTTTTATAATTTTTATCCAAGACCGCAAAATTTGTAACCAGGAAGATGTATTTTGTGTGAGTAGACATAAAAATGCTAATTCTTTCTATTTACGTCAAACTTATACAAGAATCCCAAAACATTTAGTTATATATAATGCTAATAAGATTATTATATTTAAGCAAGTGAGACATATATATGGAGGTCATGTGATATGAATTATGAAAAGTTTCATAAAATCTGTCGAGAATGATGGAAAGACAAGTATAGGTTTCTGGTTGTAAGTAAAGATGATGATTTAAATAAATATTTAATTATCAGTATATTATTAGATATTAAACGTATTAGATCAGTATACAATACATCGATCTTGTATCAGATCTGGTATCAGCTATCAGGTCTGATATCAGCTATCAGGTCTGATATCAGCTATCAGGTCTGATATCAGATATCAGGTCTGATATCAGCTATCAGGTCTGATATCAGCTATCAGGTCTGATATCAGATATCAGACCTGATATCTTATATCAGCTATCAGACCTGATATCTGATATCAGGTCTGATATCAGATATTAGGTCTGATATCAGATATCAGGTCTGATAGCTGATACAAGATCGATGTATTGTATACTGATCTAATACATTTAATATCTAATAATATACTGATAATTAAATATTTATTTAAATCATCATCTTTACTTACAACCAGAAACCTATACTTGTCTTTCCATCATTCTCGACAGATTTTATGAAACTTTTCATAATTCATATCACATGATCTCCATATATATGTCTCACTTGCTTAAATATAATAATCTTATTAGCATTATATATAACTAAATGTTTTGGGATTCTTGTATAAGTTTGACGTAAATAGAAAGAATTAGCATTTTTATGTCTACTCACACAAAATACATCTTAATGGTTACAAATTTTGCGGTCTTGGATAAAAATTATAAAAACATTTGGAACGAGTAGATAAAAGAATTAACCTTTGAATGCTGCATGCGAAGATCACGATATAGCATATTTCAAGAGTAAAGATATAAACATAAGACGTCAAGCTTAATAAATAAACAATACCTAAATATTATGAATTTTATAAATTATAACTTACTTTGCTTTTTGACACATCTCGTGACAACTGTAAGACTAAATGCTGCACTGTTAAAATATAATACTAATATTAGAGTTCAAGAAATACCATCAAATACTGCATTTTATTTTTATAATACAGGAACAATAAACATGATTAATTCAAAATTGAATCTATTTATTTACTATGACTATGACAAGAAAATAAAAATCATAACAGAAGTTATACAAAATGAATTCTTAATTAATAAATATGGTAAAGAGATATGTGAATTGCTGAAATGAAGGTTCGATAGAATATATTATTCATTGCAGCAAGACAATTTATTTCTGAAATCAAAAACGTTCTCAGGAGACGTGATTAACAAAGATCATCAAACTCTGCAAAGAAAAATAAAAAAAACTATTTTAACAACCAGCAATATTTGAATGAGCTTATGATTCAACAAATATCAATTTTAGATTCTACAAAGAACATACTCATGTTAAAAAACACTAATATTGAACTAAATGCAAGCTTTATTAAAATTTATGAACTATTGAAGCTGATTAATAGCGATGAAGATAAAAATAGTAAATGCAGAATGGTTGTTTCAAGTCATTATAGGACAGCTATATTTAATAGTAGATAACTGTAATAAAGTTCAATCATCCTTTACAAATCTATTAATTGACATAAATCATGGATATGTTAATCCAGATCTTCTTACATTTAACCAATTACAAGACGAATTATTACATATTGAAAAATTCTTACCAAATGATCTGATTTTTCTTGGACAACTCACCGATACTAAATTAAAGAAAATTTTTAATTCTATCAAAGTAAATGGATTTATGATGGAAAATCGATTTGTAATACAAGCTGAAATACCATTAACTTAATGCATGTACTAAAAATAATGATGACCAATTTAATTAAAGAAATAATTTTTCATGGAAATCAGCTGTTAAATGAATATATGAAATTTTAGCACTAAAACAGTCAAGGCATGCTGAATGTAATTTTGAAGAAGTTGAAAAGAAAAGTGTTTGAATCAAATTATCAATAGAAAATCAGTGGTTATTTACTGTCTCTGATACATTCACACTAAGGGTGAATTGTGATAATCATAATCACAGTTCGATAATTCTACCTTTAAAAGGTTTGTTAACTTTACCATCAGGATGTCACGTTATATTATTCGGAATATTTTACATCAAAACTAAAATCATCTATTCAATCATCATCATGGCTGATAGATTAAAATAAAATTAATATTAGAGTTGTTAAGTTACTGTAAACATTTTAAACAATAGCAAACATATTGAGAAACTTCATATTGATGTCGATATAATAAAATCTGAGCTAAAGAATTTAAAGGTTAAAATTGTGTCAGGAGACATATCACTTTTTGTTATTTCGATTTGTATTCTAGTTTCATGTTCTATTTAAATTAAGGATAAATATTGTAATAGTAAGTCTACGGATAATATTTCATTCCCTGTACTTTAAGGGGTCTAAGGGAATGATGAAAAATAATACAAATGTATGTTTTTAAAAGGCAAAAATATTAAAATAATTGAAATTAATAGTAATTAAAATTAAGTGTGATTTTTAAAATATTTAGATGTGAAAATTTGTTATAATGATTGAATATATTTCTTACTGATATCCATTTTAATACCCCATTAATATTTTATTAACTGATTCCAAGCAACAACTCATTTCCAAATTTAACTAAAAAGACCTTTAATTTATTGATAATATACTGGATTTTACCAGATATGCTCATAACTTTGTCTGATTTTCCATTATAAAATATATTATGTTTAGAAAGAGATGCAAACGTAATTAAATTCGTGATACAAATGAATACTGATAATAAATTAATAAAAAAATATGTGTTTATATGTATATATCTATTATAAAAATAAAAAATAAAATAAAACATGGCTTTTAGTGTAAATTTGAAATGTTTAATGTTTTAATTTCATCATTTATAAGAAATATTGATAGTAAAGAAATAATGAACTTTTATTAAATAATCACATATATATGATAGAATATAATACGTACTATAAAATCGGAAGATTTTGTATAAAAGAAAAAAAAGAAGGAAATGTTAAAGATGTTTATTTAAAAACAAAGAATATACAAACAAGTAAGTATATGAATTGAAAAATAATTATAAACATGTATTTTCCAAAATCTATTGATTGGTATAAAGTTCTTTTGGGCTTTCTGGGCACAGCAGTAAATATAATTATATCTGGTGATTCAATTTCATATTCCACATATTCCGGATGACATGAATTGAGATTTTGATTTTTAGTATTAATACCATTATAATTGATGCTAGCTGTTGTTGATGATGACGACAAAATATTTTTTTTTTCAGATGGGATTATACCCTCAAGAAAAGCATTGTATCGCTTTTCAATAATTTTACTTATACCACATGTATTATAGCTAGTTGGTAGTAAGACTTTTTTCAAATACTTAAAATGTATTGGTATATTTTTGGTACCACGTCTTCTTAATAGATATAGGCAGATCAGCATGTTCTCAACGCACAGAAATAGCATCTCGCTCTATCTCTTTCGCTGGTATAAAACATTCCCGTCATAGCCAATTGCTTCTTATCCAATAAATGTAATGATCAACGTTCGAATGTCTTTACACGTTCATATTCTCTGCGGAATATATCATTCATGGTATACTGTGGCTTAGATAATAATTGGAGTAGATCATTATATTTTCTATTAGCGACCTTTTCACAGCTACCTTAAGTTTGAACAGAATTGATAGAAGTTTGATTGATTAGCAAATCTTTATACATTTTTTTTTATTAAAGAGATAAGAGTGTACTTATTTCAAACAGTTATTAGAATTGTCGTCTAAATTTAATATTGTATGTAACTATCAATATATACTAAATTAAAATCAAGATATTTAAAGAAGGAGTTATATATCATAAATGATCATATGCATGCAAGGAAAAAGTTTAATATCAAAATATTGTATTATATATTAGGAATAAATCGTTATTTTAAATTTATGTTATGGGTTTTTGTAAGTATTATAAATTTATAGAATGGATATAGTAGAGTTTTAATAATTTATAAGTGGATAATATTATTACTTGTTTGAGTGAAAATTTTTGGATATACATTATACATGTAGAGAAATAAAAGCTGCGACATTTTATTGGTTAAAGACTGTTATCATTATTTTGAAGAGGTCTTTACTTCGTCATCGAGCTATGTATTGCGAACTAAATATTTGTGACTATAATTTATCAATATATACGTTTTCTCATTTTTAGTAAAAGTATTACTTGTATTCGTATATCCGATTTAGGTTTAGAACAGCTAGATATAATAGTAGATGTACAAAATTATCATTGAAAATAATAAAATCTTTATAGTATAAGTATGAGTAAAGATGTTTAGAAGTGTAAATAGAATAGAAATATTATATAAATAGAGCTTATATATACATTTATAAAAAATGTATTAATTTTTTATATTTTTAAATAAAATTATATCAATATATATAAATAAAATAATGAACATATAAAAACAATATAATAAATAAAATTCTGTCTATTCAATATTAATATGTATTTATACAGTTTATGTGAAATTAATACTATATATATAATACGAGTATATAGTAATGGTGACAAAAGAATGGAGAAAGTAATATAAATTCCAAGAAACTATACTGAAATTTTATGTATCAACAAAAATATATTTTTAGAAGTCTCTCTTTTTATTAATATTAATTTGAAGAAATATGTATATGTCATCAAGGAAGCTATTATCCGTCTACAAAGATGTTATTTTGGTGAAGCATTTGGTGATGAATAATATGTTTATAACGATTCTAAATGATAATGAAGAAATTGGGATAGGATATGGTGATAGACAAGAGGAATTAAATACAGGCTATTTTGTATGCTGTCCTTCGTTCTATGATGATTGCGGTAAGGTCACCAATTACAATTTTTTTCTTTTTGTAATTAATAATATTATCTCTTTTACTCTAAACAAAAATATGGAATTGAACTTTTTACCTCTACTTAGTTTATTTAATTTATTCCAGAATAATTTATTCTCCCTATTTATTCATTCTTATTTCTAAAAAATTTTTGAAAAAATTACATACATTTGATTCCTTAAGATATAATGTGATGTATATCATATTTAAATACGAAAGACATACCTTTCAAGTGACATGAAAACGCATAATTTAACCATTTCTCATTTCAATCTTAGATCGAATAATGTCTATATTTAATATCCAATTACTAATTAATATTCTAGTCACATTTCAATACATAACATGGTACATTTTTTGACGTCTAATTCAAACATGTCATCTTAAATTTATTCTCAAATGTAAAATCCATCTGTATGAGAATAATAACTGATGCTTGAGACAAAGCCATGAGCAAAACTTATGTCAAATCTATGATATTATTATCGTATGTGTTACCTGCAAAATCAGTTTTCAAGTCTTAAATACATATATAACTAAATTGTCATTACTATTCCTCACACAAAATCAAAATTCTCTCTCGCTCTATCTCAATAATTTCATTTATCAAGAAGATCTAGTTGGAATCTTATTCAAGAAATTATTTCTCATATTTGAAATTGGAAAATCCCATAGAGAGCAGAAAATCATCATTAAAACTGAGATAAGTTTTTTTTCTATTCTTTTCCTTAAATTGTAAATAATAGAATTATAAATGTATATATAGTTATTATTTAACAGAATTTCATTCATGTTTTAGGATATTCATGAGATTTATTTAAATAGTAGTACATAAGAAAATAATATTACTTTTTAAAGAAAATACCATATAGAATTACAATAGAAAAATGTTTATATGATTTTCAAGGCTGCTTACGATAAGCTGTTTTAAAATAATAATTAATGAATATGAAAATATGGAGATGATTGATTGTAACCATGGAAAATATTTCACCAACTGCTGTAGGATATGCAATATTTGCGATTGCAGATCAAGTAGTTTGTGTGATTGTATTAAATTTTAATTAAAAAAAGATAAAGTAATACACCTAATAGAAACATATTACATTTTTTATCAATCAAAGGAACAACTAAAATTAAAAACCATTGTCTTTTTCATGTTACAAAAGAGTTTCTACAAATACTGTTCACTCCTCTTACAAGAAAATATCAAAAATTCTAATACATCAATTTCTAAAAATATCAACTAAAACCAATGAAATTCATAGTTACTAATCAAAGTCAATAAAATTCACAGCTACTTATTATACCAATCCACCGCATACACATTTCACAAACGATTTCATAAATATCAAAGTCAATGAAATTAACTGCTGCTTATTATACCTTCACATACATTCAAAAAATATTCCTTTAACAAAATATTTTAAGTTGTAAAATCCCATCCAGAAAAGAAAAATCTCTAGATAGTAAACAATCATATAAAATTAACAATAAAACACCAACAAAAATATAAAAATATCTCTATCATAGCATTTCAACCACCTTGATCTTTAAAAACACAACACGTGTCTATTTACTCTCTACACTAAAACTGGTTTTCCTCTATCACCCACAAAATCAACCCTCACAACTTTAACATATAAATCTTATAGATAGTAAACAATCATAGCAGAATTAACACCAACAAAAATATAGAAATCTATCTCTATCATAGTCAATCTAAAACCAACCACCAATCAGGAACTAGGAAAAAGCACACATTTTCTAACTATATATTGACCTTTAAAAACACAACAGGTGCCCATTTTCTCTCTACACTAAAACTGGTTTTCTTTTATTACCCACAAAATCAATCCTCAAAACCTTAACACACACAAATCTTATAGATAGTAAACAATCATAGAAGAATTAACACCAACAAAAATATAGAAATCTATCTCTATCATAGCCAACCTAAAAACCAATCACGAACGAGGAAAACACATATTTCAATCATATTGATCTTTAAAAACACAACAGATACCTATTTTCTCTCTACACTAAAACTGGGTTTCTTCTATTTCCCAAAAAAAATCAACCCTCAAAACCTTAACACACATACTAATCTACCTGACAACACCCTCCCGCATCAACTAACTATTATCTCTCTCTCACTCTCACAACCCACACTTCCTCTCCCTCTCACTCTCACAAGCTACTTTTCCCCTCTCTCTCACTCTGACACCAACTAACTATTCCCTCTAACTCACAACCCACACTTCCCTTCTTTATCTACTTAAAGCTTGCTTCTGATTGGTCAATATAAAATCTGGTTTTCTACAATCATCTACAAAATGGCGGGAACTCCTCGCTTCTGATTGGTCAATACAAAACAACAAAATGGCGGGACTCTCCCTCTCACTCTCACACCAACTAACTATTCTCTCTCTCTCTCACTCTCACACCAACTAACTATTCTCTCTCACTCTCACACAAACTAACTATTCTCTCTCTCTCACTCTCACACAAACTAACTATTCTCTCTCTCTCTCACTCTCACACAAACTAACTATTCTCTCTCTCTCACAACAACAAAAAGTGGGCGGGAACTCCTCGCTTCTGATTGGTCAATACAAAAGGTGGGCAGGAACTTCCTCGCTTCTGATTGGTCAATACAAAAAAGTGGGCGGGAGCAAATAAGCCACGCCCATTGAACATGCATTTGTATGAAAAAAGTGATCCCGAAGGTACATAAACACACTACTTACCTGAGTTACATTTATATTTATTTTTTTTTTTAATTTAGTGTATTTAAGTCATTATATTCAGCATATTAAGTAATGAAACAATCAGGCATATCCTACAAATTTCATTAATATAATACATTATAATATTCAGCCATTTGATATTCCATAGGTAAATTAAGTAGGTCAATTAATTATATATATACCTGTAAAATTTTATAAAAATTTTGCGTAGTTTTATAATACCTAGAAAACATTCTTCAGTATATAAATAAACTCTTTTGTTTTATTTACATTATTAACATTTTTATCACAATGACGATAACATTATATAAAGCTTTGTGCTGAGTTCTTTGGGAAATGCCTAATAGCTGTATATATAACTACATTAACATATTTTATGGATGCACAAACGAATTCAACAATTGTTACTGGAGAATTGGATAAAGTTAAACTTTTTTCAAATTATTCGAAACAAAAATGAAGACAGTAAATTATTGTGTGCGGAAGTTTCAATTGAAGTACTAATGCAGGACCACCACTGAAGCAGTATGATTATCTGGGGCAGAAATAAAAAAAGGTAGACTCTCGGAAATACTGTCCACGCAATCCGAGTCTGAAGCTAAAGATTTGTTTAAGGCTGTGTTATGAAGAAATGAACAACCAGCTGAAGCAGAAAAAATAGCGGATATACTTATACTAAATAAATACTAAATATATAAAATTGAGAAGGCTTTACTCTATAAAGGCCAATGAGGATGTGATGGATTATCAGCACTATACAAACAAACGACATTAAGGGAAAGTTCTACAGCCTACAAAAGTGTTTTTATAGCATCTCTATTTTCACTACGCTTAAGAAAGGATTCGAATGAACCATCTACGCCTACTAGTGCTACTAAATATGTTTGGAAAAAGCCAACTCTAGGATCAAAGGTATATTGCAGAAATCTTTCTTATTAATATATAAAAGAAAGAAAAAGTTCAAGAATTTGTCAAAACCAGGACCCTTTGAATTGTCTTTCATTGTTTTCCATCACTGCTCTAACATCGATTAAAAATAAGTGGACTAGTGACAATAAATATTTTGTTGAAATAAAAGAAATGTACAGTTATTTTAAGAAATGTACAGTTATTAAAGTTAATAAATTACTAATATCCAATTGCTAGGTCCTCCTCCCGCCCCGAGATTAGCTAGAAACTTGTGCTTCTCAAGCTGTGCACTTATATATATATATATATATATATATATAGAATGCTGCAGCACAGAGAAATTGCCAGAGAAATTGAGAAAAATATACAAATTTTGCTGGTGGCAAGTTTCTGTTAGTTTTTAAACGAATGTGTAAACTATTTATGCAAGTATTTGGTATCATTGGAGATGTTATAACTTAAAAAATAATATATAAACAATAACGTATTAGAACAAAATTTCTTCATTAAATTTATCAAAAAACGTAAAATTTCGATCTTTAGTGTTATTTAAAAAAAAAAATAAATAAATATATGAACTAAAAAAATCTATTTAAATAAAGCTATCATTATGAAATTTCAGTATAATATATAAATGTTTATCCTTAAAACAAGGACATAAATAGGTCCCCACTTTTTTATTCCAAAATACCCAAAATCAGAATTTAAAATTGACTTTTTTAAGTAAAATGATCATCCCGTCGGTATCAGAGGAGTACCTTATAAAATATTTTTTGTATGTTTAGCGAACATGTATAGGTATTAAGGTATTCATTTTACATTTTAAATTACTCGAGTACATTATACCTTCAAATTTTGCTTGCTTTCTAAGATTTATTAAAAAATAAAACATTTATTATATTTAGTATTTTAACAAGAATAAGAAGACAACAACAATGTTAACAACGCATTTTAATAAATATACAATTTTTTAAAACACCAAAAATATGTGCATCAATTGAGATCGCTTATTTTACAGGAAGAAATAGTCTTTAAAAAATAATATATAACTAAAATTTGAGAAGTTGATTAGAGAAGTTTAATATTTCGCCCATAATAAAGTGATTTATATTTCACCATAACTTAAAAACGGTTCAGAAAAAGTTTTTGGTTCTCGGTAACGGCAACTGCTTATTAAAGTAGTTTTTTGGTAGTGAGGCGTCAATATTATTTGCCTACTGTATATTACATAAATAAGTACTCAATAGTATAATAGCACAGTAATATACCAATCACGTAGATCAGTTGATGTGAGCGCTGGATTAACAACCAGAAGATTGTTGGTTCAACCCCTTTCTGATTCTGTTAGATTTTTTTAACAAAATGTCTAAAAAAAGTTTTTGTCACTTAGAAAATTAAGTGCAAGATGGTGTACTGAGTAAGACGTTAGTCATTAAAAACGAATTTGTGTCCAAGTTCAAATCTCAATGACGGCAAATTTTTTTTGTTTCTGTTTTCGTTAAGTACATATTTTTGTGTACCCATAGGGTCTAAAACTAACTACATGAATTTGTGGACAACTCGAACAAAAATAACTAGTTATTCAGCCAAAAAATAAGTAGTTTATTTTTGTTTCCAATTATACCTACTAGCTTACCAGGAAAGCAAAGTTTTTGCTGGGGGTGTGTACGATTTATACAAATGATACATTAAATTGATGAGACTAAAAATGGCTTTAAGCCTCTCTAACATCATTTCTTGTATGCTACATATTTTAGGAGTTCCGAAAAATTTTGTTCTTACAAAATTTAACATTTTTTTCTTCAAAGTTCTTAAAAAAAGTCAAAAATGTTCCTGTTGTTAGTTCTACGAAAAAAAATAATACATGTATAATTCACAGTTAAGTTAAAATACTCCTGGATACTGCTTTGCAAAAAAAAAACACAAATTGTTGCTTTAAAGCCCAAAAAAAGTAGAAATACTTTTTTTGGGCTTGTCTAATATTGCTGCCTTAATAAAGCTATTATTGTGTATATTTTACTATAACTCGAGAACGGGTTGTCCGATTTAGAGAATTGAAACACCAAAAGATGCATACAAAAATTATCTTCGAATTATATTAACATTATTATTTATTATTACCCGATCAGCATTTTCGAAGTTAACGACCAAAGTTCTTCCAATTTTGCATAACAAATTTATAGTTTTTTTCGCCATTGATTTCCAAATAACTCAGAAAATATTGAGCAGATAAGAAAATAATGTTAAGATAGCTTGAAGATAATTTATGACCGACATCCATTGCAGTTTTGTTTATCTAAATTGGACAAAACGTTCTCGAGTTATACAAGTGTTAATGCATAAAAAGGGAGTCATAAACATAAAAAAATCAATATGTTATAGAAAAGAGTGTAAGCAGATTCTTACTTAGCATGTTAAATTCCATTTAATCCACCTTTTTTTTTGTTTGAAACAGTTTTTTTTTCACAACAGTGTGTCCACTTAATTGTAGGTATACATGAGTACTTTCACTCAATTGTGAATAAAAACAAGATTTGTGCATCAGTTTATGATAAGGGATTTAAAACTGGATATTTTCTCCGGTTTCATTTTTTAAAATAAATTTTCAAGAAAAAAATTCTTCAATTTCAGATTAATTTCTGAATAACTCCGAAACTGTTGGGTTTTATAAAAAAGTATTGCTAAGACTTTTCAACTGTCTAAATCGGACAACCCGTTCCTGAGTTATGGCAAAATATACTCATATATTCGCCTCATATTTTCGTTTATACTTACAAAATAATCTACATTTTTTCCAAACTACAAAAATGTAAACACAAAATTAAACTATCAAAGCAAGCGTTGCTTCCTTAAAATAAAACAACACTGATAGCTTCCGAAAGCCATTGCAATGATTTTATATAGGTTTGTATATATTGTATATATTTTTAATAATTGTTTTCAGATTTTTGCATATGACTCGGTTATTTATTGACCGATACGGTTAATTAAAAAAAACGAAATTTTAGAAAAATATTTACAACAGATTTCTACAAAAACGAATTCCAAAGCTTATATAGAAGCTTTACAAAATCCAAAAATGAGTTTTGACCGATATCTCAGTTACTAATGAACCGATTTTTTCATTTCTTCCGCAAAAAAAGATTCCAAGTCCATTAATTGACCGATTTTGTTGATTTTTACTAGTGTCATTCTAAAGAATATTCCCTATAATTTGATGTATAAAGCATATATATCCGAGAACTGGGGTTTTCTAAAAATTGATTTCAGCAGAAGGACGCGCATCTTTATATCGACTTCCCTATCAATAAGAATCCACAAAATATATACTTTTTGGGGTCTTGGATGAATATTGTAAAAATTACAAACGGAATGGCAAACTTATATGTACCTTTTACTCCTGTGGTGAAGGGTATAAAAAGTATAATTTACTGAGATTTTATTGCTACATCAACTCCACTTTGTTTTATGCGGGAAGTTAAACATAAGAAGGTGCATCTTATTTCTTATTCTTACCTTAATTTTACATTGCAATTTTTGAAAACGATTTTTATATATTTGGTTTAATTTTTGTGATTGAAAAATACCTCAAACTTCAATTAACTACGTGTTGTATTTCAGACACATATAAATTTGTTTCTTTTTACTGAATATTTTTTTTTTTTTAATAATTCTAAATTGTGGTGCCACTTGGAGTCATACTAAAACCTTTAGATTTTAAACATTCTATAATAATTTTTCAACAGTTGTTTTCAAGAAAAAATTATTTAAAAAACTAACACATCTTTAAAACTACTTAGTTAAGGAAGGAAATTTTTAATATATTTTTTACTCGAATTATTCGATTAATCGGCATAATTTACTCGAATAAATATTTATCGATTTTAATTTAATCGAAAAAACATTATTCGAGTGAATATCCTAGTAGGTATGTAATCAAAGTATTTTTTATTTATTTATTTTTTTCAGCTTTAAAATTTTTGAGTTCCACAAATATATAAACAAAATTAAAATCAACGAAATTCAGATAGGGCTAACGGGGATACTGTTACCCTTAATGCCCTCGGATTTGCTTTATATGCATTTACGTTAAGCATACTTTTATAAACGTGAAAAAATATATGGTCCAGAGGAAAATAATTGGTTTTAAAATGGAAAAATGTCACCACCTTTTTCGCATTTTTTAAATTTTCTACTTCGAAATAATATAACTTTTTATCGAAACCATAGAGGTATATGATTCTTGCACGGAAATTGTTTAGAATTTTTTTTACAGAATCCAGAGAATATTTTAGAAAAATTTTAGGACTCCAATTGAGCCCGCCATGTCAAAAAAAATCTAAAAAAAAGCATGTCCAAAAATGAGTCTAAATTTTACTTCGGTCTAAATAACTCTTAACGTAAAAGAGATATCCCACACATGTAAGCGTAGAGAATTATAAGGACTATGTAAAATTTAATGCAAATTAGTTTTCAGACACGTATTTTAATTAAGAAAATCGTCAAATATTAGCGATTTTATATAAAAAAAAGTCGTCAAATTACTTAATTTATTGAAAAAAAAATCGTCAAAATAACGTAATATCGTCACACTTAATACCTCTGCATACAATACACAGTGGGGCAGAATCGAAATTTTTTGGAAATAAATCTGTAACTTCTGATCGGCTGGTTGGATTTTCATGAAATTTGGTACAGGCTTAGCGGAGGAGTGTACAATGTTAAGTTTGAAAGGGGGGCACAACAAACCCCTCAGGAGCGGAGCTAAGGGGGCTCAAAGTTAGGTACCTGTGACATCAAAAATTTTTAATCGCTTGCCAAATTTTTGTTTCTCGTCCGATTTCAAATATTTTTATATATTGTTGTATATGATTCTTGCACGGAAATTATCTAGAATTTTTTTTACAGAATCCAGAGAATATTTTAGAAAAATTTTAGGACTCCAATTGCGCCCGTCATGTCAAAAAAAATCCAAAAAAAGCATGTCCAAAAATGTGTCTCAATTTTACTTCGGTCTAAATATCTCTTAAAGTAAAAGAGATATCCCAAACATGTAAGCGTAGAGAATTATAAGGACTATGTAAAAATTAATTCAAATTAGTTCTCAGAAACGTATTTTAATTAAGAAAATGGTCAAATATTAGCGATTTTATATAAAAAAGTCGTCAAATTACTTAATTTATTGAAAAAAAAAAATCGTCAAAATAACGTAATATCGTCACACCTAATACCTCTGCATACAATACACAGTGGGGCAGAATCGAAATTTTTTGGAAATAAATCTGTAACTTCTGATCGGCTGGTTGGATTTTCATGAAATTTGCTATAGGCATAGCGGAGGAGTGTACAATGTTAAGTTAGGTACCTCTGACATCAAAAATTTTTAATCGCTTGCCAAATTTTTGTTTCTCGTCCGATTTCAAATATTATATATTGCTGTAGGCCCTGATAAGACCTATAAAAAACATGCTTACATGTCCTATTTATCTCTTATAGTTTTCAAGTTATTTGCGTTTGAATTTTAAGTACCATAATTTTGTATGTTCTTGGTCCAGTTTTTTTCATATATATCCTAGTATTTCCGACCAATTTTATTAGTTTTTTTCCTATCTAGTTAAAGAACAAAATTATCTATTGAATAAACAAAATTGAAGTCGATATCTTTACCGAGTCCAAAAATAAACGGTTTTGAATTTGAAAATTGCAAAAAAGACGACTTTTTGTGTTTTTTTAGCCGAAAAAGTATCTACACTCTTTTTTATCTAAAATAAAATTTTCTTTAGCAACATATAATAATTTTACACTTTTCTGAAAGGTAACTTCACAGAGATGATTTTAAGATAAGCCCAATAACTCAATTGGTCATGGTACACACCATCCCGAATTCGACCCATTTTATATGAGTTTTGACTTTAGACCATTTTTTCTCAAATCCCAAAGATATCTTAATAAACAAATATGTTATTACAATTAAAAAATTTGTATTTTCTCCAAAAACCCCAAATTGGGCCTTTTGTTTGGTTTATTTCTAAATAGCGAAAGAAATTTTAAAAATATGTATTCCAAATTGAGCTTATCTTTTAGCATATATAATTTCCGATCTTTTGCAAAAAGATTCAAGCCAATATCATGCCTCATTTCAGAAATATGCGCGTTTAAACTTTTATATTTCCAATTTATTGTATATATGACTATGTTTTTACAAACTTGCAAAATTATGAATATTTCTGTATACTTTTAATAATATCTATACACAAAATATTTTTATAAAAATAATTAAAAAATTTTTTATTTTTAATAGCGTTGCCACATTTTACAAATTTAAGTAAATCTTTATCCTTTTCTAAGCATTGATATATTTCTATTAATGAATTTAAAATAACAAAAACAACAAATGTCTATTTTAACAATAAGTATTTTATTAGTTTACATTTATGGTCTTTACCTAAATTTAACAAATGTATTTATCAATTCGTGATGGTTAAAAATTTATATATTTATGATCTAGTGGCAATGTACAGGTATCCTTTCCGGTGATACCTAACAGCAACATATAATATCAATGAATTCGGTATAGGTACTCTTCCAAATTGACTCTTTCAGATATTTTACCTAATGAAAATTCACAGAATACCTGTAAATATATATACCTGTGCGATATATCTAATAGATATATATAAATGCGCAGCTAATCCTTATCAACATCATAACGAAGTTGATTACCATGGTGATTACATTGAAACATTAACAATTGTGTTGTGTTCTGTGGAGTTTATCTAAAAATAATATTAATCGTTTAGAAGCTATAGTGGAATTCATAAAAACTACATATCTTGCAAAAGTCGACGTCATTGGTAAATCTCAGATAAAGAGATTGTTAAAGTTGTATGACGTAAAAATGAAGTCCTTGAATCAGCGTACTAACAGATTAAAAATTAAACATTAATATCGGCGTGCAAAATATCAACTGGAGCACCCTGCAAGACATATGATAATTTAAGTACAAGATCTAAGAAGAAAAGACTGGCCCATAAGGATTTAGTTGAATATATTAAAGATGAAATAAATGATTTACAACCTATTCATAATAATCATAAACCAATACACATTAGACATATCCTTTCAACTTAGTCTAATAATGATTGACGAAAAGGTTAGTAATGCCATTACGGAAACATCTTCTTTTAGGAAATGCTCACTATGTGAAGAGACGTACTCACAATTTTCGGATATTGGTAAAGCAAGGAGTATTAATGAAGAATTTCTGTCTTTCGGAATATCTCCACTTCACGCCAGAATACGGTTCATGGAGCATTTTCTGCACATAGCATATGATTTAAAGTATAGAAGTGTGCCAGAAAATTTAACAAAAACCTACCAGAAAAAACGAGGATTTAAAAACACTTAGAATATCCTAGAAAAGTAGAATCCAGGATGAATTCAGAGAAGAGTCGGGATTAAACATCGACAAACCTCTGCCGACTGGTGGTAGTACAAATGATGGAAACACAGCAAGAAGGTTTTTCGGAAATTTCGAAATTACATCAAAAATAACTGGTATTAATAAAGAGTTACTTGAAAGGACTAACATACTATTAATGGCAATTAATAGTCAGCATAAAATTAACTCTGCTCGATTTGGAGAATATACAACAGAAATATCTAAACTACTTGTTTCTCTATATCCATGGAAAGAAATGACACCAACAGTACATAAAGTATTGTGCCATGGCGAAATTATAATTGAACGATATATTCTTCCACTTGGAGAGCTTACAGAAGAGGCTCAAGAAGCAAGAAACAGAGATTTTAAGTACGTTCAATTATTCATCTCCAGGAAATGCTCCAGAACGTCAGAAAACGAGGATATTTTTAATAGCCTATTGTTATCATCAGACCCTGTACTATCATCAATGAGAAAACGTTGGATTTATTATGAGCCTTTATCAACTCAAAATACTGAAGACTTGAAGGACCTTTATTATCTTTTAGATATGTATACAGATACAACAGATTATATTATAGAAAATAAGTAGTATAAGTTTAAAATATTAGAAAAATTGTCTACATAAATTTAATGTAAATAAGAAATAAAAAATCGTATTAGAAATAGAATATTTATTAAGGAAGTTGATAAATACCAAAAATAATAATATTGCTTAAGTTAAAATAGAAATTTTTTGTTTGTTTTGTTATTTTAAATTCATTAATAGAAATATATGCATGCTTAGAAAAGAATAAAGATTTACTTAAATTTGGGAAATGTGGCAACGCTATTAAAAATAAAAAAATTTTATTAATTATTTTTATAAAAATATTTTGTGTATAGATATTATTAAAAGTATACAGAAATATTCATAATTTTCTCAGTAATTATTTACGCAAAGCTAAAGGCAAAAGTTGCAAGTTTGTAAAAATATAGTCATATATACAATAAATTAGAAATATAAAAGTTTAAAGGCGCATATTTCTGAAATGAGGCATGATATTGACTTGAATCTTTTTGCAAAAGATCGGAAATTATATATGCTAAAGGGTAAGCTTAATTTGGAATACATATTTTTAAAATTTCTTTCGCTATTTAGAAATAAACCAAACAAAAGGCCCAATTTGGGGTTTTTGGAGAAAAGACAAATTTTTTAATTGTAATAACATATTTGTTTATAAAGATATCTTAATGAAATTTGCAGGAAGTGGATCTTATTAATGTAAATAAAAGCGTGTTAACCAAATTTCAATCAGGGGTAGGGTTTTCCTGAATTCCCAAAAAAACTAATCAAAATTCCCAAAAATGGGATTTTTTACATTTATGGTTATAGAATCCACATTTTTCCGAAGGCCCGTAGATTTTGATTTAAAACTTTTAACAACATATTGAGGATTCTTAAAATATATTCCGCTGGTCGATTCGTGCTTTGGGATTTGAGAAAAAATGGTCTAAAGTCAAAACTTTCATATAAAATGGGTCGAATTCGGGAGGGTGTGTACCATGACCAATTAAGTTATTGGGCTTGTTTTTTATCTTAATGTCATCTCTGTGAAGTTGCCTTTCAGAAAAGTGTAAAATTATTATATGTTGCTAAAGAAAATTTTATTTTAGATAAAAAAGAGTGTAGATACTTTTTCGGCTAAAAAAAAACACAAAAAGTCGTCTTTTTTGCAATTTTCAAATTCAAAATCGTTTATTTTTGGACTCGGTAAAGATATCGACTTCAATTTTTTTTATTTAATAGATAATTTTGTTCTTTAACTAGGTAGGAAAAAAAACTAATAAAATCGGCCGGAAATACTAGGATATATATAAAAAAACTGGACCAAGAACATACAAAATTATGGTACTTAAAAATTCAAACGCAAATAACTTAAAACTATAAGAGATAAATGGGACATGTAAGCATGTTTTTTATAGGTCTTATCAGGGCCTACAACAATATATAAAAATATTTGAAATCGGATGGGAAACAAAAATTTGGCAAGCGATTAAAAATTTTTTATGTCAGAGGTATCTAACTTTGACCCGCCTTAGCGCCGACCCTGAGGGGTTTGTTGTGCCCCCCTTTCGAACTTAACATTGTACGCTCCTCCGCTATGCCTGTACCAAATTTCATGAAAATCCAACCAGACGATCAGAAGTTACAGATTTATTTCCAAAAAATTTCGATTCTGCCCCACTGTGCAATGTTAACTAGAAGGTTATCTGAGAGGAATATCAAACCAAATTTGCCAAAAAAATTACTCTTTTTTTAAAACTCAATGTACATATTCATATTTTATTGTTGCATGAATAAGGTTTTTGACAACTGTATTAGGATTTTTTTTTCTTAATTATATGTCTATTTATTAGAATTTGAATGCTTACCCTCCTTTCTTTGAATATTTTCGACTTGTGATTTTTAACTGTTAATGAAATAACAAAAAAATAAAAAAAAAAATAATAAGTCCTGCAGTTAAGATATTGGAGATATTATGTAATTACTTAAAGAAGCAGAAGTTTATAGAGTCCTTTTAATACCTTTACATTATTTTGTAACCATTTGCTTAATTCTATAGAAGAGTTCATTCAATTTTATTATGATTATATACTTAGGAAATTCTTAGAGACCAGATTTCTCAGGCCGAAACCGAAACTAATCAACTTTTAACATTTAAGTTCAACTGTTTTTAATGATTTTTATAAGATTTACTTTTTAAGTAGATTTAAGGATATCCTTCCATCTATTCAACGGGATTGTTAAGACGGATATTTACCCAAACAAAAACTGTCAACCGTACAAAAAATCAAACGATGGCAAAATATTTTTTACAAATAAAACAAAGCGGTTTGTCAACGATTAAATTAAAATGTAGTAAAATGTTTTGCTCATGTTTTTTATTAAAAAAATCATATTTGCTTTTCTTATTTTTATATATTTATTTACTCTGATTTTACGTGTATATATATTCAAAGTTATAAATGTAAAAGTGTAATAGGAATTGTTTCATTTTGAAATTTAGTAAGAATTCATTCTAGTAGTAGGGAAATAGGAAAGCAATAGTTGTTTTTAATGAGGAGTAAGAGCAATTTTAAAGAGCAAATTGTTTGTATGAAATTGAAGCCAATGAATTTGTTTTTGTAATTTTTTCTTGTATATGCATAATAGGAGGAAAAATTGTTTTGCATATTATGAAATTGAAAACCAATGTATTTATTTTGAATTATAATATGTATGTATTTAATTATGTTAAAAGTACATATAAACAATTTAATAGGGAGACAATTTTTTATTTTTCTGCACTTTTAATTGTGATGAAATTAAAAACTGATGACTTGTATAAATAGCGTTTGAGTATTTTTGGTTTATTCATCTACATATTTTTATATGGTTATTTTTGTTTTTGTAAGGTGGAAAATAAACTTGAGAATTGTTTTGTTTATATGGAAAAAATAACCTTTTGACATTAATGAAGATATATTTTATTTTGTTGAGTATGGTCATGATTAATTTTGAATATTCTAATAACAAATTAAGAAGGAGTATATTTTATTTACATAATTAGTATATAACTCAATATTTCTATATGAAAGCTAAATTAATATTTTCCTCTATTTGAAATAGTAAAGAGAAATACTCAAAGTATTCAATTTACTTATTTAAATATAAAGGAGTATTTTTTAAATTTGTATAAAAGAGGAATCACATCATATTTGTTTTCATTGATCTGAAGATTACTTCAAAGTATAGGTAAGCTATCACTATTGGAAAATGCATTTAAGTTTTCATATACATATAAATTTCTTATTTTTATTTTTAGATGTATGAACAAATTATTAAATTGGCTCTTGGTATTAAGGCGAAGTACACAAAAATTTATGATATTCGTTTACATCAGCCATTCAAAATTTTAAAATTTGAGTGGAAAGAAACATAAAAGTTATCACATATTTAAATAACAATAAATGGCTTTATCTTCTGGACTATTATTTGCAAAGGTCGTCAATACAAGACGGTACAAGAGGACTAGTTCAATGTTCAAAGAGATATTCTAGAGCAAATAATAAATATTTTGAAGACTTTGATAGTAGTAAGCCTTCAGAATATTTAACGTATCTAGATGCTAATAATTTGTATGGTTGGGCCATATCAGAATATCTCAAGTGAATTTATGATGATGCGGCTTTAGAAGTTATTGATGTAACACATCTGATATTGGATATTTTTTGGAGGTAGATTTAGAATATCCACACTATTTACATGAATTTCATAATGATTTACCCTTTTGCCCAGAAAATAAACTTGTTGGTAAATCCAAATGTTCATAAACGCAAAGATATAAAAATTGTTACAGATTGGGAAATAGGAAGGCGTACTCATTTAGGAGCTAGAGCATTAATTTCAAAGCCTAATTTTTTGAGTATAACTCAATTTTCAGAAACCTTGTTTGCAGTTCAGTAAAAGGTTATGCAAATAACTTACAACAAACCAATTTATTTAGGCTTTGCTGTTGGAACTTTCAAAATGGAAAATGTATGACTTTCATTATCAATACATGAAACCAAAATTTCTGTCGAATTTATCATCGAATTATATGGATACAGACTCATTCATATACACTATAAAAACAGATGATTTTTGTAATGTTATTCGTGAGGATATCGCCTTAAGGTTTGATACATCAGAGTATCATCCCAATAACATATTTCAACTCCCAATATTAAATAAGAATGTTCTAGGCATGATGAAAGACGAGAATTGCGGGAAAATTATGAAAGAATCTGTGGGACTTCGATCAAAATGTATTCCTTCACAACAGTTGACATGGAGGAAGTAAAGAAGTCTAAAGGAGTTAAAAAACCATGTATACAAAATTTATCAATAATAGACTACAAAAGATCATTATTTGAAAGAAAAATAATTTCTGATACAATGCATACATTTAAATCGATGTTTCATCAGTTGTATACACAGAAATTACATAAAGTTGTCTTTTAGACTTCAAAGTGACTTTGATAACTATTTTACAGAGATAGATGACGATATTTTCTTGAATATTAATAGTGAGTACATAGAATTTTTAAAAGAATATTTAATGAATGGAGATGTTTAAGTTGTAAATTTAATAATTTAAATACTTTCATATTTTTTAATTTTATTTAAAGTTTACATAAGTAGAACTTCTAATGTATATATTTCTATTGAATAGAGTTAACTTCTAAGAGATTATTAAAATATATTTTTTAATGAAAATTACATTGATATTTATGTTATCACAATGAAACAATAATAAATATATGTCTTGTATTATATAATAAATGTGTTTTATTTTTAAATATTTTTCCAGTGTACATTTTCTATTTCGTAATCTAACTTTTTACGATTTCTAGTTAGTTGAGGAGAATATTGGTATGGTAAAGTTGATTGCTTCAAATTTTTGTGATTTTCATCCTTTGTCAATATTCTTATTTTTGGTGTTCTATTATTTGAAAAATGTTTAAGTCGTTTAGCTGCTTAAGAGGCAGAAGTAGAATTAAGTTTTTGTACTGTTGTATCCATATCAATTTCATTATAATTTTCATTAATATAAATTCCTCAGGTAAATTTATATTAGATTGTGTTCCTATACTACTTGACTCTGGTTGCATTGTTTGAGTTTCAATATGTTTCTTATATATTTTCCTAGTTTGTGTTTCATTATCACGTAGGTTACTCAATTTAGAACTTTTAGTTTGATGAGAAGATGATATTTGGTTTCCAATTAATTCTTGTTTAATATAATACCATTTATTAATATCGTTTAGTGTGTGTGAACCATATATTGGTATTAGTTTTCGATGTAGAAAATTAGAATCAGAATATTTAATTTTAAATTTATCGTAAGTTGATGGATTAAGAACTATTAATTTGGATAAATTATTTGACATTTTCTAAAAATTCTCCAATAACTCCACTTAAAACGGATGAAATAATAATTGGTAGAAATCCTCCTTTTTGAATTAGATGTTTTCTCTTTTGTTTCATTGAGGTTTCTGGTGAACAAACTTTTCTAATTGTATTTTTATATGGTTTTATTTTGTCAAAAACTGCTTTATTGATTTTATGGTTCTCATTAATTATATTTAATAGTATTTCATTTTTTGTTTTAATAACAACATCATCAACATGTTTCAGTATTGCATTTCGTAGTTTATGATCTGCTTTCTTAAGAACGTAAAGAACAGTTTTAGGGGTCATTGTTTATATTTGCAAATATTAAACAGTGACTTTTATTGAAAATATTCGTTCTAAATCTTAATGCGTTGTGTATTTGTTGAGTGAGATCAATTAATAAATAACCATGAGCCTGTTGCGTACAGTTATTATATACATCAACCAGAGCTTTTGAGTTTTCTGTGTATACTTGGCGAGCTAAATATTGAAATTGTAACTTATCCCTAGGATTTTTAAACATAATTATATATTTAGAGTTTAAAGAAATATCTCTGGAATAAGCACCTTTATGAAAAATGTTTTATGTTACTAAAATCACAGCTAAATTTCTATGATGAGTAAAAAGTTCACACACTTTTTTATTAGATGATTCTAGCATTAAATCATTCAATATTATTTTCTGCTGTAGCAAAATCCTCTGGAATACCTTGTATAAACTCTATATTGTTAATTATCGGAAGAGATTTTTTTCTGCAAAACACCAAATAATACGATATATGTTTTTAGATATTAAATGTTGATCATAAATCATCATAATGTATGGATATATAAACTGTTGAAACATGTTTACACTTTAGTACACGACATTTAAATTAAGTGAAGCAATAACATTCTATAAATATGAGTAAAAGAATTATTGTTGATGAACTACATCGTCAAGCGAAAAAGAGCTTTCATCGCAGAAGATTTATTCAAAAGAGTATTTTAGATACATGGCAGATTGACTTAGTGGAACTGATACCGTATGCAAAATTTAATAAAGGTTTTAAATATATGCTTACTGTATTTGATGTATTTTTAAAGTATGCATACGCATTACCATTAAAAACTCAAACAGGAACAGAAATTGCGAAAGCATTAAAACAAATTATAAAATTAAACAAAGGAAAATATCCCAAAAATATCCATTTTGATCAAGGAAAATAATTTTATAATATCTACTTTAACACTCTTATGAAAGAATATAAAATTAACCACTACCACACTTTTTCAAGTATGAAGGCATCAATAGTTTAACGTTTTAAAAAATAAAATGTGGAAACAATTTAGTATGCATTGAAATAATAAATGGATAGATATATTAAATAAATTATTGAAAGAATATAATTCTTCATATCATCTTTCTATAAAAACAACACCCAATTTAGTTAATAAGAAAAATGAACAGGTTTTCAAAGGAGGAAAATATAAAATAAATGATTTAGTACAGTAGTCTACAGAGGTTTTTACTGACTGTTTTTATAACACGAGCGCAAAAACGACTCGTTTTATAAAAACAGTCAGTAAGATAAACAAAATTTACATAACCAATCCTATAACCTATCAACTTGTAGATTTCAATGGAAATATAATTAAAGGTGGATTTTATGAAGAAGAATTGTTAAAAACAAAAGCTCCAAAAAAAAAATTTTTATAGGAAAAATTTTAAAGCGAAAAGGAGAAAAACTATTGGTAAAATGGCTTGGTTTCGGAAAAGAATATAATTCTTGGATTCATCAGAACGATGCTAGTAAATAATATATGTACAACAAACAACATACTATATTAATCATTCTTTTTAAGGATGGCTTCAAGTATACAAGAAGAAAATCTTTATGTTACTTTATTAAGTAATAATTCAATGGATATTTATAAAAATACTCCAAACACTTTCACTAATTTGTTAACACAATCTCTACATTTGGATGATCACTGGGTAGTTGGATTATCAGATATTTAATTTTCGTTACTGGAAAGAAACAATGAAAGTATTGTTAAACGTTGAAAACGAAATACAATTTCAAATGTCGACACACAAGCTATAGTACATGGAAAAACAAAAATATCAAAGCATAGTGCAAATAATGAATATGAAGACATTAAGTTAAAATTTCACGAACCCTTAGAAAGCTCTAATGATTTTATGATAACAAACCCCAGTCTGAATAATAAAACAAAACTTTTGAATAAATTAAATGATACTCCAAAAAATAATGTATCCACAGAAAAAACAAAGATTTAAGTGATAAAAAATCAGATCCTTTAAATAAGTTAAAGAATGATACCTCACAAACAAATTTAGCAACAGAAAAGAAAGAAAATGAATTTGATTCTTATACTAGTAGAGATGAATTAGAAAACGATGAAAAGGATTCCATTTTAACATCAACAAACCACATTCTGTACAAATCTTTAACCAAATTTTCAGATAATATGACAAATTATTTTACTAAAGTTTTTTTCACCAGATATAAATGAAATTGTATTTATTTACACTGATATAATTAAACCACGACATGTAGGTAATAAAAAAACTAAATGTTTAAAAATATTTTCAATATCCACATTGAAAAATTATATTCATTTTAAAAGAATTGAAGATTTTCGCATTGGATCTTATAACATTGATAATATATCTACAATGATTCGAAATGATGAAGGAGGAATAATAAGTTTGAATGAATTCATACCAGTTTATTGTACTCTACACTTTAAAAAATATATAAAATAAATGTTTAGTAAAATTTTAAATCATTTTTGTAGTAACCATGGATGTGATGTATACAAATTATTATAATAATCAGTCTGGAAATAATGTTCAAAATACAACAAGGTTTGTGCAATATGGACGTGGTATTGGATCACTGTTTTCATCTTTGTTTTCACACCTGAAACCATTCTTGAGAACAGGATTAAATTATTTAAAAAATAAGTCATTAGATATTGGAAATGAAATTTTGGAGGAAATCGTAAGAAAACCTGTGAAAGAAATTCTATTTAATCAAGGGAGAAGAATTGTGAATAATATTAAAGAAGCTGCTATTAAAAAAATAAAAACAATGCATAAAGGTAATGGGAAGCATATAAAACTTAAACGCTTAAAACAAAAACCGCATAATAAATCCAAACGTTGTAGAGGAAAGAACTTCAACAATATTTTTGGACATTTAAAATGTCGGGATTTATAGAACGTATGAGAAGTGAATTGGATTTATTTGAATTTCCCCCAACTCAAACTAGTGTTATTAAAACAGAAGAAATATGTTATAATCCAATTGCTTCATTGGACAACTCTAGTATAATTGAATTTGTATCATTGGGGAATGGTGAAACATACAGAGATCTTAATAGTATTTATCTCAGACTAGTGCTTGAATTCAAAGGAACTGGAGGCGTTGTTAATAACTTCTTGCATTCCTTATTTAGGAATTGTACAGTTCATTTTAACAATAAAAGCGTATCTCAACCTGACAACAACTATCACTATAGAACATATATGGAAACATTGCTCAATTATGGAAATGATGCTAGATCTACCCATCTTGAATCGTGTCGTTGGGCTACTGATATGAATAAAATTAATTCATTAATTGATAAAGAAAATCCCGGTTTAGATAAAAGCAAAAATTATTTAAGGATGGAAAAAAGGTGGAGCTTTTCGGAAAACTTCATGTAGATGTATTTAATCAACAAAAGTACTTGCTTAATAATGTGGATCTTAAGGTTACATTAAATTTGGAAAAACCAGATTTTTATATTTTAGGAAGTGGAGATAAAAATGAATCTCATCTAAGAATACATGAAGCTAATTTATATACAAATCATCTTACTATCAATAGTAGTATATTAATGGCACATCATAATGTATTACAAAGCAAGTTACCCATATGAGAGAGTAGAAATTAAGAGCTTCACTATACATCCAGGAAACCATTCATTATCTCTAATGTTATACTGGAACAATTACCAAATTTCTTAGTTTTTTGAATTGTGTCTAACAAAACTTATACTGGAGATAGAAAAGAAAATCCATTCAACTTTCAAGATTTTAATTTACAAAGATTTAATTTGGTTGTTAATGGAGTGCAATTTCCAGCACAACCAATAGAATTTAGCTACAACAATTGAGGAATATTAAGCATTTGTGGTTATCAAACCCTATTTGAAGGTACCGGAATCCATCATTTTGATAAAGGTCATCAAATTACAAAGGAACTTTTTGATAGCGGATTTTTTTACTAGCTTTTGATTTAACACCAGATAACAATAATAATTCTAATTGTGGAAATTTAATAAATCAAGGAACTATTCGTATATAAGGACATTTTGGGAAATCAATTACGGAGGCAATTACCTGCTTAGTATATTGTGAATTTGACATTATAATAGAAATTGATAAGTCTCGCACTATAATTCAAACGCTATGAACTCAATAAATATTATAAATACTTTAAATTCAAATAATTATACAAAATATAAATTTAAAGGAGTTTTTGCGAGCAATAAATTACCCAAGACACCTGTTACAAAACCATCATTTTACATAGCCAACACTGATTCATCTTATAAGCCTGGACAGCATTGGGTCGCTATTTATTTCCCTGAAAATAAACCAGCAGAATTTTTTTGCTCTGCAGTTCAACCTCCAATAAAACCATTTATTTCATTTCTAAACCGAAATTCTAAAACATTTGTCTACAATAAAATGCGAATTCAAAGTGAATCATCAATGTTTTGTGCTGTTTATTGTTAGATTTTTATTTATTTAAGATGTAAAAATTTAACTTTTAATGAAATTTTAAATATTTTTTATTATTTTAATTTACATGAAAATGATATGTTAGTTTTAGGTTTATTTAAATACTTTTATTTGTTTTTATAGAAAATAAAAAAAGTAAATAAATAAGAAAATATATATTATTTTGTTTTTATTCCAAGTTCTTTTTCCACATTTAGTAAAACTTCCAGGAGAATTTTATCACAACCACCATGCAATGCGAGGAATATTGGAATGTCTATAGGTGGCAGTATTAAGATTTCTTGAATTTCAATTTGTTTGAAGTATAATTTGAACCAATTTTAGTGTTGTTGGACGTATCCATTATTCTGAATATGTTGTTCTTAACAAATAGTCAATTATTTACTAAAATAATTTTTAAAATTCAAAATTCACAAGACCATTATCAAGTTCAAAATTGCAAGAAGTTATTATAAAGAAAAAAAAATTTGTTTAATGTTGTATTATTTTATTTTTTTCTTTTTTTTTACTTTAAAATTAACATATTTGAAATTAAAAATATTTGCCCTATTTAGTTTAGATAATAAATAATATCTTTTCATAAATTCCTCTATTTTGCTTATAAGTTGTTTATGCTTTCTACAATTACAAGTATCAGGACCAACGTTTACTTTATCATCCGAACACGAACAATTTTTGAAGTGTAATCCATATTTAGATGATATAGTTTCTTCATTATAATTCCCAGTTTTATTAATAAGTGCCAAATCCTCTTCCACAGTTTCCCGATGTTCAACAAAAATTAAACTATTAAAATCTTGAAGAAATTTTTGAATTTTTATATGTGACATCTTTATTATAAAGCTTTCCTTTTACAATTAATTAGTTTTTAAAAACAATAATACTTATATACTAATTAACTAATCTTCTTTATTAAGAATTTCTTGGAATTTTACTATTTTCCCAACTGAAATATGGTTGAGAATTTGGGATGAAAAACTCTCTCACTTCGTCTTCTCCAGCGAAGTTTTCACTGACTACCTCTTCCAATTCCAAAATATATAAACCATTATCTGACTTCCTCCTTAAAGTAAATTGTTCATTATTAACTCCATCTATTACTTTATCTTCCAAATTATTATATTGTTTGGGAAGATATAACATTCCCTATTCAAGCTCTACTAACACTACATTTCCATATTTATTCTTATGGCGGAACATACTTAATACCTTATATGGCATTGATGGTAGTAAATCCTTTGCTGCTAGATATGGTCTTGTTTTTAATTTATTGAAAGCTGCAATAATATCAGCATTTGTAATTCTATTCGATTCCATTTTTTGTTCCGCCTTTTAAAAAGTTTATTAACTGATTAAAATAATCTTACTTCAGACATTTATATTTTTATCTAATCTAATTTATCTCCAAGGAAAGAGTAATTTGGGTATATCTCTTAATATTTCTAATTGAGAAAACATTATAAATACATAAATATTGAGAAATATGCTAATTTTAAAAGTATTCTAGATATGAAAAAATGTTTAATGTGAATAAAAAATACTCCCTCTTAATTTGTTATTAGAATATTCAAAATTAATCATGACCATACTCAACAATATAAAATATATCTTCACTAATATCATAACCCTTACACAAGGTTATTTTTTCCATATAAACAAAACAATTCTCAAGTTTATTTTCCACCTGAATGAATAAACCAAAATTATTCAAACGCTATTTATACAAGTCATCAATTTTCAATTTCATCACAATTAAAAGTGCAAAAAAATAAAAAATTGTCTCCCTGTTAAATTCTTTGCATGTACTTTTAACATACATACATATTATTATTCAAAATAAATACACTGGTTTTCAATTTCATAAAATGCAAAACAATTTTTCCTCCTATTAATGCATATACAAGAAAAAATTAAAAACAAAATTCATTGGTTTTCAGTTTCATACAAACAATTTGCTCTTTAGCTCTTACTCCTCATTAAAACCAAAAACAACTATTGCCTTCCCACTTCTCTACTACTCATTCTGTTTTGTGAATTGAAAATGATTCTTAATTTGTGAAATAATTTCCATTATAAATGAAAATTTTTACACTATTTAAAATGTTTATTTTTCGCTATCAAAAGCAGTATTTTCTAATTATTTAAAGTCCTTGGCATATATGTTTTGACAACAATCACTGCTCTGAGTGAAAAATAAAATATCATATTTGAACTTAGGCACATACATGGTGCTGTGAAAATTTTAAGTAAATCAGTTCAGCCATCGAGATCAAGCATATTCTTCAATGTCATCTGTGCGTTAAATTTCATGTAAATAGCTTCATTAATAACATGCAAAATAGAAAAAATAGATTTTTCAAAAGTATGCGTAAAATGTGGGCGTGGACTGGGACAATCTCTGTCAAATTTCGTGCAAATCGGTTCAGGTGTTTAGACGTGAAAGTACGAAACATACAAATCATATATATATATATATATTATTTTAGAAAACATAGGCTAAAATCAAAATTTTGATACAAAATACCTCAAATGCCGGTCTGTCCTTAGTCCTATTATGTGTTTGGGTTTGCTTCTACTTTTAGAGTCGTCTCTGTGAAGATATCTTTCGAAAAAGTATAAATATATTGTATATTCTTTAAGAAAATTTTATTTTAGAGAGGAAAGAGTGAATACACTTTTTCAGCTAAAAAACACAAAAAATTAGGAAGAAGCTTTAGAAAATCGGATAAAAATATTGGGCTCTATATTAAAAAAAAATGGACCAAGATTTGGCAAAATTGAGATACTTGAAATTTCAAATGCAAATAACTTGAAAACTTTAAGAGACAAATAGCACATGCAAGCATGTTTTGGAAGGTCTTAACGAGGGCGTTAAGAAGATGTAAATATTTAAATTAAATTTTTAAACTTAAACAGTTTCTATTTTGGTAAATAAAAGTGGGAGTCTTTAAATTTTCTAATTTAAAAACAAGTCTATTTTATTTTATTATATAAAAGTGTCAATATCATATTTTTATTTGTATAAATTTTATTTCAATCCAAACATTAAAATTTTTTCTCAAAATAAAAAGAAAAACTTAAAACACAAATTTGAAGGGTTTTTAATCTATTTTTATTAAACGGCAAACGTGGTTTTGCCATATAACTTATTTCTAGTAAATATTTTGGTTTTTAATTAAAGAATATCGAATGTATAGTAAGTATGTTGGGATGGGTGGGCGTGCTTTCACACTTTTTGCTTTATTTTACGTCCTAAATGTTAAAATTTGCAGCCTTTAGTTCCTTCAAGCCTTGAAACCATCATCGGATAATTAATTAAGAAGACATGGGTAGATGGAGCTTTCACCCGTTTTGTTCTATTTTATGCCTTAAATATTGGAATTTTCAAAAAATGTATATCTTTAAATTCCTTTCATATGTTACAGTGTCTGTGTGCCAAATTTTAAGAAAACCAGTTGATTAGTTCAGAATATATAGGGAGAGGGAGCTTTCAAAAATTATAGGCAATAGTTCCTTTCTGATGTTACACTATTTGCCTGCCAAACTTCAAGAAAATCGGTTTATTAGTTAAGAAGGGGAGCTTTTACTCCTTGTGGCCTATTCGACGCCAACTAGCGATATGAAATATACTTTACGATCCATTCTCATTGCAAACAACGTGACATATATATATATATATATATATATATATATATAAGAACTTTCGTTGTAGTAGTCTTCTATGGGAATTATATCAAATAGCTTAGCGAAATTAAAAATAGGGTGAATGGGGTGACTTATACCACATTAGCGAAGCTATTTGCTTGTCGAACAAACAATCCGAATCTTGAGCCGAATAATTCAAATAGGAAACATCAAGAATATTAAATAAAATATGGATGTTTCCCTAAAAATTTTGAGGTTTTTACCGACGAATATTTTGAGCGATTCCGAGAAGGTTTTTTCCAGACCCCGAAAGAGCATCTAAAACAACAGTTGTTGATATAAATCTTATTTCAAGATTTAAAACAATTATCGATGTACTTATGTGCAATGAACAAATTGATGCTAGAAAATTTGGTGATCAAGCGAAGGAAAATGCACGAATATATACAACCAAATATCCATGAAGAAATGTCTACAATAGTTCACAAAATCCTTTATCATGGAGAAGTTCTTATTAAGTATCATTTAGTACCACTTGAAGATCTATCAGAGAAAGCCCAGGAAAAAAAGGATTAAGGATTAAAGATTTTATAGAGAAAAACACGAAATTCTACAAATGAAGATCTATTTAATATATTATTGGCAACGTCAAATCCGCCCATCTCTAGCATTCGAAGTCAATGGAAAGTAGAACATCGGGACTTAGAAGAAGAAGCAAAAGGGCTGCTAGAGAAATAATATAGAACTAAATATGGAATATTTGCAGGTTATTTTCCAACCGAATGAATAATAATTATAATTTTCTTTTATTGTTATTTAAGTAAAAAATAAAATAAACAATCAAAAATTTTAGTATTATAAGAAATAAAAATTTCTGTCCTGAATGTTATTTAAATAAAAAACAAAATAAACAATAAAAAAATCGTTTTTTTTTTTTGTCCAAAAATAACCGATTCCAGTGGAATCTGTTCTAGAATTTATAAACTGGGAACATGTTCACAAAATTATCCTGGGTAATATTAAAATGTGTTTTTTATCTGCTTATAACTGTTTTATAAGTAAAGCTGATTCAAAGAACAAAAAATCCGCCTTATTTTATAGAGAATGAGCTATGACGCATTTTTAATGAGAGCTTTTTCTATAAAAATCAGATGAGAAACAGAAAATTAGCAAACGTTTTATAAACTTGCATGTTAAAGGTGAAGTACTTTGAAAACCCGTATATCCATTCCTGAGGGGTTTGTGGGATTCGCCTTTTAAACTAAATTTTTATGTTAATAAGTTCGGCTGATCAGAAATTACAGATTAATTTTCAATAACTGTATGCAGGGGTAATGAAGAAAAATTTACTTTTCACGTTTTTTTTTTTTTTTTTTTAAAGAAAAAAAAAGACTACTGGTAAATATTTGTCATTATTGCACCACATTTCTAAATTATATTTCATCTATGAAATCTCTGAGTATATTTCTTTTCGAACGCAAGTAAGTTAAATATACTGAAAATTTTTTTTAAGTGCTGATGTTTCTGAGAAAGATATCCAAATTAAAATTATTTTTAAATAAATGACTGCAAAATTGAATACTTGTTTCAACTGCAAGAAAATTTTGGCTCCATAAACATAATAATTTTTTCAGATCTCTAATTGACGAAAAAGTTATGAAATTGGGGTATTGTGGCAAAAATATATAATATAAAATGCGATATATAATTTGACAAATTTTCCACCAATATTTTTTGAATATTTGTTAAAAATGTATAGTAAATAATTGATTTAATCACCAATGGTATGAAAATATTTAAGAAAATTTAATAAAATAGGTCAAATATGTAATGCTACATCTGGACTTAAAAATCGCGGAAATTTAGATGCTGTAAAAATACACACTAAATATGAAAAGACTCATGCAAATGGTCTGTGCACTTAAAGTTTGTGGAAATTATAGCAACTTTCTTTACACCTATAAATTGGACTATTTCAAATACGAGAATTAGTTGCCTATTTTTATACACTTTGTTTTATTATTTTCTATTAGTTTCATCAGTTATTATTTATTTATTTTCATCACTTACTTGAATTTTGATAATCGAGTGGCCACATCAATACAAAAATCACTGAAAAATATATAATAAACGCTAAAAATTTGCCATATTTAATACGCTTCATTTTACCCTAAAACTTCTCATTTTACCCGAAAACAGTTGATTTGAAAAACGTCGAAAATAATACCAAAAGATAAATTAATATTATTATTGTTATGTAGACAATAATCCATTCTATAAAACAGTTCCATTGTAGATTTGAAAAGATTATGAGTTGATATTTTTTATAAGGGCATATAGAAAAACAGGAGTACATAAAAACTTCAAAACTCAATAGTTTTTACGTTTAGTCAATATCTGATATGATATGCATAAAACCAATTTTAAGTTAAATTTTGCACACGGAGAACAAAATTTGCTCGTATATGAAAGAGGGGAATATTTTCTGCTTATCCTGAAGCTCTGGTGAAATTCTATTATGAGATATTAATGATTTGACGATTTTGTGGCTTTTAAGTAAAATTTTAAATGTATTTTTTAAATAATTTTTCACGAATGGATAGAAGTGACAATATTAAATATGTAAAAAGACAAGAGTAATATTTTTTTCAAGAAAAGAAACCAAAATATCATTTTACTCTTACCCTGAAGCTTTAAATTAATTCAGTTTGCATAAAAAGTGTGTTCCAAATGGTGTATAAAAAGCATTGGGCCTATTCAAGAACATCCTACAGAACCATTCAAATAAATCTACTATTTGTGTGACAAATTTCATGTCCATCGGCTCAGTAGCTTTTACGGCAAAAACATAAAATAGAATAATTGTATAAATGTGTGTTCCTTCAAAAGAATACATAAACGAGCAGAAAGTTATGTGAATTGATGTAAAAGTTATTTAAAATCCCTTTTGGAGAACGTACTATCTTTGTGCCAAATATTATGTGCATAAGCTAAGTAGCTTTGGCAAAAAATCACAAAACTATACGTAGAAACGTGGGCAAAAAATGGGGTGTGACATTGAATTGAAAATATGTGTGCAAGATTTTATACAAACCGATTCAGTGGAAGAAAAGTTCAAAAAGAGGGCGTAAAAAGTGGCGTGGTATAATAAGGACATCGAACTGTATGTGTGCCAAATTTTGTGTAAATCGATTCGCAGGATAGTAAAAAAATAACACATATATAATTATATATATATGCGTTTGCACAGCATACTTTGATATGTCTAAGGTTTTTTCAAAGGATGTGACGTCGAAACGACAAAGTGTAGCCTTTGTGTAACTTTTTCGATTTTGAGAATATCTTATTTTGATTTAATGTTAGGTTTTGCAGTGGTGATTCATATTCATATATAAACCATGTAAAAAGTTCCAACTACAATCAAAATGGCACCTTTTATGAAGAAGCAATAATACTAATACATTCTTTATACATTAGGGGAATTTTATCCTGATACAATGTATTTCATCCAAAACAAACAAAGAAATTATTATATTTACCTTGGAAGCAACCAAAAAACAAGAAGCCAACATGAATAAAAAGTAAAGTATGATTCCATTGAATTTTTCATATTTTATTTATTTATTAAATCAAGTAATATAAAGAAGTCTATCAAGGCCAATAAATATATAAGTAAACAACAGAAATATTATAATATCAACAACAACAACAACTGCAACAGGTAACAACCTACAAAACGCGCTAATGTTAAACTTGCTGATTCAACAACATCAAAGTTAACAACAGAAAGAGTATAATTTCAACAACAACAACAACTGCAATGGTAACAACCTACAAAACGTGCCAATGTTAAACTTGCCGATTCAACAACATCAAATTGCTCAACAATAAATATTCACAAGCGAAATTTAATCCACACATGCAGCAAGTGCATGAGTGGCCTGATGGTGGGAAATGCAACATCAGTAGTTTGGTAGTTTAGTTGATTGTCTTTAGGAATTATAATTGTAAATTCTTTGCAGTCAGTTTTGTGAATTAAATAATAAAGGTTCTATTGTTAACCCTCCGTTAACAATAGAAAAAAATATTTTTTTTTAAAAATCAACTTGTATTAAATTAATTGGCGCCCGAGCAGGGACCCTTAAAAAAGGTCCTTTTTCGTAAAATAAAACCCTCGGAAAAAGGGTTTTCCCGGTAATTAAATTAATAGATCGCGGAAAGAGTGCGCCTTAGTAGCCTCTTACGAAAACAAGAGGTAAACCGGAGGTCTCACGGGAGACCAGCGGCCGCGATATAGCCTAAGTGATAAAATTTTTTTTTTTTTTTTTTAAACAACTAAGTAAACATAAAGGTTAACATAAAAGAAAAGAACAACTAAAGTGAACATTAGTAAAAATCCTAAACAAAAGGAACAAATTAACAAACAAATATAATAAACTAAAAATTATTGAAATAATAAACTGTGTAAAGAATTGAAAGAGCAAACTTTAAAAAGCCAACAATTACGGAATCAGGAATATAAAGGGAAGTCTGCAATCATCATCCCTCCATCATCATCCAGCTATGTTCCAGATACTAATGTAAGACTATTATTAGGCACATTATTAATTATCTTGTTTAAATTAAACCATATTAAGATTTTATTCAAAAATTAAATCCATCATCCCTATTTTTTTTGTATTAACTATTACGATCTTGAGTTAGTTGAAATTTTTTTAAGTAAAGGAAAAGTCTCATAAATATTCGTTGTTATCAATTTTGTTTTCTGGAGTCGGTCTTAAAAATTTTATTTTTATTGTCCTTGAATCTGATCGGGATTTGTGAAATTAATTCGATTTTTTTTGATCCTTTTATTTCGAAATCATTTAACCGGTATGCCCGACGAAACTATCGATCAGCTGACCGAGAGACTAAGTAGGACACTGACAATGGCACAACCAGTAGCACAACCGACCGAAGCATCAGTGGGTTTTACCACACTGCAAAGGAAACAGATAGCCCTCATGATAAGGGAGGTTATTGAAACATCGTCCGATCATTTGACGGACGAGGGAGCTGATCACCCCATAGGGACAGTTACTGGCAGGTTAGATGAACTGGACAAGGTTCCCGACATAGTTAGGTCTTTGAGGGAGTTTTCTGGTAAACCGGGAGAGTTTAATTCTTGGCGAAAGTCCGTGGAGAGGGTTTTAAAGCTTTATGATTCGGTAAAAGGTACTGGAAGATACTACGCAATTCTACACACCATTCGCACAAAAATCGTGGGTGACGCAGATACCGCCTTAGAATCGTATCGGACACCACTAGATTGGCCACGAATTAGAAAGTGTCTCGCAATGCATTATTCTGATAAGAGGGACATAGGAACGCTAGAATACCAGATGATGGTATTATGCCAAGAGAACAGGAGCATAACGGAATTTTATCAGGCTGTTTACCAGCATCTTTCACTGTTACTTGACAAGGTCTCTTCCCTGGATCTGGAGGAAAATAGCCTTCACGCCATGACGAATACCTACAGGGAGAAAGCCTTGGACACATTCGTAAGGGGATTAAATGGAGATTTACCGAAATTGTTAAGTGTGCGCGAACCAACGTCCTTGCCGCAGGCACTACATATTTGTCTAAAGTTGGATAATATGACATTCCGGAGAAATTACGCTCATGGACAATCTATCAGGAATAATGTACAGAAGGATAAGATCGGTGCGACGACTTTCACAAATGGGAGAGTATTCTATCCCGAACTTGCTTATGTTGGTGGAACACCACCCATTAGACCACCTATACCACCTCGCTATAATCCCGTTCCAAACTTTAACCGTAACCCAAACCTTCATTCGAACTTCTATCCAACTTACAGTCGCAATCAAAATTTTGGTCATAACCCAAACTTCCAATCTAACGCTAACCCAAATTTCAATCGTAATATTACTTATAATCATAACCGAAACTTTCCTGGAAACTTTGGATTGAATTCGGGCATTCAAAATAATCCTAAAAGCCAACGAGTAGAACCAATGGATGTGGATAAATCAATCCAAACCCACCGGGTCGATTATATGAATAGACCACATAACAATTTAGCAATAAAGAGACCAACAGCAGCGTCTTTTCAAGCTCCAGCGAATAAATTTCAACGGAATTTCCATATAGATACGGATAATATGCCGGAGGAAACCTATTATGGTCGCTATCCACCGGAAGAAGGTGACGTCAACCATCGTCACGAGAATGTGGAACCTGAGTACGCTCAGGATTATTTTCAACAAATTCCTGCGGAAGTAGCTACGCTCGAAAGACAGGAAGACGAAACTGATGATGTCCAGCTTGCTGTTAATTTTTTAGATTAAACTGTTCCTCATTACCTTATTTCGAAGCAAAAATGGGGAACGACAAAAAATTGAGAATATTATTAGACACCGGCAGCAATAAAAATTACATCAACCCTAAATTTATAACAAACCCTAGACAGAACGAAAGAAATTTTAAGGCAAAATCCGTTAAGGGATACATCGAAATAAAACAGCACAAATTTTTGAAGTTGTTTGATGATACTCCCATAAAGTTTTTCCTTTTACCAGAATTAGAGACATTTGACGCAATATTAGGAAACGATAGTCTGAAGGAATGTTCGGCTGTCATTTATACAGCCGAGGATTATTTCACCATTAATGGGGGTAGGAAAGTTCCAATTAAATAGCTCATTTCTCAGAATGTAAATAATATTGAAATTAGGACAAACCATCTTTCAGGGAGTCGAAAGAAGTTGTTGGAGAACATCGTCGATCGCCATAAGAATCTATTTGCGGACCCCGACGAAAGCCTTACGTACACGACTAGGGTCGTAGGCGAGATAAGAACAACAACTGAAAATCCCGTCTATTCAAGAAACTATCCCTATCCAATGGCTCTCAGGAGTGTTGTTGACTGCGAAATAGCTAAATTACTAAAGGACCAAATAATCCGACCATCGCGTTCTCCCTACAATTCACCAATTTGGATTGTTCCAAAAAAACAGGATGCATCCGGAAAGGACAAGTATAGAGTTGTGGTAGACTTTAGGAAACTTAATACGGTAACTATCGCAGATAAATACCCCATCCCCGAGATAAATGACGTGCTTTCCCATCTGGGAGGGAATAAATATTTTACAGTCATCGATTTGAAAAGTGGGTTTCATCAAATACCCCTTAGGACGGAAGATATAGAAAAAACGGCATTCTCAGTCAACAATGGGAAATATGAATTCTTACGCTTACCTTTTGGACTAAAGAATGCGCCATCGATATTCCAACGTGCTCTGGACGACATTTTGAGGGACCATATCGGTAGGAGGTGCTATGTTTATATCGATGATATTATTATTTTCAGCAAAGACGAGGATTCACATTTTAAAGACCTGGATGCCATTTTCGAAACACTAAATGGTGCGAATATGAAGGTACAGCTGGATAAATGTGAGTTCTTCAAAGAGGAAGTTGAATTCCTCGGTTTCATCGTTTCCCATAACGGCATAAAAGCTAACCCAAAGAAAGTTCAGGCAATTGTGGAATTCCCTTACCCTAATAATGTGAAGGAACTTCGATCGTTCCTTGGTCTTTCGGGTTATTACCGAAGATTCATAAAAGGATATGCAAACATCGCAAAGCCACTGACGAAACTCTTACGAGGAGACGGAGGCTTGATATCCAGAACAGAATCAAGCAAGAGGAAAATTGAAATGGATGATGAAGCGAAACATGCAGTTGACAACTTGAAAAACGCCCTTATATCTCAGGAAGTGATATTATCGTATCCTGACTTCCAGAAAGAATTCCAGTTGACTACAGACGCATCCAATGTTGCTATTGGAGCAGTACTAAGCCAGGACGACAGGCCGATTTCCTTCATTTCAAGAACATTAACAGGATCCGAGGAAAGTTATGCAGCGAACGAAAAAGAAATGTTGGCTATAATCTGGGCTTTAACCCATCTAAGAAACTACCTATACGGATCAGCCAAAGTTATAATTTACACCGACCATCAACCCCTAACTTATGCTCTAAGCAATAAGAATAATAATGCGAAGATGAAAAGATGGAAAGCGATACTGGAGGAATACAATTATGAGATGCAATATAAACCAGGTAAAAGCAATGTTGTGGCTGATGCGCTGTCTAGACCCCCTGGAACGAATATTAACTCTCTAACGGGAACAGTGCATAGTGGCGACAGCTCTCCAGAAGGACTCATAAATAGTGTTGAGGTGCCCATAAATGCATTTAAAAATCAAATATTTCTTCAAATCAACGATACTCCAGCATACCAGTTTCAAATAATTTTTCCGGGTTATCATAGACATTTGATTATGGAACCGGAATATGATACTGAAAAACTAATTTCCATTTTGAAGAGATACCTTAACCCATCGGTCATAAATTGCATTAAAACCCCAGAGTTTATTATGGGGAAAATTCAAGAAATTTACCCACATCATTTTGGAAATTTTAAAATTCGATTTACTCAAAAATTTGTCGAGGATATATTGTCGGAATCTGATCAAGAAACCAAAATTGTGGAAACTCATAACCGCGCACACAGAAATGCTGTAGAAAATAAGATGCAAATACTGGAAAAAGCGTACTTTCCCAGCATGTTCTCCAAAATTAAGAGAATATTGAAACTGTGCTCCACATGCAAGAAAAATAAATACGATAGACATCCCAACCAACCAAAATTGAACGCTACACCAATACCAAACTATCCAGGTCAGGTTATTCATATTGATATTTTTTCAACCGATAGGAAATTGGTATTGACGGCCATAGATAAATTCTCAAAGTACGCCCAAACGAAAATTCTTCAGGGAAAATCAATAGAGGATATTAGGAGACCTTTGAGGGATATTTTGTTTTTCTATGGAGTTCCCAAAACGGTTGTCATGGACAACGAAAAATCATTGAATTCTGCAACCATACTTTTCATGATGAAAGATGAATTGGGAATAGAGGTATTTACAACACCACCATACAAAAGTGAAGCCAACGGTCAAATCGAAAGATTTCATTCAACATTGGCCGAAATTTTAAGATGTCTTAAAGATGAGGGTATTTGCAGGAATTTTGGGGAACTTTTGGAAAGATCCGTCAACGAATATAACCACTCCATACATTCCACGATCGGTAGGAAGCCAGTGGATATGTTTTTCGGGAGGACTGTGGATTTTTCACCTGGAAGCTATGAAAGAACCAGGGAAAATAACATCACGATGCTGAAAAAGAAACAGGAAAAGGATTTGAACTACCACAACAAAGATAGAAAAGACGTTAAGCAATACATACCCGGACAGGAGATTTTTGTTAGGGTTAACAAGAGACTTGGCACTAAATTGACTGAAAAATTTAAACGTGAACTAGTGAAGGAAAATAAACATTCGACCGTAGTGACAGAGAGTGGGAGAGTCGTTCATAAGAAACATATAAGGAACTAAATATTGTTACATTTACTTACAGGTTATTTCTGTTACCTGGATACTCCGTCGGCGAGTTCCAGATAATGGATTACTCCAACTCTAGACTAGTCGTGATCAATACGGGATCAGCGAAAATTCAAAACGGCGTATTCAAACTTGTCCATACGATTGACTTGGGGGAGTACGAAGATCTGATAGAGAAATTGGAGAACGGAATTGATTTACGCGACAACGATGATAGCTCATTATTACCTTACCTATCCTATACCTTATCCCAAATAAAATCCTGTTTATCCAGACTAAAATCCAAGACGATGACAAAAAGGTCTCTTGACTTCATTGGCAGCGCCTGGAAATGGTTAGCCGGTAGTCCGGACCACCATGATTTCGAAATAATAGAGGATAAAATGAATAATGTCCTAGTTAACAATAACAATCAAATCGTAATTAATCAACTAACAATAGATAAAGTAAATCAACTCTCAAAGATTACCAATAATATTTCTAAATTATTGGAGAATAAAGATAAAGTAGAAAATTTGTTAGATTTTAAGTATAAACTCGAAATTATTAAAGAGGAACTATCTAATATTGAATATGCCATTCATTGGGCCAAATCAAACATTGTTAATTCATTTATTTTTTCTAATACTGAGGTTAATATTTTGAGAGATATTTTTTATAAAGATAATATTCCATTCGGTAATATGGATGAGTTACTAAATTTTTCGAAAATTAAAGTCGCTTCAAATAATAATGAAATTGTTTATATTGTTAATATCCCAACAACTGATAATGAAAATTGTGACAATTTGTTAATTAAACCTGTAAGGAAAGATAATAGGATAGTTAAGTCAATATTTAAAAATGTTTTGAAATGTAATGATAAGATATTCGGTATTAAGAATGACTGCAAGAATTATAATAAGATAAGTATTTGTGAAATTGATAATATCCTAGACATAAGTAAATCTGACTGTATCCCAAATCTGCTAAAGAGTAAACCATCCCGCTGCACAACAACCAACGATGAGCATGTGGCATCAGTGGAAGAAATAGATGACAGCATGATATTATTGAACGATTACAAAGGGCAAATTGAAATAGACAACTCAACAATCAATATAGATGGCACCTTCATAATTCATCACCTGAATTCTACAGTTCGAGTTGGAAATCAAACATACTTAACAACCCAGGTCTCTCTCACTAAACCTTTACCTGCCCTGCTGCAGCCAAGTAGCGATAGTATTCAGGAACAGGTGATAACTTTGGAAAGAATGGAAGCAGTAAATGTTAACAACTCTCACATAATCGACAAACTGCAAATCGAGAATAAAATAAATCTAACCATCAACATTGGACTGGTAATGACTTTCATAATATCGGCTACCATTATCTACTTAATAAAAAGGAAGAATAGAAATGGAACCCACGAAGATGGAAATAATCCACCCAAAGGAAATACAGAGTCCACTAAAACGGAGCAGAAAATAGAAATTATAGAGAATGTTCAACTAAGCACCAACCCAAAAACCTCCTTGTCATTACCATCAAGAGGTTCAAAAAACAAGAGGATTCATGACCTTCCATTTTTCTGAAATATGGTTATTCATGCGAGGACGCATGAGCTTAGAGGGGGAGGAGTTAACAACAGAAATATTATAATATCAACAACAACAACAACTGCAACAGGTAACAACCTACAAAACGCGCTAATGTTAAACTTGCTGATTCAACAACATCAAAGTTAACAACAGAAAGAGTATAATTTCAACAACAACAACAACTGCAATGGTAACAACCTACAAAACGTGCCAATGTTAAACTTGCCGATTCAACAACATCAAATTGCTCAACAATAAATATTCACAAGCGAAATTTAATCCACACATGCAGCAAGTGCATGAGTGGCCTGATGGTGGGAAATGCAACATCAGTAGTTTGGTAGTTTAGTTGATTGTCTTTAGGAATTATAATTGTAAATTCTTTGCAGTCAGTTTTGTGAATTAAATAATAAAGGTTCTATTGTTAACCCTCCGTTAACAATAGAAAAAAATATTTTTTTAAAAAATCAACTTGTATTAAATTAATTTATATTACAAAAGCAAAACCCTGAAAATTGAAACATCTTAAAAATACCAAAAGTTTGTACATATGTATATAAATATAAATTAAGAATTTAATATTAAATATGCAAATAATATTATAAAAAAATCATTACAATTTGGCCCCCCAGCCGAATAAAAAGTGAGAGTAAACAAAAACAATTCCCACAGCAGTAGCATAAAAAATATATATATTAAACAAAACCGAATAATTAAGTACATTAATCCTTAAGCAAGCACATAACCAAATAACTGCTTCCAACATTGTGGTATAGTTTTCTTCAACTAAAAAAATACAGTTACAATGAAAAACTATTATCTATAAAAATAAAAATGGAAGCAAAAATGTTTAAAAAAAAAGAAGAATTGAAATCAAAACCAAAATATTTTCAACAACCCGTGACTATATAAACACAAACAAAACAGTGCACCTCATAAATATTGAAAATACTAAAAAATCATTAGGCATCAGTAATACGAGTAGATGTGGAGAAATGTGCAATCAATTTCAAACGAAATGCATTATTTGAATGTGCAAATACTCGAAGCTCAACAGGTAAATAATTCCAGCAACGAGCTACTCTAACGAGAAAAGATCTCTCAAAACAACTGCAAGCTATTCTTGGAATAACTATTTGAGGGCTTCGGCTGGAAATGAGAAAAACGAAACCGAGAACAAAGTTGAGAAGGCTGGCCACTCTTAAGCACTCTAAAAAAATAACATATTTCTAAGAAGCTTAAAATGTTTAAAGTCACATAAAAGAAAATCTGCAACATATCCAGAAATGTGGGATCTACTGGGAACGCTATAAACATATCGGACAATGGTATTTACGAGTACAATACGATTCAATCTGGAACGTAAGCCAACGTGCCAGATATAACTTCTAATCCATAAAAAATATGCGGCATTAGTAATGCATAGGCCAATCTATATCGAATACAACAAGGTAAAAAATACTATTTGAATAAATCCTACGTAATATTCCAGATACTCTTTCAAAAATATTGTCAACATGACTCTCAAACGTAAGTCGATCTCTATAAACTCCAAGACATCTCAGCCGATCAACAAAAGAATTTTTGTTACCTCTAACAAAAATATTTAAGTCAGAAATATGATGTCCACTGTTACCGAAAAGAATAGCCTTAGTTTTAGATGAGTTGATGTACAATAAATTACGTGAAGACCATTGTTTAAATTGAACAAGGCTATAATTCATATTAGCTTCGAGAACATCATAATTATCCCGATCTGCACAAAATAAGAGAAAAACATCATTAGTAAAAAGAAACTAGTGTCAATATAGTCAAGAAGATCATTAACGTACAATATAAAAAGAAGTGGGTCTAATACAGAACCCTGAGGAACACCCGAAGATAATGGAAGTATACCAGAAAATTCAACAAACTGATACATAGCTGACAAATATGAATAAATCAACTTAAACACAGACCTGGAAAATTTAAAGTAAACCCTCAACTTGGCAATCAAGATAACATATCGGACAATGGTATATACAATACGATTCAATCTGGAAGAAATGTAAGCCAACGTTCCAGATATAACTTCTAATCCATAAAAAACATGCGGCATTAATAATGCATAGGCCAATCTATTAAAATTGAATTAAACGCTTTAGTCAAATCCAAAGAAACTAATGAAATCAATTTATTATCATTAAGATTATCACGAACAACATCCGTCAAGTTCAACAATAAAGAAGTAGTAACCACGACGAAACGCATATTGAGAAGCAACAATATTCGTATGAACAAAATTTAAAATTTGTTTTTTAAGAATATGCTCCAATATCTTTGAAATTTGAAATAGGGGTGAACTACCAAACTAGCCTTAGGAATTGGTACAATATGCACCATCTTCCAATTAGATGGAAAAAAAGATGAGGTAAGTATAGAATTAATATGAAATATAAGTAAGTCAGAGATATATGGAAGAAAATTAAGAAAATTAATAGGAATGCCATCAGTATCAACAGATTTGGACTTTACCTTACATATTGCACTCCAAAGATCATTTACATCTATACATTTAAAAGAAAACGTTCCATTGAAATCACCAATATCAAAATCTTAAACATCGTCAGCAACAAGTCTGTCAGCATGAGGAATTTCAGTAAAATGGGCATTCACTTCATCAGCATCAAATCCAAAATGGGATTCATAATCATCAGTAAAACCACTACGATTTAGAAACCTCCACATATCAGAAAAATTAATTCCAGAAAATAGTCTCACAAAGTACCTCTTTCTCTTCCAACGAATAATTCGTTTAGCTCTATTGCGATATCGGCAATAGACTCTCCAATGCTCAGCAGATGCAGATATCTAAAAAGGTGAATAAGCTAGATCCCTTAAAGAAGTAGATAGCACAACACAGTTAGACTGCATCCAATTGGAAACACTAACCCGAACCTTCCTCTTAACAACCGGCACAAAATCAAATAGCTTTTCTATCAACGACGACAAAACTGAAGATTGATCATCAATGCGAACAAATCCAGGAAAAGCAGTAAAATCAAAATTCATGAAAAACGAAACAATACCATCCCAGTTAATTCTATTGAAGTCCCTATACTGAAAAAAAAAATCCGGAGAACGATCTGCATTACAACAGAACGAATCAAAAAATAAGGGAAGTTGTGATATTGAAGGACATTGCTCTTGATCTGAAAAGGTAAACATTGCCCTATCACTCAGCAGCCAGAAGTCCAACAAGGAGGTCGATCCATAATTTACATCGAAGTGAATAGGTTTGGAATTATGGAATACAGATTCAACACATCGATCTAACTAAAAACGTCTTGGCTGTATTAAAAACATTGCAGTTAAAGTCTCCTACAATAGCGATCCTAGAATACCTCAATAACAAATCCGAATACATACTCTCAAAGGAATCAATATTACCACTAGGCAAGTAAACAACACCGAAGAGAACCTTAATATCACCACTTAAAAATTCAATAAAAATTGACTCACAACTACCTAACTCAGAAACTCTAAAAACCACTTTATACCCAATTCCACCGGAGACATAAATGAAAACTCCACCACCACGTGCATTAAGCCTATCATTTCTGACTAAGGAATAACCAGGAATATTGACAGACGAACTTGATACAGAAGGTTTTAACCAGGTCTCAGAAAGTTCTATTAAATCAAAGTTATATTTTGCAATATTACTGAATTCATCAAATTTCGTAGAGTAATTAGAAGTCCTAATACTTTGACAGTTAATATGACAAATTTTCAATTGCTTGCGTAAGGATAACTTAAAGGGAACACAACCACTTATAAGGGGACCAATATTCTCATTACTCGCTGACATATTGAATACAAACAATAAAGATGGTGGGGAACCAAAAGTAAAAAAAACAAATCTCACATTATTCATAAATAACAATATATAAATCATAATTCAAACTCAGTTATCAAAAGTTAAATAAAGAGATCAATAATAATACTGAGATCAAAAGGAATACATAAAAATGAAGAACAAATAGATGCTAAATAAAAAGTATTATCCTATAAAATGGCTTAATGTCAAAATAAAGAAAAAACAAAACTAGAAAAAAAGTTTTCAGCAATTCAAAAACAGTCATTAAACCAATTTAAAGAAAATAATAAAAGATTAAAATTAATGAGAAGCAGTATAGTGTCCATCAAGCAACGCACATTCATTCAACGCACATTCAGTCACAAGTAACCTCCTTGCCATCCACTTGTCAGTTTAGCCTTAACTCTATCCATATTCAGAACTCGGAACTTCAAAATAGCTTCCTGACGCACCAACTTCCGACACAGAGCATTCAAATTTGAAACAGCAGAACAGTAATAGTCATTAAGATACACCCGACTATCAACATCTCCACTCAAAATATCACTCACTTTTAGATTTCTTGTTTTGAAGTAAGTTTTCATAATTTTGTCTCGTATTGACACATTATTAAATTTAATTAAAATTTGTCTCATGCCACTCATATAAAAACCTGACTAATGTCACGGTCAGAAATACCAATATCATAAAAGGAGCATAAGGATATTATTGTCGGCGTAAGGCCATTCAAACCAGAGGGCAACCCGCTAATAACTATATCCCCACGATGTAGCCTTCGGTGTAGGATATTATTTTCCACCTCCAAAGCATTTATTTTAACCGTAGTTGAAAAATCAACACTGTTAATCAATTTGCTGAAATTAGTAATATCAGCCTTCATTTGATTAATGCAAGAAGATACTTCTTTTTTAAAGTCGGAGAGAATTTCTGTTAAGGAATTCTTATACGCATCACGATCTTCCTAGCTAGATTTAATAAAGTCGTCTAAAGTGTTTTTAACACACGAACCTCATCACGCAAGGAGTTATCATTAGTATCTTTAAGACACGAATGATGTTTGCTTCTCTCTAAACAAAGCAAGCTGCTTCTCCGACATATTAGCACACGGAAGATGGATCCACGACTCGCATGCGTTACACTTTATACTACCTTGACTCTTTCCAATGGAATCATTACATATCCCACACTTAAAAGTTTTAGCAGCAAGCATATTTGATAACAATATTAATAGAAAATAGTAACTTCATTAATTATTTAATTTATAAGACATGATTTCAAGAATTTTATTATTTTTTGACAGTTCATAGAGAATTAAAAAAAAAAAAACAAAATACATTGATGAATTTGCCATATTTTTGTTGTTACAGAACAGCTGCTAGCTGTTTCATTTCACCATGTACACATTGAAAATAAATATCAATATTAAATTAATTATTCAATTTACAAGACTTTAATTTACAAAGTTTTTACTATTGGCGAAATAAAACAACCAGTTAACTTTGCGACGAAACGTAGAATGAAGAAAGTAGCGTGAAACATTTTGTACAAACTTTCAACAAAAGTAAACGTATCGTATGTTTTTAAACATTCATTGTGTAAACAACCATGTTCTTTGGATATTTTGTAAACAAAATAAACTACAGGATTGTTATTATGTCCCGCAACTACGTAAAAATCTGTAGATTTCTGCGAAAAGCTACCCACAATTTTTGTGACAATAGCTACAAACACACAACTGCATAAAGCAGCTTGAAACAGCTGATCGCAATACGACGATTTGTTGACTAGTTAGGCCTATAGCAATTCTACAAAAACATAAATACGGCGAATTCATTAATTTTTTTATACATGGAGTTTGACACTTGAAGTGGTAAGCAAAAATTGTGCTCATATGGATTTTGAAAGTACTAAGTACTGAAACAAATAATCAGATGAATAAGTGGGGTTACCTTTTTGAATTCGTCTTGACTGTAAACAATAGCCTTGTTTTTGTTACAGTTTGGCGAGTATTTTTATAAAAACAAAACACATTTGTGAATTTGCCATGTCGTTGTGGTTGCAAAACTGCAGTCACATGTTTTAATTTGCCTTGTATCGAAATGTATGGGAATTTAAGTAATTTCAACTTGATTTGAAAAAATATTTTTTGTAACGAAAATTGTCTTGGTGTTTTATTAAAAATTTTAAACATTTCCCTCAGAAAAAAACCTAAATCGTATTGTTTAACAAATAAATCATCAAAATGAATTGAAACTTAAACAAAAATTTAATTATGAGTTTTAAAGATGATATAATCGACTTCTCTATGTTTCTTCTTTCAATGAAATCGGATTGTTACTTAAAAACTTGAATGTTTTCCCGAGAAATTAAAAATATTATATATATATATATATATTTTTAATTTAATATATATATATATATATATATATATATATATATATATATAATAATTGGAGTATCCACATTACTCTATGGCGAAAGTGCCTGATTAATTCTTCTGCTCAAATTTCAATGTTTTCATTGTGGCGTACATGCATTAATGTTAATTTCTTGTTTTCTCGTTGTTTTGTTGCTGTCTTTTACTAAAGAGTACCAAGGGACTAAATTATTTGTCAAAAACCTAGGTCGGTTGTCAAAAACCTAATTTGGGGTCTACACGAGCTTTTTTCTTGTTCGCACATTAAACAAAATGTTATGCGCACATGCATTTAGATAGTGTGGACCCAACTTGTTAATGTTTTGTTCTTGTTCCCACAATTGTTCGAACAAATATGTCAGCGCTGAATGTAAAAGTATCGAAATGACACTGAGGGCAAATAAATAATTATGATTTGTTCGGCAATTGTTCTAACCACTCAAAACAAAACGAAACAAATTCGTGTTTTGCTTTGTCTGGACGTAGTGTAGCTCATGCAACAACAAAATACATGTAATCAAATACATTTTTTTGTTGCTAAAAGAAAATTAAAACACATTTTTTACAAAACAAAATTTTTTTCAATTGTAAATCGAGAGTTTCGCCTCTATATGTTACTCTATGCCTTCCGCGCTCATGCAGTAATTTCTTTGCGTTAGTAAACAACATTGCGTGTGATGTTTCACGTTTAAACATGGTTCTTTTAACATGGGAGGTGAGGACCGCGAGTAATGCTGAGCAAATATGTTCTAGTATAATTAAAAAATGTGCAAAATAAATAAATTTTAATAAGCGCTCGAGCTTGACAACTTTGTCTTGACGCTGCATGGTAAAAGACGCAATTTTGATTGTTGTTGATGCTTCTTACATGGTTGGTTATGACATAAGTTTCCTCTAATTGACAGAGATAAAAATTAACAAAAACTTGACGTTTGTCTTGCTGAAAATTTCTCTTGTATAGAATTGACTTCATCGAGAGTTGAACATTTCAATTCAACTAGTGTATTCAAAAACCGGTTTTTTCTTTTTAAAAAACTGTTTTCGAATAATTTTTATTTTTTAACTATTCGATAGGCCGGATTTTTTCCTTTAGTTAACCGGTTTGTTATGAAACATTCTTTTATTTTTTTAATAAAGCAACATTTTTATATTTGCCCAGGGAACTTTACTTAGTGCCAATTCATAAAAAACTCAAATTGAATGAAAATTATATTTTCTTAATTTTCTTGTATGAAAATTATAATTTTCTTTAAATTGTTTTTGAGTAATTTTTCAAGTTTATTTTTAAACAATCGCTTGTTGTACTCAATCGGGAGCTTAGATTATGATATGATAAAGCTTTAAATTTATTTTATTTAAATTTTGTGATTTGAGTAACACTGAAATGTCATGTACTATAACTGTACTTGATTAAGTAAAAATAATAAACATTTTAACAATTTTCGTATTAAAAAAGGGGCTTAACCGGGTTTTAAAGTAAGGCCGCATTCGAAACCGGGGTTTTTCAAAGCTATTTGTCGAATAATTCGAAAACGGTTTTTCTAAAAATATCGCTTTTTCTAATAAACTAGTTTCATAGACACAATAAAAATGACAAATTCATTCCACAATTTTTTATACCTTTATTCTATTAAAGTTTTAAAGTTTGTAAAAATACCTTGATTGCCTAGATTTCGCATAACGTCCAGTCTGTGTTAGAAAATTTTTTACCAAAACAAACGTCAAATTTTTATCAGTAAAAAAAAAAAAAAAAAAAAAATTAAAAATTTGTCTAATGTAGACCGAATTCGTCTGTTGGTAGCAGTCCTACAAGAACAACAATACATCGAATTCATTAATTTGTTTATACATGGAGTTGACACTCTGCAGGTATGTAACAATTGTGCTTATATGGAGATTGACAATACTAAAAAAAAAAAAAAATAATTAGCTGATTAAGTGACGTCACCTATTTGAATTCGCCTTAGTATCTTTCATTAAACGTACTGAACAATTTTTGTAAACCATGGCGAAATGAAACAGTTGACAACAAATTTACGTTTTAAGACTCCGTGTGGAGTCTTTACCTGTTTACTTCCATCGGACGCGTCCCCAGGTGACGGATAGGGGGGATTGGGCGAGAGACACTGGATGCACTAATGTACGGTGCTGGAGCCCTCTCCCCTTGCCGACATTAATGCATCCTTTGTATCACACCCAGTCCTGAAAACGGAAGGCTTGCTGGACTGGATGCAATGCGTTGATGTAATCTATTTGGTGTTTCAGCCGAAATGAATACATCTCTGGCACTGGGTACGGTCTTGGTGCCATACGTTTTCCGTGGACCAAATAAATGGGTATCATGCACTTTTAAGATCAAGGTGGTAGGTAGCAGTGCCGAGGATCTGAATGATTAGTTAGTGCTAAAAGAAACTAATAGTGAAGAGCTCCCCTCTGATGCTGATGGCAAGGGTCAGTTGTATTACAGCCTAGTCCGCGTACGCCGTCACTGCGCGAGATGGTCTATTTTTTACGTGCATACTCGTGGGACAAAAATTGAGGGAAAATATATAAAAAGAAGTAGGTTAAGGGATGAACAAGACAAAGGGACAATGGACAAAGAAGACTGCGTCAGAGAAGTGGAAGGGACGGACGCTGACATAAGAGCTAGGGATAGGGTCGAGATAGGAAAAAACAAGGACGACGTCGGGAAAGGGGGGAAAAATGAGGATGGGGACGATGACATGGACTTGCTAAGACTGCATACGAACATCCTCATACAACACGGACAACTAATGACCCAACTGACGGAGGAGGACAGCCTGCTGGACTCGGCGGAGGACCCTGTAGGATCTGGTGCGACGGAGGGATCTCTTTTATCCGATGAAGTGCATGAGACAACAGTTGTCTCTGCTCTTGATCGGGGCAATGAAAGCGGAACTGCAGTCACTGCGTCAACACCGGGTATGAAGCAGGTGAGCTCGACGGGGGCATCAGGCATGTCAAGGCCTATGGCCAAACCTATTGTTCGGCAGGAAGCGGTAGCATATCCAATGGATAAGCAGGCCGCAACCGACAGTCGAACGAGTTTTGAAAAGGCGAAGAACGGTGTTAGGGCCTCTATAGCTGCAATAAATAAGTTGGCTAGGAAGGACCCATCGCTGTTAGACGGGCGGGATAGGCATGTTCGCAGGAAATACCGAAAGAGCATCTACAGGTTTGAACGGACCTATGGCTCTATCGGTGACATCCTGGGATTGTCTTATCCCGATGGTTTTAAAGTGGAGGTAGAGGAAGGTCCGCAAATTGCTCGCAAGGGTAAAGAGTCCGTGTCTACCAGCACTTTAGAACCACAAGTCGACGCTGGTATACATTGTGGTGCTCACAAGCCATCCAGCAGTTCTGTAGGAAGTGACAGGTCAGCAAGGATTGGTAGTGGGAAAAAACACATTGAGAAGAGAGTAGAGAGGGTAAACTAAGCTCTTGCGAGCCCCGCTAAGGAATCTCAAATGAGTTCAACTAGGGGAGCTCTGCCTGGAGATGAGATACCCTCTACCTCCAAGAAAGCAGGTCATGTACCGCATGACTCTTTTAAGGGTCCTCCTAAGGGGACCATAAAAAGAGTGTGGTCGGGGGATGACCAGCAGATTCCATCTGCGAAGAAGGTTGGTAAGGCACGCTCAAAAACTCTCATAAGGGAGTAGTGAAGCGGGTAGTATCTGGTGACGTACAACCTTCATCGTCCAAAAAGGGGAAGGATTCGTCCAAGTCGGACATTCTTCAAGCAGCAGTCATTGACCGATCCAGATGGGAGAATCAGTACGGAAATGTGGCGGCTGATTGAGGACAAACTTATGGACGAAATCTTCCAGGCAAGGCACAGGCCGGGTGAAATAGCCTTCATGGGTGCAGACTGGACAAGGGGCGTCAAGACTGTTGGTTGCGGTAACAAAGGAACTTTTGAATTCCTGAAAGCCGCGATTGACAGATGTGGCAATCTCAGTCCAGATGAGCAACTGGAGGTTATACCAGCGTCGGAATTGCCTCTGCGGCCAATAGTCACGGTATGGATTCCACCACCATTAAGCCGGTGGAAGTCATACTGGAAATATTGGAAGGACAGAATAGGGGGATCAATACAAGTCAATGGAAACTTGTCTCTTCATTGACTTGTAAAGAGAACCAAGGAAAAGATTTCCGATTTGCAGTGGATCGGGAATCTATTAAGAAATTGGACTCATTGGGGGGGTTGTTACGTTCGGGCTTGGCTACACCAAATTTCGCTACGCGAAAAATGACAAAACCAAAAAGGTTGCGGATGGTGAAGCGGCCTCGACCGAATTAATAACCTACCTCAGTACGACCAATGTGGACGTGACCCTAATCCAGGAGACTTGGCTAAATAATAACGAGGTCTGTGGTTTAAGGGCCAAAGGATACAAATTGTTCAAGCCGTCCACTGAGGATAAGGTGAGGACTTGTATTCTGGTGAAGAATGATCTTCAGGTAATTCTTCTTAACTCTTTCAGTTATGGTGATCTAACGGTCGTTCAAGGAGAGGCATTGGGAGGCGGTAAACTGGCCTTGGCCTCGGTGTACATGCCCTATGATTAGCTGGAACCACCAGATGACAGGGTGTGGGCCTTAGCCGAGTACGCAAGACGGAATGGAGTACGTCTATTGCTCGGTTGCGATGCTAATGCACACCACAGTCAATGGGGTAGCAGGGATACCAATAGGAGAGGTGAGTCAACATTTGATTTTATTATTGCGAATGATCTTTTAATCTGTAATAGGGGTAATACTCCTACGTTCAGGACGAAGGATAGGAATTCAGTAATAGACATCACATTGACTAACTCTAGGGACCTAGTTGAGGACTGGTGGGTGGCCATGGGGTGCACTTTCTCTGACCATGGCAGAATAACCTTTAATCTGAACTTCCTGGGTTCTGAAGGGAAACCTTTTAGGAATCCTAGGAGGACGGATTGGAACGCCTTCGGGCGGCATCTGGGGTCAAGATTGACTGGAACTCCGATGGAGTTCTTGTCGAGGGAAAATCTTGAGAAGGTAACGGGGTCTATTAACAGAAGCTATGAGCTCAACTGCCCGGTGAGCTATCCGGGTAAAAGGAAACAGCCGGTCTGGTGGTCAGAGGAGTTGAAGGCTCAACGGACCACAGTTGGCAGGGTGTACAACAGAGCCCATAGGTCTGGTAGGGACGAAGATTGGGGCACCTATAGAGTGTGTTTCAATAAGTACAAAAAGGACATTAGAAGAGCTAAAAGAGCCTCGTGGATTAAGTACAGCGAGGCCATTGACTCTGTCAATGAACTTTCTAGTTTCAGAAAGATACTGTCAAAGGACCCTAGTGTTTCTGGGAGTATCCAAAGATCAGATGGTTCATGGACAGAGTCTAGTTCTGAGTCACTTAATGTGCTTTTGGAAACCCATTTTCCGGGTTGCAGGGATCCATTGGTGGAGGAATCAGGTTAGGGAGAGCACTTCTTCACGGAGTCCACTAGTGGGATGATTGGAACAGTGGTAAGAGACCTGATAACGGTGGAGAAGGTCACATGGGCGGTGAATTCATTCGAGCCTTATAAGTCACCAGGCCCGGATGGTATTTTTCCAGCCATGCTGCAGAATGCACCGTTAGTGGTTCGTCTACTACTGGTTGAGACTTTTAAGGAGGTAAGGGTCATATTCATACCGAAAGGTGGTAGGACCTGTCACTAGAAACCCAAGGACTATAGACCTATCAGCCTATCGTCTTTCCTTTTGAAGACTTTAGAGAGACTGATAGATCTATATTTAAGATCTTCTGGTAGCTCCAGCATCATGAGTAGTACTCAACATGCTTACCTGAAGGGTAAATCTATGGAGAGTGCGCTGAGTGATGTGGTGGGTTATATAGAACAAGGACTTCCGTATAAGGAATACACCATGGCCGCGTTCTTGGATATTGAGGGAGCGTTCAACAATATCAAGATTGACGCTATCAAGCAGGCGCTGGTGGATCTTAAGGTACAACAGAATTGTCAATTCAAGCTTGGGTGGAGTATGTTTAAGAAAACTAGTGACTAGGGGGACTCCGCAAGGGGGAGTACTCTCACCCCTACTGTGGTTAATTCGACAGCAGAGGGCGGAAGATCGTGGCTTATGCTGATGATGTGGTCATACTGGTAAAGGGAAAAATTCTTCCCACAATCAGTGAGATCATGCAGTCCGCGCTGGGTGAGCTGTCCTCGTGTGCCGCTGATAAGGGGTAGGGAGTGAACCCGGAAAAGACAGAGTTGGTTCTGTTTACTAGGAGGTACAAGGTAGAGAATTTCAGACTACCGGTACTGTGTGGAACTGAACTGAGGCTTTCAGACTCAGCGAAATATCTGGGGGTATTCCTTGATAGTAAACTGACCTGGAAGAGGAATGTTCAGGAGAGACTCAAGCGTGGCTTCAATGCCTACTACACCTGTAGAAACTCCATAGGAAAGAGTTGGGGGCTCAAACCAAAAGTTGTATATTGGATTTACACTTCGGTGGTGAGACCAATCCTTTCTTATGGTTGTTCTGTTTGGTGGCAGGCTCTGGAACGTAAGAGTAATAGGAACCTTTTGTCGAAGGCACAAAGGTGTGGTTCGATTGGCATTACAGGTGCAATGAGAAGCACACCACAAGCGGCTCTGGATGTCATACTTCATCTGATACCCATTGAAGAGTTTGTGAGGGGTATGGCAGCAAAGAGTCTGCTGAGACTTAAGGAATTGGGACTATTAGGCTCATCAAGAGCAGATCACTCCAGGGTCATTTACGAGATCAGTTACGGTGAGGTTAACCTGAACTCCACAGGGGCATCAGATTACATGGCCGCTGAATCAGACTTTGGAGTAAATCCTGTCGTGGTGATACCTGATAGGGAGATCTGATCCGGCACTGAGAGACTATATGAAGGTTGTGCAGTGTTCACGGACGGATCAAAGTTGGACGAAGGTACCGGGGCGGGGGTCTATATTATGGGCACGGATTTGAAAGGCTCTTTTAGACTCGCTGATGAGTGCAGCGTTTTTCAGGCTGAGATTCTCGGCATCCTGAAGGCCGCAGAAATAATCAAGCAAAACATTGCGAGAGGCGGCTCTGAAGGCCTTGGGGACACATTTGGTGAGATCCAGGCTAGTAGCTGCCTGTAAGAAGACACTGAGAGAGCTGATGGAGGACTACATGGTGAGACTCTGCTGGGTGACTGGCCACTGCAATATTTCAGGCAATGAATTGGCTGATGAACTGGCAAGGCAAGGTGCGGCAGAGAACGTCTCGGAGAGGGAGACATATGTGAAACCACCACTAAGTTTCTTCTATGGGAAGATCAATGATTGGATCTTGGTCAGAACCAATTCGGCTTGGGAGAGTAGAGAGTACTGCAGAGTGTCGAGGGCGATATGGCCGGTACTGAACAATGCAGGCACTAGCACTCTCCTGGGCATGAATAGGAAGAGCTTGAGGATCATGACAGGGGCCATAACGGGTCACTGTTTGATAGGGAAGATGAGGTCTAGATTGGACGCTAACAGTTCCGATTTTTGTAGAATGTGTGGAGACGTCGACGAGACCGAGTCTATTGAGCACATTGTGTGCCATTGTCCACGATTGCAGCATCGTAGGATGAAGTGGCTGGGTAGCCAGTTCCTCGACGGGCTGAGTGACGTTCGGGACGCTGATCTTGTTGACGTCATAGGCTTCGTCATGGGAATCGGCTGCTTAAGGGAGAATCAGGGGTATAACCCTAGGGGGATTGGTAACATTGCTGGTCCCCCTATATGATTCGTCTCATTTCTATTCCTTTTTATCTTTTACTCTACTTTTTTTGTACTCTCTGTATTTTCTATTTTCTGTATTCTATACTCTTTATTTCGCAGCTATTCTATTGAAGGGACTCACAATGGACCGGGATCGGTCTCTGGGTGGAGATGTGGTACTATCTGGTATCACATCTACCTTCTCTATCTATCTATCTATGATTTCTGTACCGAAAGTCATAGATTTTGTAAATTCATATCTTTTAATGTATACGTGATATCGAAAAATGGATTATGGATTTAAAAAAGGACATACATGAATTACAATGTAATCTATATATAATTCAATGGCGAACTAACTTTAACTTAATTTTCAGAACCAAATTTTTAATGTGAACAATATATTTGACACCTTATGTTAAACATTATTGCACAAGTTTATGTTTAAGCATTTATTGCGAAATAGATTTCCTATTGGACCACAGTTAATATTTTAAAGAGAGAGATAGAATTTGCCAATTGTGAACATTAAAATGTATACATGTAGACTGCTATTTAATATTTGTTGTGATAAAAAACTGTATCATGTAGCTCCCTGGTTTTTCTAAATATTTTGAATTAAGCCTTGACAAAATTAGGTATTTTTTGCCTAAGTTAAAAACTAAATCCAAAAATTCCACTATGACGAAATGATATTTGAGGATTACTTTTATTATAAAATTTAGACTTTATGTTATTTTCGGATTTTTTGTTTATCAAATAAAAATTGATATACCCTTTCACTTTTTGATAAAATAATCAACCAAAAGTTTTTTGAACAGAAGCTCTGTCAATTTTCCTTAATCGTACGATATAATGTAGAATGAATTTATCAGTATTATAGCAGCATTAAAACAAAATTGTCAGGGTACGAGCACTGACAACTTTATTTAATACAATAACCGGACACTATTACATTTTTTGCTTGTTCTTTATTAATATACAAATCGCCTTTTGCCAAAAATTAAAAACTAGTTTACTTTATTAATACTAAGTATGTCATAAAAAAAAATCCAAAATAATTTTCGAATTGAGAAAAATAAAGTGTTATATAATAAAACTATAAATTAATAATCGGACATGTGGCTACTATCGCATTTTAGTCACTTAATGAGGGAATTCCCCGAATTAGTGCTGCTAATTAGGAGTAAAATAACAGTTAAAAAATGTATTTAATAAAAAATAAATAAATACAAAAATGTTTTGAATAACAAACGTGTTCAAACGTCTAAAAAAGTTAGAGAGTTGATAATCAAACATTATCAAAGTAGTATGTCTGTCCGATGAACGATGGATTGTGAGTCAAATAAATAAAGATCCGAATAAGGATGCACCAAAATGAACAAGAATGGTGTCTGAAAGTATACAAATCAGCGTCAATTCCGAAACTGTTCGAAATGTTCTGCGTAGACAAAATTTCCATGGTAGCACGTAAAAAGCCGTTTATAAACAACATTAATCACATTAAAAGACTGAAGTTTGTTTACAAACATAAGAACAATAAATTTTCTTACTGGAGCACTGTTTTATTTCCGAACGAAAGCATATTTAATTTTCTTCGTTCAGAAGTTTTTCAATCTTCGACGTACAATAAAGCACGGTGCAGGAAGTGTAATGGTTTGTAGATGTATGTCAAAATGGGCGTTTCAGAAAATTTTAAATTTTATCAAGACAATGACCTGAGTGTTTTTTTATTTTGTCAAAGAATATATTCCTTTCTGTTGTCCGATTATTAAATTGAGCCATTGTACGTTTTCCTCTACAATTGAGAGATAAAAACTTATTTAAAATTCAGCCAAAAAATTGACGTTCGTTTTGATAAAAATTTCTCCAGTATAGGCATACATAACAGCCCATCTACATATATCGAAATATGTAAGATAAAAATATTTGTTTTAAAAGATGAATTGCAAGACTGTTGTAATAATATTTCACACAACTATCTCATAAAATACAATGTTTTTGTAAAACTGTTTTGCTTTAATAGTTAATTTATATTAAAAAGAAACTATTTTTATAAAATTGTGCTAAAAAATGCGAATTATTAGAATACAATAAGATTTATTATAGTTTTAATAAATAATTGGTTGCCTAGATCTAAGGGGAGTGATAGCACCATTTTAAACTAAATATTTATTATCGTATATCTCGAGAACTATTATAGTAAAAGACTTGACAAATTGTGCCAATAACTTTCTTACTAAATAGGTTTTTTTGTGATAAAAAATTTGGCAGCTAGGTCTCTTAAAGCTTCTACAGTTTACTCTAGGGATAATAGTATTTTAATAGTGAACAACAAATTTGACAACTTCTGTTAGAACATAATTGCTCAACTTTCTGTTTGAACATTTACTGCGAAATAAATTACTAACAGCCTCAACGTATATAAAATATCAAGAAAAGCGGGTTTGACAATTACAGAATTATGATCTATGTAAAGTAAGGGAAACCCCTATTTTAATGCTAAGAAGACAGTAACTTTTTATCAAGACATACGTCAAAATTTTGTCTGCATTACAGATCATTTTACATCTTTATCAATTATAGGGGAAGATATATATCATAATAAACTATGTAAAAAGTACAAATAACCACCAATGTAGCGTCTTTTATCAAGAAACAACAAGACAGAGTTATCAGCACTCGAAGTCTGACAGCTTTATTTTGACGAAGTGCTTATATTAAACAAATTTTTATCAAGATATTTTTTTTTTATCAAAAAGAATCTATTTAGGAAGAAAATTATTCCTACAAAGTGCTAAATCCTTCACTATAATAGTTTTCGAGATATACGATAATAAATATTTAATTCGTAAGGAGGCTATCACTTCCCCTGCACCTACTCACCCTTTTTTTTTATCTAAAAGAACCAATTTAGTAAGAAAATTATTCCCACGAATTGTCAAGTCCTTCACATATACGATAATTAATATTATGTTTGTATGGGGGTACTACCTACCCTGAAACTATCCGCCAAATTTTTTATCAAAAAGGACCCGTTAAATAGAGAACTTATTCATGCAAATTGTTAAGTCCTAGACTACAGTAGTTACCAAGATATATAGTAATCAATATTTAGTTTGTATGGGGGTACCACTTCCCCTGGATTTACCATCGCAATTTTTTTTTTATCAAAAAGAATCTATTCAGTAAGAAAACTATTCCCACGAATTGTTAAACCCTCCACTGTAATAGAGAGTGATTCAAGTAGAGATACTTTTTTCAATAGCCTTTTTTTGACAGATCACGTGTGAGTCGTGTCATGCTGTCATGTTATTTTTGTTTAGTATTGTTTGGCATTTCATAATGGAAAGACTTACGTCTGAACAACGTTTACAAATCGTTAAACTTTATTACGAAAATTCACGTTCTGTGAGGAATGTGTTTCGTGCACTTCGCTCAACTTATGGTCAACATAATCGGCCTACTGAGCGTACTATTCGCAACACCATCATCTATTTTGAGACCCAGCATTCATTATTGGATAATATTCGACCGAATAGACTACGTCCAGCACGCTGTGAAGAAAATATAGCGGCCGTAGCTGACAGTGTACATGAAGACCGTGGAGACTCGATTCGGCGCCGTTCGCAGCAACTCGGACTGACGTGCAACAACTGAAACCGCTCGACCTTCCCAAGCCACATCGCTTCGCTCTATGGGCTCTTGAAAAGTTCCAAGAAGATCCGACGTTTTCGACGCAAATTTTGTTCGGCGATGAGGCCCATTTCTAGCTCAATGGGTATGTAAACAAACAAAATTGCCGCATTTGGGACGAAGAGCAACCTGAAGAGATTCAAGAACTGCCACTTCATCCAGAAAAAAGAACGGTTTTGTGTGGTTTGTGGGCCGGTGGAATCATCGGTCCATATTTCTTTAAAAATGATGCCGGTGCGAACGTAACCGTCAATGGCGACCGTTATCGTGCCATGATAACCGACTATTTGATGCCTGAAATTGAAGCTCCTGATCTCGGCGACATTTGGTTTCAGCAAGACGACGCCACTTCCCGCACATCGCAACAATCAATGGATTTATTGATAGAACACTTCGGTGAGCACATAACTTCCGTTTTGGTCGGTCGATTGGCCATCAAGATCGTGTGATATCACACCGTTAAACTTTTTCCAGTGGGGATATGTAAAGTCTAAAGTTTATGCGGACAAACCCGCTTCGATTCAGGCCTTGGAGGAAAACATCAAGCGTGTCATTCACCAGTTACCGGTCGAAATGCTCGAACGAGTTATCGAAAATTTGACTCAACGGATGGACCATCTGCGACGTAGCAACAGCCAACATTTGATAGACATAATCTTCAAAAAATAAATGCAAAGAATGTTCTTTCAAATGATAATAAACATTCCCCATTAAATTTCAATTTTTTGTTATTTTCTTTAAAAAAGTAGGGAACCTCGAAATGGATCACCCTATAGTTCTGGCGATATTTAATAATTAATATTTGGCTATTATTGAGGACCTAACATAAGTTTCTTACTTTACAGGTCCTTCTTAATAAAAACTTCGCCTGGACCTACCCGCATAATTTTTTATCAAAGTGAACCTGTTAAGTAAAAAACGTATTCATTCAAATTGTCAAGTCCTAAACTATAGTAGTTCTAGAGATATACAGCAATTAATATTTGGCTTGTATGGAGTACCCCTTCCCCTGACCTTCCTGCCAAATTTTTTATCAATAAGAACCTATTTAGTAAGAGACTTATTCATGCAAATTTGAAGTCCCAGACTGTAATAGTTCCCGAGATATTTGATAATTAATATTGGAAGGTACCACTTCCCCTGGACCTACCCTTCCAATTTTTTATTAAGATGGACCTGTAAAGTAAGAAACTATAATAGCTATCGAGATATACAATAATTAATATTAGGTTTGTATGGGCTGTAACACCTCCCCTGTGCCTACCCACCCAATTTTTATCAAAAAGAACCTATTTAGTAAGAGACTTATTCATGAAAATTATAAAGTCCTACGCTATGATAGTTCTCGAGACATGCGAAAATAAATATTTGGTTTGTATTGGGATTATAATTCCCCCGGAACTTTGTTAAGGAATATTTATAAAAACTGTTCTGTGTATGTAGTCTGAAAGTTTTTCCCACAAACTAGGTTTAGATATAAACGACATATATTACACTCCATTTACAAACATTGTTTGATTTTTATATGTATAAGAAATGGCCATAGCTGTGTAAACCTCCTATGACTTTTTTGGTGTGGCGTTTTATACTTCAGTTTTTATTTGCGCCCGCAGTTTAGTGCGCCCAAATGTTTTTTAGGTATTAATTTCTTTTATATGGAGTTTGACATTTGTGTGTACGACGAGACAGCTGCTTGCAAAATGTAATCTCCTCAGTTCCTTGGCGCCAATATTTCTATATGTTAGAGCCTGCTGTTGACAATTTTTTTAACGCCGTTAGTAACGGAAATTTTCTGCTGTAAGTATGGCAGCACCAAAGAAGAAAATTTTATCTCTAAATAAGAAATTTATGTACAAAGGATGCATATATAGAAAAAAGGATATTTAAGGATAATAGTACTAACATAGAGGTATTGTTTTCAATAAAAATAAAAAAATCGAAAAAAATGTCTTCAAAGTAATATGTGAGCAATGGCTTATATGACCTTATTGGATCACGCCCTTTTACACAAACTTTTTGAACTTTTCTTCGACTGAATTGGTTTGTATAAAGTTTTACACACATATATTTCAATTTAATTTTTTGCCCTCATTTGTACGTATAGTTTTGTGATTTTGTGCCAAAGATACTTAGCCGATGCACATAATATTTGGCACAAAGATAGTACGTTCTTCAAAAGGGATTTTAAGTAATTTCTACATCAATTCACATAACTTTCGGCTCATCTATGTATTCTTTTGAAGGAACAAAAATTTATACAACTATTCTATTTTATGCAGATGCACATGAAATTTGTCACACAAATAGTAGATTTATTTGAATGGTTCTATAGGCTGTTCTTGAGCAGGCCCGATGCTTTTTTTTATACACCATTTGGAACACACTTTTTATGCAAACTGAATTAATTTAAA